>CM062818.1:1745004412-1745435518 GCA_031772625.1 Pinus tabuliformis
GCCAAATTTTCAATAGCTTCTTCGAAAGTATCACCATACACTGTAAAGTCATCCATGTATACTTCCACACAATCATGAATTAGATCAAAAAAGATACCTAAGACTTCTCTCTAAAATGTGGCAAGTGCATTCCATAATACAAAGGGAAGAACACTATAATAATATGTTCCCAATGGACATGTAAAAGTAGTTTTATCTTGATCTTCTAGTGCTAGTTGGATTTGATTGTATCCACTAAAACCATCTAAAAATGAAAAATACTTCTTTCTTGCCAAAGTATATAATACTTGATCTATGAAAGGTAATGGAAAATCATCTTTCAAAGTAACTTTGTTTAATTCCCTATAGTCAATGCACACTCTGTATTTTCCATTTTTCATAGGAACAATCCTTAAAGGTGACAACCATTGACTATCTGATATTGGATAGATGAAATTCACATTAAGCAACCTTTATAGTTCCTCCTTAACAATTTCCCTCATATTAGGATTCATCCTTCTCTAAGGTTGTCCAACTGGTTTGGCATTTTTTTGAATATAAATATGGTGCATACAAGTTTTAGGATCAATCCCTTTCATGTCAGTGTACTCCCATGCATAAGCAAAAGAGTGTTTTGTAGCATCTATATCAATTTTCTCTTTTTAAATTCTTCGAAATTATTTTTAATATTCAATGTTTTATCTAAAAAAGTTCATACTTGAGAATTGCCAAATTTTTCCATAGAATGTAAATCCATATGGTGAGAAGATAAATATTCAATATTGCATTTTCCTTGAAAACTTTGATCTTGCTCATAGTATGAAGAAGAAGCATTATTATTCATTAAATTTGTCAATTGATCTTCTTCATCTAATTGTGAAAGAGTATAAACTAGTTGCAAATCATTAAAGTCTTCATTATCATCATCTATCCAAATCTCACTTTCTACTTCAGTTATTGTTTTTGCAAGAGGACACAATGTAAATTTCTTAGCGGAAATTCTGTTAGAGATATACATATCACCAGATCTATAACTTATGAATGCATCAGTTGTAGCTAGCCAAGGTCTACCAAGGATCAATGGATAGCCTAGTAAATTATTCTTGGTGGTTAAAATCATGAATTCTACAAGATATTCCTAAGAATCTATAGAAACAGACACATATTCTAATACTACATCTGGTTTGATAACAAATCTATCTGCTAATTGTAATAATGTAGGAGTTTATTGAAGATTGGGAATCTTAAGTTGATTCATTATTTGTTTACTCATAATTTGAATGGACACTCCTAGATCAATAAGAGTGTTTGCAATCTCAATACCATTGATATGAATTTCACAATGGGACTAACAATATCTAGATATTTTTGAACAATAGGTTTTCCCATCATGACATCAATGACTTTTCCTACCAATTGAATCTTTTTAATATCTTTTCATTTTCTTCCCGGTTTTCTAATGCATATATCCTTAATAGTTTTTTAAAATATTGGTATTTCCTTTATAGCTTGTAATAAAGGAATTTTAATGCAAATATTCTTAACTTCATCTAGCATATCATAATTTGGAAAAACAATTTTCCTTTCTATTCCTTTATTAATTTTGAGCCTTTCAGGAAAGGGTATATCTTGCAAAGAAACAAACGGTTGTTATACTATAGGAAAAAGTAGGAGCTTGGTTTATTTTCTTATACTTTGATGGTATAAAAACATCTTCCTTTAGAGGAATATTTTCTTGATTAAGATTTGTATCTTTCTCATGAACTTCATCCTCCTTAGATTTTTGGGTGGTGGTTGTTGGTGACTTCTCTTACAAAACCCTACCAGATATAAGTTGAACATCATTTATACCTAATGGGGTAATCATACAATCTTGAAATTTTTGTCCTTTGACATTATAAATTGCTTGTTTATTTTTATTGTTTGGGTTTGGAAGTGGTTGGGCAGGTAGTTAATTAGCTTTTGAGGAAATGGTAATGAAAGTTATTGATTTGGATTTTGAAATAAAGGTTGATTTGGTTGAGGAGGATAATATTGTGGTGGAAAAGAAGGATATGGTTGTTGGAATTGAGGATAGTGAAGATATTTTCCATAATGATTTTGCCAACCTTGTGCCCAAGATGGATTTTGAGATTGTGGGGGCCGAGGTTGCCATGGCATGGGTGCATTCCAATTTTTCTGTGGTTGTGCATATGATTTAGTATTGAAACCTTGAGTCATATTTGATTGTTGATTTTTCCATGGTATTTTAGCAATAAAAGACATAGATTTTCCTTGGCTTGTTCTAGTTTCACCTTGGAAAAAAACTTTAATAAAAAGAATTGCAAGGCCTCCTTTGTGCTATGATTTTCAGCACATATGATACAAATTTATATACTATCAAGGGGACATTATCTTAATGCATGTTTCTTCCTACACTCGGGACAAAAAATAAATAATGTCGCATTCTCAACTTTTTGCTTGTTTTGTATCCTAAGGGTATCTAGTTTCTCACTAAGACTCCCTAGGATATTTGTTTTGAAATTATTAAGAAAATTATCTATTTCAACTCTACTTACTACTCCAGTTGTAGATTTATTAATTCTGGCCATCACGGGATCTCTCAGATTTTTTCCAGTTCTAGCCTTACCCTTTGAGATATGTTTACACAAATCATCGATTTCTCCAAATGAAAGTGGTGAAACATCTCCCATGCCCATTAAATTAAGAATATCTATCCATTCATCTCTTATGGACTTTAACAAAATATATTTTAGTGTTTCATCATCCAAATTATACATCTTAGTCCTTTTGATGTTGTAAAAAAATATTTCAACTAGATCTTTAAGGCTTTCATCCTGTTTTTACATCATCTTTAAGGTTATGGGAAAAATAATCCTTCTGTTTATTCCCATGTTCTAATTACATGTGTTCCTAATCCCAGAAACCATTTAAGTGCTGCATCTTTAAGAGTTACTCGGAATAATTTCAATTTTTGATGATCAAGTAAGTAGTAATAGTTTCTACACACAAATTCAAACTCAAAAAGAAGATTTTCATGGTCCTCATGTCTTAAACAATGGAAATTATGGACGATGGAGGGTGAGATGTTCTTCATTGTGGTTGTGGTATCTTCATCAAAGATGGGAAATCCATAAGGATCCGGTTCTCCCCTACCACCTCTACCTCCACCTCCTCCTCTAATTCCTCCTCTACCTCTTCCACCTCCAATCCTAAGTTCACCATTTACATTATGTACTTCTCCTTCTCCTTCCCCTACCATTGTAGATTCCTTCGAGCTAATATAAGGTTCAATGATAGGATTATCTAGCTCTTATTCTGGTTCCTCTACTAATAGTATGTTAAAATGTCTTTCTTCTTCTTCTTCTTCTTCACTAGGAACCTATAGTTTTTGTCCTAGAAGTTGTTCTCCTTTCGAAGAGAGGAAAATTTCTCCTCTTGTTGGGGATGTAGGTTCTTCAACTATAACTTCAGTAGAGGAAGTTGGTGAATCTCTAGGTTGGATTTCAAATCTATGCACCTTAGGAAGTATATGTCTACCTGTCAATTATGGGATGTGAGTATGGGTGGATGGTGTGGAACTATGAGGTCTAGATGGAGTGAGTGGTGATGTTGGAATTGAACTTCTACCTCTACTTACAAATATACCCCTAGAATCCCTTTCTCTATGCATAATTTTTTTTTTTATCATTTTTCAATTTATTAAAATTAAAAGCTCATAAAGAAGATATGTAAGAATGGAATCATATATACACTTCCATGAAAACGATGCCAAAATGTTTGGTAAATTATTTTTCCTTAATTTAATTCATTAATTGTCAACCGGGATGCGTGTAATTATGAAATGTATCTGCACTATATATGCTAGGATTCTTTCTGTGAATTTATTGATTCTAGAAATGAAACTAATTCTAACTATGTACAAATGCTTTTCACCCAATTTGTAGTACAATTACACACATTTTATTTCAATCCAAAGTTATATTAAATCCTAATTGAAATTCACTACTTTGTAGAATTTGAAAATCTATCTAAATTGCAGAATTCAAACTTTCTTCTAATTGTATGAAAGGAAAATGCTTAGAAACCAAATTTCAATAAAGAAACAATATACTTCTATTTTCCAGAATTAAAAATGTTCTACACCAACTTACAAAAAGAAACTCCTATACTAAATTGCAGTAAGGAAATTCTATGCTAATTGAATGAAAGAGAAATTGTAATAAAATGATCTAATTCCTACTTGCAGAAAATTAAATCAAAATATTTAAAACTTGAGAACAATTACTTGTATGCATATTTAGCCTCTAAAGAGTGTTTCATCAACATTTAAGAAATAAAATTAAGCTACGAATTAATTAAGTGCTCGAAAGAAGATGCATTCAATAATTGAAATCTTTTCGGTGTTTTTCTGTTTATGAGTAATTTGCAATGAAAATGAGAATCATCATATATGTAATTATGATGCAAACAAATTATTGAAAGAAACTATAATACTAAAATTAAGTAATGCAAAACAAAACTATAAAAACAACCTCATAGCTCGACAGGGGGCCCACCTGTGATTGTAGGTCAGCTAGTAATCACAAGATCTTCATGCATGCATTGAGAACACAGTAACTTATATTAAGCTCGAAAAATGTATCATCGGTCTTCACAGTAAAACACTTATAAACTTAATATTCAACAAAAAATTATGTCTTAGGTCTCGGATTACATCCTTTATACAAATTTCATAAAATGATCTTAAGAGTCTTAAATCGACACAACGAGCTATTTTGACATCTATAAGATAGATTCAATTTGAAACTAAATCTATTTATGACTTATTATTAAAAGAGAAAGTCATAGGAGATTCATCTCGATCCAAAATATAACAGCTGAACAAGTCTTTAATATCGCTTTCTTGATTTTGTTCTATTCCTCTGCTGCTTTTACTTGATTGATATACATCATTTTCAGATTTTGACTCTGAATTTGACTTATAGATCTCTCAATCCTCGTAGCTTTCCAAGTTATGCTGATAGGTGGTTATCCATATGGTGGACATTTTTCATCTCCAAGTAGTCTTCATCCTTTTATTGAAGTGTTGAAACTTGTCTAACAATGAATATTTCTACCGAAACCAATACTAGCCGCAAAATGTTTATGATTTTGTCATTGTAAGAATATTTTCATTATAATTCATTAAGAAATAGATATTTTAATCATGGATGATGAATACCTTTTTAAGAGTTGAAATTTACCTTGAACATGCTGAGATTGATATAAAATGGTGATAAAAAGTTGAAACGAGATGGAAAAATGGATAGTAAAAAAGAAACAATTCCAGAATTCAACAACTGGTCGTAGTCCCTTTCAAGTGGGTCTGGGATTTCAACTATTGTGTCTGATTGATGTTGTCACGCCTCATGCAACTACACAGGGAGAATTTGCACATCTACAATCGAAATAAGATAAAGCAACCAATTTTATTGAATGCATCCACGACATCCACTAGAAGGTTCATAACATCTTAGATAAATATAATGCCAAGTATAAGGAACAACATGATTAGCATCAGGTGCCACATAAGTTTTAGGTGGCTCACAAAGTTTGGTTTCATTTGAAAAAATAACTACTTTCCGTAGACCATCGAAAGCTCTGATTACTCTGATACAGGCCTTACACCATTACCAAGAATGTGGGAGACAATTCTTTCAAGCTCAACATTCCCCCATTCCTTGGCCTACACCTAGTGTTCAATATGGACTTCCTTCGACCATACTTTCCACCATTATTGGGCACATCAAACATTTTCAAACGAGGACACATAGATCAAGGAAAATTACCAACAAAAGATCCGATTGTATTGGGTTATAAATGCTAGACAACTCTTGCACCAAGGAAAGTGCCTCACGAGGGATCAGGTTCAGTAGGAGTCTCCCCATCTCATGGAGGCACTCAATGCAATGGGTACCATTGCTTGCTAAGAGGGGAGGACTGATCTAGGTGGATATTGGTAGCCACCCTCCTATTCCACTTGGACCCCTAACATTGTTTCTTACAGTTTCCTTAATTGTAGCACATTTTACTATATTTTGTAGTTTTTGGGGTCTTGAACTTCCAGAATCGTTTTGAGGTCCTATTTTCTTTTTTTTTTTGGAGAATGCGAAAAGTCATAGCTTGCATTAGGGGCATATAGTAGAAAGTTTTATTCCTTGGGTATATATTTCTAACAATGTATCGTACGTGTCAAATAGAGATTGTATGCCAATGTTACGACTTGGGGAAGTTTGTGTACCAACTACCCCCCCAACGAGGCCCACAAAATTTTGGCACTTCATCTCTTAGGTTAGTTTTTTGGATGTTTAAGGTTTCCCATTATTTCTCAATAATAAAAAAGGACTTCAAGCCTCATTGCAAGATAGTTCATAAAGCATGTAGCCATCACATATCTTCTCAGAGATAAGCTACCATCACTCGAGCTAGTTTGTTTCATTATGCATGTAAACAATTTTAGTACTTGTTATTAATTAATTGAAGTTTTGTTCTTTTGTTGTATCTTTGTATTATTTTTAGATTTGTATTCAATATCGTTCCTTCATAAATCTAGATCGTTAGCCCCCAAAAATATCATTTAATGCATCAAAATTCTCCTAGAAGATTTCAGATATCCATTTTTCCACTCTAAAAGAATTGATATGGATGACAAAAAATTTAATTATCCAATGAATATCATGTATAATATGGATTATACTCTCGATGCTTGATTTATATTTCTCCACAATCTTTTAGACAGAATTGAATGTGAATTGTATACCTTCTTCTGCAATAGTTCTTTTGGGACACCAAAACGAGTGAATATATCGTCAAAAATAGAATTTACAATAGAATTTTTAGTGGCATAACTTAAAGGTTTAACTTCTACCCATTCTATTACATAATCACTACAAATAATAACATACCTTTCCTATCTAGACATTGGAGTAATTGGTCCTACAAAATCTAGAGCGCATTTTTGAAAAGGATCTACAAGTAGCTAAGGCTACAAAAGCATTTCATCTTCTTGAACTAGTTTTCCATTATTTGACAACTATCACCTCTTCTGACATATTATTTTGCATCATTAAAAATGGTAGGTCAATAATATCTAGAAATAAGAACTTTTAATTGTTAGGAAACCAGCTCACAAAAAGATAGAAAAGATAGATCAACGCCTTACAATTCAGCCTCTTCGAGGGGGAAACCTCCTTTACATTACATAAATGAAGAATTCTTGGATGATACAAACGACTAAACTTCCCTTCTATATATAGGAGTCTAAGGGGTCACAATATAATCAATCTGACATAATAGTAATAACATAAGGGCACAAAAATAACAATAGTGAGTTTCTATGGGGCATACTAATAACAATATGGGGACAATAGGGGAACAATAATAACAATAAAGGATACAATGACAATAGTAATGGGGGAATCACTAGTATTATGGGGATCTAACATGCCCCTCTCCTTCCGAAAAGTGTTGTCCTTAATGCTTGAGTAGTTCTAGATGCTTCTGTATAAAATTCTCATCCTCCCATGAGGAATCTTCAATGGATAAGTTCTTCCACTTGATGAGATACTCTGTAATTGATCGATTTTGTAGCTGTCGAGTTCTTGTTTCTATGACTACTTCCAGTTCCAATATGATTTTTCCTTCCTCATCAAGTTTTGGCAATATTGTTTGAACTAGGTGCTTGTCACCTATAACTTTCTTTAAACATGAAACATGGAAAACTGGGTGCACTCAGGAAGCTATAGGAAGCTCCAACTTGTATGCGATAGTACCAATATTTTGCAACACCTTGTACGGATCATAATAATTTGGTGATAATTTATTGTCCTTCTTAGATTGCTTGAGGGACATTTGTTTATATCTTTGTAGTCGTAGGAGTACCCAATCACCTACATCAAAACGTATTTCGCTGCGATGTTGATCTACATGTTGTTTCATTCTATTCTGCGCCAACGTGAGGTTATCCTTTAAGAGTTGGAGAACTTGTTGTTGATGCTCGATGTGATGTTCCACTACTTGAACCTTAGAATCTTCTCTTAAATATGATATGATGGATGGTGGATTATATTCATAAATTGCCATAAATTGGGTCATTTTTGCTGCAGTATGGAAGGAAGTGTTATACCACCATTCAGCCAGAGGCAACCATTTCACCCATTATGTCTGTTTATCAAATACAAAGAAACGAAGATATCCTTCCAAACATTTGTTTACTATCTCAGTTTTCCCATCAGATTGAGGATGATAATATGAGCTATGAGCTAAATGAGTACCGAGACAAGAAAATAATTCTATCCAAAAATTTCTAGTGAAAATGGGATCTCTATCACTTACAATAATCTTTGGGTTTCCACGTAGCTTTTGAATTGTTTCCATAAATCCAGTAGAAACTGTAATGGATTTAAATGGATGTGATAATGCACAAAAGTGTGCATACTTGGTAAGTCTGTCAAATACCACCATGATGACACTCTTTCCTTCGGACTTGGGTAAACCTGTGATAAAATCCATTGAAATTGCCTCCCAACGTTGGCTTGGAATGGATAAAGGATGTAATAGGCCTGAGGTCTTAATTGTTTCAACTTTATTTTGTTGGCAAACCAAACATTCTGCCACAAACTTTTGAATATACGATTCAAGGTCATCCCCAAAAAAATACTTCTTAACCCTGTCGTAAGTTTTTAAAAATCCCGAGTGCCCTCCTAAGGGAGAAGTGTGCAATTCCATAAGAATCTTTTGTTTGAGTTGGGAATTCTTACATAAGTATAAGCGATCTTTGTACCATAACGAATCATTTTTCCAGCTAAATGTATCACATGTATTGGGATCTTGTTGTAACTTTTGAATGAGTGCCCACACTTCTTTGTCATTCTTCCATTCCTCCCTTGCTTTGTTTATCCAATCTAGTTGGATAATAGAAATGGTTCACAATAATGCTTCCACATCCTCATCCTTTCTTGAGAGTGCATCTGCCACCACATTTTGCTTCCCGTTTTTGTAGATGATTTCAAAGTAATAACCCAATATCTTTGTGACCCACTTTTGTTGCTCTTCAGAGGATAACTTTTGTTCTAAAAAGTATTTAAGGCTATCATGATCCGTTTTTACCTTGAAGTGTCTTCCCATTAGGTAGGATCACCATTTCTTAAGTGCATGTAGTATTGCCAACATTTCCTTCTCATAAATAGTTTTGTCTAAATACTTTCCCTTGATTGGATGACTTTCAAAAGTAATGGGTCTTTCATCTTGCATTAAAACAACACCAATTCCATTTCCTGAAGCATCAAATTCCAAAATAAAGGTTTTTGTGAAGTCTGACATAGCTAAGACCAGTGCTTGACACATTGCCTCTTTAAGATGTTCGAAGGCCTTTGTTGCTTCTGGAGTCCATGAAAATGCATCTTTCTTCAATAATGTTGTTATAGGTGCCGCTATTCTCCCGTAATTCTTAACAAACTTGTGATAATACCCTATCAACCTAAGAAATCCTCGCAGATGCTTTATGGATTTGGGGATTTTCCATTCCTTAATGGCTTTAATTTTGCTAGGGTCTAACTTAACACCTTCATGAGATATAATATGACCCATATATTCCATTTCTTGTACTCCAAAGAAACATTTGGAGCTTTTTGCATATAATTGTTTCTCCTCCAATAGTTTGAGCACCTTGTCAACATGTTCAACATGATCCTTCAAAGACTTGTTGTAGATTAATATATCATCAAAAAATACTAACACAAATTTTCTAAGGAAGCGTTTGAAAATGGAGTTCATCAAACCTTGAAATGTAGAAGGTGCATTGGTAAGGCCAAAAGGCATGACAGAAAATTCATAATGACCCTCCTGAGTTCTAAATGATTTTTTTGGAATGTCTTCAGTCTTCATTCTGATTTGATGATATCCTGAATGCAGATCCAACTTGGTGAAGTAAATTGATCCATGCAATTCATCCAATAATTCATCAACGACAGTAATGGGAAATTTATCTTTAATAGTGAGCTTTTTGATCTCCCTATAATCTAGACACATGTACCATGATCCATCCTTCTTGTGCACCAATACTATTGGAGTAGAGAAAGAACTTTGACTAGGTTGAATTATACCAGCCTCTAGCATTTTTGTAACCATATGTTCAATTTCACTCTTTTGGGCATAGGGATATCTTTACAGCCTGATGTTTGGAGGAACACTTCCTGAAATCAAATGAATAGAATGATCATGATCACGAACAGGTGGGAGACCTTTGGGAGTCTCGAATACCTTGGAATGATTATCCAAGACTTTTTGGAGATCTGGAGAAATAGATGATTTCGATATGGGAACCTCTAGCGAACATAATTGTGCAATTACACCTCGTTGTTCCTTATTTAGAAGCTTTGTCATATCTTTAGAGCTAATTATCTTTCCTGGTTTCCCTGCAATACCCTTTAATTCAACTTCCTTTCCTTCTGCACAAAATTTCATGAAAAGTTCTTGAAAATTAAAAGCTATTGTACCCAAGGATTCTAGCCATTGGACTCCTAGTACAACATTAGCACCACCCATTGGAATGGAAAGCATTGGGCTATTCAATACATATTCTCCCATGGATAGCTTGATATTATGGCACTTTTCAGAGAAATGTATGGTTCCTTCACTTGCAACCATCACTTGACACTCTGGTGCTGGATATAGGAAGCAATTCAATTCCTTTGCTATCTTACAATGAATAAAATTCTGGGTACTTCTCGAATCAATCAACACTATTACCTTTTTCTTCTTGATATGTCCTTCTATCTGGATATTTTAAGGAGTGGTAATTCGAGCCAATGCATTACAAGATATAGTTGGATTCATTTCTTCTTTATCTAAGGTTTTTTCCTGGAGTATATCCTCTTCTTTTGACATTTCTTGTTCCTTTTCTTCCTCCTCTTCACAATCTATGTAGAATAATTTCTTCTCAGTGCACTTATGACCTTTAGTGTATTTGCTATCACAACTGTAACAAAGCCCTTTTTCTCTTTTTTCTTCCAATTGTTGTGGTTTCAACCTTGTAGGTTGTGGAAGGCTAGGGGCAAAAACACTTCCATCTTTATAGTTGTTAGTGGTAGGCTTCGTGGTTGCCATAATTTTTCTTTCCATTTTTCTTGCTAACCTGAATGCCTTCTCCAATGAATCAAGTTCCCAATGGTGAACCTCATGTTGGATATTATCCTTTAAATTCCCTATGAACACATCAATCCTATGCTCCTCTGGAATATCTTTTACCCTTATGTTCAATTTTTGGAAGTCCTCAATGTGCTCCATCATTGAACCCTTTTGTTTGAGATTTATCAATTGGCTAAAAAAGGTGTTTCTTTTTGTATCCTCATAATGTGCTATCATTTCTTCCATAAAAATTGCCCAAGTGACAATTTGTTTATGAGAGAAAATCCATCGATACCATACAAACTGATTTGGTTCCAAATATAAAGTTGTAATACGTACCTTTTGTGTGTTTTGCACATTATGGAGATCGAAAAATTGCTCCATCTGTAGTATCCATGTTCCGGGATCCTTGCCATCAAAATTCCTCATATCGATTTTTGGAACATGGTGGGTCTTCAATACAACATTAGAGTTTACGAAATCATGATTAAAATTTCTTTTTTTCTCATCATGAGTTTCCTTTACTACCCTTAACCATTAATAACCATTTCTTGTAGCAACTTATTCAAATTTATCTTCAATTATTCCATCTTATCATCCATGCCATTCATCTTAGCATCCATGCCATCCATCTTAGCTTCCTCGCAATCCATCTTAACTTTCATGCCATTCATATTAGCTTCCACGCCATTCATCTTGGCTTCATTTACCTTTAGTGAGAGTGAAATTTGTTATACTTGGTCTTGTAATTTTGATATATCATCTTGCATTTCTTCCTCTTATTCACAAGTCATGCTATATCTTTCAAGTTGCTTACTAGGTGTTTCCATTTTATTTCGAAGTCGTCTAACGAGGCGGAGGAATTGCCCAGATGGCCAAAAGTGTTCGGAATCCGGGAAAAAAAATCAAAAAATTTTGTAGAGGCAGTGTTTGAATCATGTTTTTTATAGTGGAAATGGATTCAACACCATCAAAAATGTCTAGGACACCTAAAATTTTGAAGTTTAACAACTTAAACTTGGATTTACAAAAATCCTTGTCAGTTTTTCTCTAAATAACTGGAATTTCCATAACTTTTCAGGCAACTCCTCCGCCTCGTTAGACTACGCATTTTATTTCTTTAGGGCATTAATTAATCCTAATAATTATTCACTATTCCCTTTGAACTCCTTCAAACTAATTTTTCAAACCAATCTTATGCAAAATTTTAAAAAAAATACACTCTTTTTTTTTCACTTTGTAACAGCTCAATATTGAATCCATTGTATCTTTGTAACTGCGGATCTCAAATATCTAAAATCTCATCTTGTGGTATCCCTTTGAGTCTTATTTCTAACTCTGCATGTTTGATCAATAGTGGATTCTCCAAGGAAGAGTTATGCCAAATCTCCCATGGTGACTTGATTATAGACTAGTTCAATAGAGCGAACTTGTATGACGTGTCACATATCACTGTTTTGACCTTAGTACCTAACACTGATACATAGACAACTACAGGTCGTCCTCTTTATGAAAGTTCTTACGAAATTTCAATCTCATGCTCAAAACAAAAGTTATGACGATTTTTCCCAAGTCACCTGTTTGGAATGTAATTCGGGAGTCTGCAAAAACCCTAACTTCCTCAGATCATATCACCACAAATATAGCGAGAAAAGCTCTAAAATTAGGACCTGAAGTTCAGAATGATTTCGTCTCAAATGGGTTGTTTTTGTAGCTTCTGAAAAACTGCAGAAAAAAAGGTATAGTGAAAATTTCACGATAACCTGTTTGGAGCAGCGACACCCTAGAATCCAAAGCTTTGATACCGAATGTTAGGAAACCAACTCACAAAAAGATAGAAAAGATAGATCAACGCCTTAGAATTCAGCCCCTTCGAGGGGGAAACCTCCTTTACATTACACAAATGAACAATTTTGATGATACAAATGACTAAACCTCCCTTCTATATATAGGAGTCTAAGGGGTCACAATATAATCAAGTCGACATAACAATAATAACATAAGGGCACAAAAATAACAATAGTGGGTTTCTATGGGGCATACTAATAACAATATGGGGACAATAGGGGTGCAATAATAACAATAAGGGATACAATGACAATAGTAATGGTGGAATCACTAGTATTATAGGGGCTTAACGTTAATGCATTTCTCTTGTTAGCAAAATGTCCTCTCCATGGCTCATGATGGAATTGTTTAAATATGTCTAGTATTTCAGCTTCTCTTACACACCTTCTAATGATAAATTTGGGTCGTGTTCATAATAAGTCTCCATCTATCCAAGAGTAAGGTGCATTGAGTTTGAAAACCTTTTGTTTTTCTCATGATGATTATTGTTGCAATAATTTTCTTGTGGCCAAATAGTTTGCAATATTGACATACCAAGGAGTTTTAGTAGAAATTGTAAAGAGATGTTCATTAAGAAAATTATCATTTACATAATTTTTTGTACTTTCATTTTGGATTCTAGAAAGAAAATCAACAACTATTTTCTCCTTTCTAGGTTTATCAAATATAGTGACATTAAATTCTTGTATCAACAAGAGCCATCTAATTGTATAATGATTAACATGAACAAAAGTATCATACCCAGTGATATAATGCCTAAATTTATTGATGGCATGGAATATTGCGAGAAACCTTTTTTTCTGTAACTGTATAATCTAACTATGTATGAGTCAAATTTATACTTACATAATAAATGGCATAAGAAGTTTGTTGATATCTTTGTCTTAGTACAACTCGTAAAGTTGTATCTGAAGCATCTATGGAAATATGAAATGGGAAGGACCAATTTGGCCCTCTTAAAATAGGTTCTTAAGAAAGTTGTTGTTTTAATGTATCAAAACATAATTGACATGAGGAGTTCCAATAAAATTCACTACCTATAGTGAGAAATTTAAAATGTGGCAAAGCTATTTTTGTAAATTTTTCTATGAATCTCCTATAATAGCATGCATATCCAATAAAAATTCTTACATCCATTTGAGACTTAAGTATTGACATTTTGACAATGACCTCAACCTCTGTTGCATCAACCTTAATTCCATCACCTAAAATTACTCTTTGGAATGTAGCGGGAGCATTTCATAGTCCAAAAGGTAATACCCTATAGGCATATGTTCCCCATGGACATCTAATGGTAGTCTTATCTTGATATCCCAATGCTATTTGTATTTGATTATAGTGACTAATATCATCAAGAAAACAACTTTTTTTTCTTGCATGTTAGTGCATCTAATACTTGATTAATGAAAGGAAGTAGAAAATGGTATTTTATAGTAGATTTTTTTAACTCTTTATAATCTATTCATAATCACCACCTACCATGTTTCTTTCTAATAATTACCAATGGTGAAGCCCACTAGCTGTCAGAAATTGGATAAATGAAGTTCAGATTTAACATTTTTGCAATTATTTCTATAAAATTTTCCTTAAAATAGGATTCATCCTTCTTTGAGGTTACCTAATTGGTATACCATTTCCGTGTATATATATGCGATGCATACAAGTTTTGGGGTTGATTCATCTCTCTCATATATATATATATATATATATATATATATATATATATATGTATATGTATATGTATATGTATATGTATATGTATATGTATATGTATATGTATATGTATATGTATATGTATATGTATATGTATATGTATATGTATATGTATATGTATATGTATATGTATATGTATATGTATATGTATATGTATATGTATATGTATATGTATATGTATATGTATATGTATATGTATATGTATATGTATGTATGTATGTATGTATGTTCCCATGCAAAAGTAGAGGAATGTATATGTAGAATCTATTTGAGATTCTTCCATGCTAGAATTAATATTTAAATTTTTACATGGAATAATTTCTACATAAATATTACCAAAATTTTCCATATACTTTAATGATAACATGTGACTATATGATGAAAAATATTATATATTACAAATTTCTTGAAAATGCTTATCTAACATATCTGTGCGATAATTTTGTATTTATTTATCAAGATAAAGAGGAAAATCATAATCATTTATAAGATATATTATTTCATTTTCTTCACCATCTTGTTTAAAAGAAATTGCTTGTGAAATTATTAGAACATGTTCTATTACCTTAGGATCATTATCATCATCATTGATTCATTATCTTCTAACGCAGTACTTGCTTTGACAAGAGGATGTAGTGTAAACTTCTTTATTGCATTGTCATTAAGATTTTCATATAATCATATCTACAACTAATAAATGCATTTGTCATGGCTAACCAAAAACGTCCTAATATTCATGGATAACCTCCTAGATTGGTTTCAGGTTTAATAAAAATAATATCCATTGGGTATTCCCAAGAATCCAAAACTACAAGCATATTTTCTAGTACATCTTTTGGTTTTATAATGTACCTATGTGCTAATTTCAACACAATGGGTGTATATAGAAGATTTCTTAATTGTAATTCATCCATAATAATTTTGGCCATTACATTTATTGTTTCTCCTAGATCAATTAAAGTATTTACAATTTTAATATTATTTATATGAATTTTCACAATGGGACTTCCTAGATCTAGATATTTTTCTATATTAGTTCTTCCCATTATTATATCTGCCACCCTCCCAATGAAATGTACTTTAGGAGGTTCTTTTCTTTTTCTTCCTAGCTTTTTTTACATAATTCGTTTATTGATTTTGCATATATTGGAATACCTTTCATTGCTTGGGATAAGGGAATCCTAATACAAGCATTCCTTAACTAATATAAGATATAATAATTTGATGGAAATAATTACTTTTCTACATTCTCATCTATTTTCAATCTTTCTAGAAATAGGAGGATTTTCAGAAGATGTAGAAGCTTCATATACTAGAAGATTAGGGAAAGGTTGGCTTATTAACATATCATCTATTTTCTTAGGAACATATTCCTCTTTTTCTTGTTCCATGAGTGTAGGAGAATCTTTCTGTAATCCTCTTCCTAATCTAAGATGATTTCCATTTATATCAAAAGGGTAAATCATGTACGTTTGAAATTTTTGTACCTCAACATTGTAAGTGGGATAAGTTAATTTATTATTCATATTTGGCAGTGGTTATGCATGCAATTTGATTGGTTTGTGTAGAAAGTAATTGGGCACGTTCATTAGAAGTCAATTATGGTTGTGATGGAGGAGGTTGGTATGATCTTTGGGGTTGATATCAAGGATATTAAGGATATTGAGGATATGATGGATGATATTGGAGATTATTTCCCCTATATTATCCTTTCCAACCTTGCTTCCAAGGTTGATTTTGAGATTGAGGTGGCTAAGGTTACCAACGTAATGATGTATTCCAATCACTTTTGGGGTTTTGTGGATAAGATTGAAATTGTTGAGTAGGATCTTGTATAGTACCTGGTTTTTAGGGTTGCCAAGGTCTTCTTGGTGTCGTAAATAAAAATTGTTCCTTGTCTTCATTTACTCCATTATCCTCTTAATACACTACTTTCAATCCTAGTAGAGATGGGAAACCATTTGTTTCATGCTTCTCTGCACAACAACACATATCTCAATGTTATCCAAGGGACATTCTCTCAAAGGATGTTTTCTTTTAAATATAGGAAAACCTTTAGATAATGCATCATTTTATTCATTTTGTTTATTTTGAACTCTTAGAAGATCAATTTGTTCACTTAAATTTCCAAGAATATCAGTTTTGAAAATTTTCAATAAATGACCAAATTCAACTTTGCTTTCTATACAAGATGCCGATTTACTTACTCTTACCAGCCATGTTTGGATCTCAAGGACCTTTACCATATTTTTCTCTTCCTTGTTATATATTCTTGCATAATTTACAAATTTATTCAAAATTAAGAGATAAATCCACTCATCACTAATTGTTTGAAGTAAGGGGGTTTTAAAGTTTCCAATCCTAATTTATTTTTCTTTTCGCTTTTAACATTGTAGACAAATATTTCCAAAAAATATTTGATATTTTCGTCCTCTCTTTGGTAGATTTTAAAAATTTATTCCTTAATATGATGTTGAATATAATAATCTCCATATTTCTCTAAAAGGAGTTGTCTCAATGCATCCAATAATCCTACAAAAATTGTCCCTAATCCCATGAAACATTTGAAAGTCCCATCTTTTAATGTAGTTGGACATAAATTTAATCTTTTAGCATCTTGCAAATAGTAATAACTTCTACTAAGTAATTCAAACTAAAAAAGAGAAGTATTTTGGTCCTTAGTTTGCATACCATGAAAAATTTGAATAATTGATGGAAAAATATTTTTCATATTGACATTAGTATTTGTATCTTGAATAGGAAATTCATATGGATCGTCTTCATTATCCTCATCTCCATCTCCTCTTCTTCCTCATCTAGGAGGTGGTATCATTCTTCCTCGATGAGGTCTTCTATCACCTCACCCTCCACCTAATATTCTTTCATTTCATTTCCATTGGGATGTATTATCTCTCCTTCTCCTTCAGCCACTAATTCTTCATAATTAAATAAATATGATTCTTCTATCAGATTTTCCTCAATTTGTTCTTCAATTATTGGCTCTCCAAAGAACCTTCCTTCTTCTAGTTCTTCTTCTTTAGCAAGTATCTCAAGTTCTTGTGCAACAAGTTGTTCTCTTTTTGAACAAGATTGAAATATAATTGTTTCTTTTGAATACGTTAGTTATTCTCTAGCTCTGAGCTTGGATCTTCATACCCCAGTATACCTTCTTCCACCTACAATAGTGGGAATATGAGATGTGGATGCTGATGTCGCTCTTACTCCACCACGTGAACTAGTGGGGATGGTAGGTAGGGGTGGATAATGAGAAATCTACCAGGTACTATAGAATATTCAAATTCAATAATCTCATTGAGATTTATAATGTCTCCAATTTGTATACTAAATGTTGTTAGCTTGTGCTTGATACATTTCCCAAAATTTTAGGGGTTCGAGTCCTGTCAAACCCATACCTTCAATTTTTGGAGCCTTGGGGTTAGTGATGAAGATGTTACTCGTGATTTAACCTATGAAACTCTTGCATAGAAACTCTTGCATATGAATCCTTGATCCTGACTAAGTTGCTCATCTAAGTTTCCTCCATGATACCTATGGTTAAATGAAATGGATATCTAACCTAGAGGAGGTGAAGAAGCTAAAATGAATGCGTGGTCTAGATTCCCATGTGCTAGAGTCAATTCACTTAATGGTTTCATATGCAATGTAAGATATCCCTAGTCATGATGACCTTCGAAAGCATAACTACTTGAATCTTCTCCATGTGGATATTGAATATCCTACTAAGGTGATGTGGATATTGAATATCCTACTCGAGAAACCAAAAACCTACCACCATTTTGGCCAGACACCATATAGAGAATGATAATCATCTAACTTATATATATATATATATATATATATATATATATGACCTTTTTCAACTAGACACCCCATCAATGATAACTTATATATATATCTCGCTGACTTTAATTGAATCGTATAGGTTCATCTAATATATAGATATATATCATTGAAGTTATATTTGATACATTGCAAATCTTGAGCCATGGACTTTGAGGAAGTTAAAAAAAAAAAACGAGAAGCACGTGCATTGAACCCACGAGAAAATGACGTCTCCCTTGGGCAGAGGCTCCCCATACGATGACTTAAGGATAAGAGTTTCCCATTGATTGGTGTACACAATAAAGTCTCTGGTAAAGTTTCCCTTACGTTTCTTCCTAGATTGACATCGACGTCGTTGGCCTCAATGTTAGATATCATCTCGTTTCTTAAAGAAGTTTGCGGAGTTACACGGTTATGGAAGAATTAAGTTATTAAATTAGGTCAAATTAGATGCGATAATTTGTATTAAGTTCGCAGAGTTACACGGTTATTGAAGAATAAAATTATTAAATCTGGTAAAATTAGGTACACCATTATTGAAGAACAAAGTTATTAAATTTGCGATAATTAGAAGCAAAAATCTATTAACTAGTTTTATTATAAACGTTATAAGTAGTTGTAATGTTTTTAATAATATAATGATTTTATCTTTTCTCGTTTATAATATTAAAAATCACTTTTGATAAAATAAAATTAACATTGTAATTATTTTTTTATGTAAAGATAACTAAACTATCTACCCATTCATTCAAAAAGTTAAAAAAAAATTTGTAGGAGTAAAAATATATACTTTACAAGTATGACTTTTTATTAACTAACGATAATGATATAACACATATATCAATATTAACCATATTAAAAAATAGTTATATTTATTCTCAACTTGTATATCTTACTAAATTATAGTATATGTTAAAATCATTAACTTGTTTGCATGAGACCAAAATGCCCATTTCGACTTTGGAAGCGTGTTTTTATCGGTTTAAGATTGAAATCACGTGGATGCATACAACCAGTTTGTAGTATGCCAAACTCATCGTGACGTGAATGTCACCTGTCAAAAGACTGAGGCATTGCAGTTGGCTTACATTATTTCTTTTAATTATGTTTGTGCAGTTGGCAAAAGTAATAGTTTAAAATTCTAAATGAATTCATATGGGAGACAGGGACTAGAGAGCTGGTAAACTCTATCATATCGCATTTAATATTTTGACGTTAAAATTGTATTTAATACCTTGGCTTGGACTTTAACAACAATTAAAATAAAAAACAACAATGAGCACACGAAATGAGGAGAAACATTTCTCAAGGCACTTACTAGTGATTTGAAGATGAAATATGAATTTTCTTATTTATATAGAGTCTACCTGTTTACTTGATTGCAGCGAAATCCGTTTGTATAGCGAAATCACATGGAAACCATTTTGTAACCTACCAAAAGCAACGTAATTTGACTTTGAAAACGTGTTTTAATTTTTATTTTTTTTCTAAATTAGCCGAAATCACATGGATTCATCCATTCCAAAGAATGAGGCATTACAGTTGGGTTGCATATTTTTTTTAATGCTAGTTGGGGTTGGCAAACGTAATATTTAAATGAAGCAAGGCACTAATATTTAAATGTGCAGTGGGGCTATTTAAATGAAGCAGTACGCATTCCAAGAGTCCAACTAGGATAGTCTACGGAAGAAGGGTTTACCAAGGCAATCCTATGTCAACCAACCCAGAAAGGAGCAACTGCCATTATATTTTGTACTTGTGCTGCACCACCCGTGAAAAAAGCTCTGTTGGTCGCCGCATCTCCAACCATGGCCATCATCTTCTAAGTTCTCTTTCCCTGACAGAGTTGTCCATTTTCAGAACATCTCTTTGTCCAACAAGCTTGTCCGTTTCCATTTTCTGTCACAAAATGAAAATCATACTTTGACTATATTTAATACCTTCGCTTGGACTTTGAGACGGAAAGATGACAGCGCAAAGATGACGCATTCAACACACGAAAAGATGACAGCACAAAGATGACGCATTCAACACACGAAAAGATGACAATATGTCTGTGTCTGGTTGGGACCAGTAATTTGGGAGGGGGAATTTGAATTTGGAAACAAAACACGAGACATTAGAGTATATATAGATATACATATGTTGTAGAGTCTACGGGTTTTTTTTTGGAAATATTTTATTTAAAATATGGAAAAATGGTAAGTTTAAGATTTATAATTTACACAATTGTTTCAAAATTTTTAATTTTTAATTATGTATTTAAAAATATATTTGAATCTATATATATATATATCACTAACATTCATTTATTTTCACTGATTTAAGATGAAGGATAGAAAGGGGAAATCATGTATGTTTGAAAATTGTGTACCTCAACCTTGTAAGTGGGTTGAGTTATTTTATTATATAGTGGTTATGTAAGAAATTGGGTTGGTCTTCCAGGGGTTTATGTAGAAGGTAATTGAAGAGGTTGACTAGATGCTAACAATGGTTGTGTTGAAGGAGCTTAGTATGATTGTTAGGGTTAATATTAAGGATATTGAGAGTAAGGAGCATGAAATTGAGGATTATTCTCCCCATATGTTCCTCACCCACTTTGTTGCTAAGGTTGATTTTTAGCTTGAGATGGCCAAGTTTGTCAAGATAATGGTGTATTCCAATTAAATTCGGGGTATTGCAGATAAGCTTGGAATTGCTGAGTAAGATATTCCATAGTACCTTGTTGTCGAGGTTGCCAAAGTCTTCTTGGTGTTACAAAGAAAATTTGTATTGAGCCTTCACTTGCTTCATTATCCTCTTGATAAATTATTTTCAATTCTAGTAGATATGGGTAATCTTTTGTTGCATGTTTCTTGGCAAAAGTAACACATCTTTCAATGTTATCTAAGGGACATTCTCTCAAAGGATGTTTTATTCTACATGTAAGACAAAAGATAGATAATACAACATTTTCTACCTTTTGTTTATTTTGAAAACATAGCAATTCGATTTGTTCACTTAAATTTCCAAGAATATCAATTTCGAAATTTTCCAATAAATGACCAAGTTTAGTTCTGCATATTGTAGTAGATGCACATTTACTTTATCCATGATTGGACCTCGATTACCTTTACCATATATTTCTCTTCCTCATGATATATGCTTGCATAATTCATAAATTCCTTCAAAAGTAAACTGGGATACTTCTCCTTTACCCATTAAATTTAAGAGATCAATCCATTCATCCCTAACTACTCGAAGTAAAAGGGTTTTTACAGTGTCCAATCCCTACTTATGTTGCTTTTCCCTTTGACATTGTAGACAAATATTTCCACAAAATATTTCAGATTTTCATCCTCTCTTTGCACCATTTTAAAAATATCTTCCTTAACATCATGTTGAATGTAATAATATCTATATTTTTGTAAAATAAATTATCTCGTTTCATCCCATGATCTTACAAAATTTGTCCCTAATCCCATGAACCATTTTAAAGACCCGTCTTTTAATGTAGTTGGAAATAGATTAAATTTTTTAGCATCTTGAAAATATTCATAACTTATACAAAGTACTTCAAACACAAAAATAAGAGTCTTGGCGTCCTCAATTTGCATACCATGAAAATTTGGAAGTATTGATGGAGAAATATTTTTCATGTTGACATTAGTATATGTATCTTGCATAGCAAAAACATATGGGTCTTCTTCATATCGTCATCTTCGTCTCTCTTCTTCCTCGTTTAGGAGGTGGTCTTCTTCCTCCTACAAGAGGTATTCTATCACCTCCCCCTCCACCTAATATTCTTTGATTTCCAGTTCCATTGGGGGTATTATCTATGCTTCTCCTTCAACCATTAATTCTTCAAAAATAGGAGAATATGGTTCTTTTATCATATTTTCCTCCATTATTTCTTCAATTATAGGCTCTCCGTAGAAGCTTCATTCTTCTCCTTTAGTAGGTATCTCAAGATCTTATGCAACAAGTCATTCTCGTGTTAAAGGAAAGAGAATGATAACTACTTCAATTGAATATGTTGGTTCTTCTCTAGCTTTGACTTTAGATATTTGTACCTCGAGATTCCCTCTTCTACCTACAATAGTGGGAATATGAGATGTCGATGGTGATGTGGCTCTTATTGCACCACATGAACTAGCGGGGCGGATCATGAGAAATCTTCCAAGTACTATAGAATATTCAAATTTCATCATCCCATTGAGCTTTATATTGTCTCCAATCTATATACTAAATGATTTTAGCTTGCACTTGATAAATTTTCCCAAATTTTAGGGGTTCTCTATTTTTGGCAGTCACATATCTTCTATTCTAGAGCACTAGGGTTAGTGATGTAGATATTACTCTTGATTTCACCTAGGAAACACTTGCATATGAATCCTTGATCCTGATTAAGTTGTTCATCCAAGTTTCCTCCATGATACATAGGGTCAAATGAACTACATATCTAATATAAAGGAGTTGAATAAGATAAAATGAATGTGCGGGGTATATTTCCATGTGTTAGAGTTAATTCCCTTAATAGTTCCATATGCAATGGAAGATCTCCCTAGTGGCAATGATCTTCAAAAGCATACCTACATTAATCTTCTCCAATGGATATTGAATATCCTAGCAAGATGATGTAATTATAGCTAACTTTTGATTATTTAGGGTGGCATGATCAGTTACCTAACAAACATGTTGGTTCCTTACAATATGACCTAAAATTTCAACCTTGTTACCTCCATGGGCCCAATTCTTGACACCCTTGATCTAGAAGGGGTTCTTCTCAAGAATTGTATGCTCAAATTTAACAAAAGAACTAAAAAATCACATCAATAAATTATGAATTTTATTTAATCGAGAGGAGCTCTAAAACCTAGTATAAGAGCCATGTTGCAAAATATTATGTAATGACCTATACAATGTAATAAATTATTATGTTGACTTTGGACAAATTATTACAATTAAAATTGAATTAAAATCAAACATTTAAGTCATAAAATAGTTAAGATATATTTGAGTTAGTCATGGATTTACCAATGGCAGTGTAGAAGACCATGATATTGCATCACCCATAGTATTTATGATGATATTTATTATGATGAACCTTATTTAAATACTCGAGGAAATCTCACATAAAACACAAAAGTATTAATTTAAAAATTTTAAATTAAAATTAATTTATATTTAAATATACAATCTATTTATTTGATTATTACATTTAGTTAAAAAATAATTAACCAATCTAAAAAATAATAGTTAGATTTCACTTACATACCTAAAAACTTCCTATTTGTCATGATTCGTAATTAGGAAATTCTTTATCAATCTTAAAAATATCAATTTTATTGATAAATATTGTCTTTTAAAAATATGTTCGCAATATATCAGAGGAATATATATATATATATATATATATTAAAATTATATTTACGAAAGTACGTTTACACTTTGGACTGGGGGAAGTCAAAAAAGAGAAGCACATGCATTGAACCCATCACAAAATCACGTCTCCCTTGGGCAGAGGCTCCACATAGAAAGCCTTATTAGAGTTTCCCATTCATTTGTGCACAATCAAGTTTCGAGTAAAGTTCCCCTTCACGTTTCTTCCAAGATTGACATTCAAATCGTTGGCCTGGATGTTAGATTTCATCTCTTTTCTTAAGAAGTTTGTAGAGTTCCATGGTTGTTAATGAATAAAGTTATAAAGTTAAGTAAAATGAGACGCAATTAGGTAATTTTATAAATCATTATATTTTATTTAAAAAAGAATTGGTAATTAATTCACTAATTTTATATAAGTAGTTGCGATGTTTTCCGAATTTATTTTTTTCTCATTTATAATATTATAAATTATTTTTAATAAATCAAATTAAGCTTAACAATATCATTATTTTTTATTTAAATATGAAGGAACCATCTACAAATTCTTTCAAAAATTAAAAAAAAAAATTATTAAAATTTTAAAAACAAAAAAACAACAGCGTTTTGTAAGAATGAAAATTATACTTTACAAATATGATTTTTCATTAAATAATGATAATGTGTAACACCTATATCAATATTAACCATCCTTAAAAAATAGTTATATTTATTCACAACTTTTATATGTTACTAAATTAGAGTATATATTAAAATCACTGGTTTATTTGCATGAACCAAAATCACCCATTTCCAATAGGAAAGAGTGTTAAGAGTGCTTTTGTCCCTTTAAGATTAATTTCACGTGGATGCATGGAACCAGTTTGTATGTGCCAAAATCATCGTCATGTGAATGCGTGCATCTCTGAAAAGACGGAGGCATTGCAGTTGGTTTACAGTATTTCTTTTATTTATGTTCGTTGAATTCATATGGGAGCCTTTGGGCAGACGGACTAAAAACCGGAGATGTTAAGCTCTATCATAAGACATTTAATATTTGGATGTTAAAGTTTTATTTGGACTTTAACGACATTTATAGAGATGATGCATCGAGAAACATGTCTCTATCAGGCAGTTACTAGATTTGAATATGAAATATGATTTTAATTATTTATATACTCTATTTGTTTAATAGACTATCAGGCAGTTACTACGCATTTGAATATGAGATATGATTTTTCTTATTTATATAGAGTCTACTTGTTTACTCGATTGCATCGAAACCCGTTCGTATACAGCAAGAGCAACATACTTTGACTTTGAAAACGTGTTCCTTTTTTTAAAATAAGCTGAAATCACATGGATGCATCGATGGAAAAGAATGCTGCATCAGAGTTGGGTTACATTATATTTTTTTTAATGTTTGTTGGGGTTGTCAAAGCTAATATTTAAATGAAGCATTGCAGTAATATTTAAATGTCTAGTTGGGTTGTTGGGAAAGGTAGTATTTAAATAAAGCAGAATACTACTTAAGAGTGATATTTAATACTTTCACCAGGACTTTGATAACATTTAAAAAAAAACAACACACGAATGATGACGCATCGCATTCGACGCATTCAACGCATAAAAAGATTACAATATGTCTGCGTCGGGCAGTTACCAGCAATTTGGAAGGAGAGATTTGAATTTGAAATATGATTCTAATTGTTTACTCCATTTGAAAACACGCGACATTAGCTGTCATGTATCGTATCCATATTGTCAGTGACTCATATAATATATATAGTCTATCTAAACTTATTTTATTGTTATTAAAAATAATTCGTCAATAATAGACAAATGCTTCTTGCTTTCCTTATATAGATATATTCCAATTTCACTTTGTTTAAATCATATATGATACCATTTTAATTAAATATACATAAATATATATAGTAATATAGAGAATGACGGTTTTCAATGTCCATGTCATATTTATACATATTAATATTATATTGAATACACTGTAAAATTGTTTGGCATTAAAGTTATTTTTAATATTTTGAGTTAGATTATGAGAAAGTCAAAGGGAAAAAAAATTAAATGATGTATTCAAAATATAGTTAAATGACATGTTTCTCCATTTCTATAGAGATTCCACGTACATGGATTTATGGATAAGAGTCACCAATTTATTAGTGGTCTTAGTTGACATTGATATCATTGTTGTTTAGGTAAGAATGTATCAGGTTTGATAAGAATTTTGTAAAGTTATAAGATTAAATAAAATAAAACTATATTACAAATAAAGTTATTAAATTAAATTGAGTTATATTGTATGGTACTTTTATGTGCATAGATGTATGTATTATAAATATTTTATGGATGATAAGCTGTAATAAATACTAAATATGTTTGATTATAAAAATTAAGCACTAAGATTAAATTTTCAATAATTTTTAATTGTGTTTAAGTATTATTTTTGATAATGAAATTATTGTGATATTTGGTTATGATTAGAAATATTTAACCAAATGTGTGCTCATTGTCAACTTTTCTCATGAGGAATATGTTTAATAAAATGTAATAAACCCAATTTCTTAAGTCACCTTGAGGAGATGGAGGTTATAAAACATTTTTTTTCACTCAATTCGAACCTCATTTTTCAAGCTCCTATCATCTTTAGCGAATTAACAAATTTTCAAAATTATAAATTTTACTCTTATGAGTTCATGGCACCAAATTAGATCCATTTGAAGAATTAATAATTTGTGCCACATCAAACATGAATGCACAACTACCATGATTGTATTGACACATGGGAAATGTTGTGGTACCCTAGCTCTATGTGTCACCTTGTAACATCCCCTAGAAACCTACCATGAAAATGCATGGAGTTAGAAAAAATTTACATAATTTACCAAGACGTAACTATCCAAATTATATTCCAGATTTCTCATTTACCATTAGGTAGAATATTCATCATTACATCGAGTAATTTTAGTGGCGGAATAGTAAGTTACATAACCATTAACAACCATTGTTATATCATATTAACATAAACTTTTTTATGTAACCTTGCATCATGTTCATGATTCCTTTAACTAGATTAGTTAATCACATTCTTGATATTATAAACATCAGCTCGTGCAAGGAATCCACATTATAAAAGTAGCACAACAACCAAGCACATCATTACACATTGATATACCCTAGAAACCCTGCTCGGTGAAAACCAACAAACATTTAGTTTTATTATTAAATGCCCGCGAGAGTGTTCACCCCTCACTCAATGGCTTATAAGGGAGTCCATCCCTTAAACATTTTCATAAAATCTTACAAAGAAATGTTGTTTAAATACAACATATCTAGCTAAAAGCTATTATAGTCATTATGATATGATTTACCCACGAATATTCAATCTTTATATCTTTGTGGCTTGGTTATTCCATCAGTGGATCATCCTGATACTCCCACTCATCTGCATGGACCATTAGTTCTTTACTTGCAACAATGTTAAAAATAATCTATCCTTTGCACAAGTCACCATCCTTTCCTGCCATTGTTGTCATCAGAAAACTTTGATATCATGATTACATAAAGTATTAATCAACCAATAATCAATCTTTAATAGTGATTCTTCAACATCTATTCATGTGCATACATGAAATGTAAATAAAATATCGCAACATGCTTCTTCTAACAACACTGCTCATGCATTAATTATAAGCAAATAATTATCAAAGCATGTCAAAATAAATACCACATTACTATGATCCTTCTCGCACAAGCACACATTATTTTCCAAAGGAAAACCACTGTAACCATCCATTTTCATTTAAAGGATACTAGCATCTTAGCTTTGATTTCCGTGCATGTAATTAGATAAAAATTATTCAAAGAAAGTTATCCCCTCAACTTATTCTTTGAGCATATAAATAATTAATATTTCTAATACAATATATTATTATTATTATTATTATTATTATTATTATTATTATTATTATTATTATTATTATTATGCATGAAAATTCATATCCCCTTCTAAGGGAAAGCTAACATAATAGATACTATTAACGTGTATGCAAATGAAAGTCCCTTTTCCATTTTATCTTTCCCAAGATAGAGTTATTTACAAAGTCTATTGTGCATGCAAATACATGTTGTGTTCTAAACCAAAACTAATGTGTTAGTTATTATTTCTTGCGCACGAATATATGTATTTTTCCAAAAGGAAGCTAGTGCATTTATTGCATGCAATTCCTTGTTTTATTTTCCAAGGTCTAACATAATAATTATTCTTTTCATGCATATTTCTTTTCAAAGAATCCAACATCATAGGTGTACTTTTCATGGATGCAAAGATCATATTTCCTTTCAAGAGATCAAACACAATATTTCTATTTTTTGTGAAAAAAAATAACACATTTCTTTCCAAGAAAAATCAAACATAGTATTTTTATTTTCTGCAGTCAAATAACTTATTTCCTCTCAAAAAATATCAAACATAGTAGATCTATTTTGTGAACACAAATAAGTTATTTTCTCTCAAGAAATATCAAGAATAATAGTTATATTTTGGTGCATGTTAGTTATTTTTTGTGCATGTGATTAACTTAGTTCCTTTCAAGAAACATCAAACCTAATAGTTAAACTTTCATGCATGCAAACAAATTTTTGATTTTCAAGAAATACCAATGAAATGAATATCATTTCATGAATATATAAACACCTATTTTTGTTTCAAGACATCTATGATAAAATCCATTCTTTTGTGCATCCCATACTTATTTATCTTTAGAAAAAGTCTAACTAAGTAGCTATTGTTGTTTTTTTTTTGTTTTCTAAGAAGTCAAACATAATATACATGCAAATGCATGTTTCTTCCCAAGAAAATATAATATACATGTCTCTTTTCCCATAGTCTACATAATAATTATTCCCTTTGTTAGGGTCCTATAATTTTTATAGGATCGTTTGATTATAGTTGATCATTATTATGTTTGAGATGTTGTAAATAATATTTCATCTTGCAAATTATTTCTAAAGCAACACCAAGTAGCAAGATTTAAGGAGATTTTTGCATAACAATGTTTGGATTAGATCAGAAGGCAGGTGTTTTCATTAGAAAGTTCTCAGAAGCAGCTTTCCAATGGTATGTCCTACACTCAAATCTGATTCGTGGATTAAAAGATAGGCCAGAACAAATTCTTGACTTCAAAAGAAGATAAATGCCCGGGAACTATTTTTGCTACAGTTTAAATTATGTTTGCATTTATCCCTTGTGAAAAACCTTTTCCCTCATTATGAATATGCAATATGATTCTAAACTCTAGCCGGGACCCACATAACCATCCCCTCATAGTTTATTCCATTATCCCTTCATTAGCTATAAAACCCAACTCTAGCCACATTTCCTTGTTTTATCACAAACTCTAGCCGAAATCCATTTTCCCTTTGTTCATATTAATTCCCAAACTCTAGCCGAAATCCATTTATATTTCCAAACTCTATCCGCATATCCATTTTGTATTATACATTACAACTCTAGCCGCATATCCATTTTTATCTATACATTCTAATTCTAGTCATTCCCCATTTCATTAAACATAAAGTCTTTTGTAATATATTGCATTGCAATATATTACATATAAAACCCGCTCTGTTTATTATAAAAGAGAATAGAATCGACCCTATCCTACAATCGACCTATCCCACAATCAGCCCATCCCCCAATTGGTCCCGCGTCCTGCAATCGGCCCCGCCCGCCGATGAGTCCCATAACGATAAGTCCCGCAACTTATAAGTCCCGAGCCCCGATGATCGCACCAATCTAAAGTGCCTTCCCCTTATACGACATGATTACCACCCCCCCAACCTTGTCGATTGCGATTAAGTCCTGGTTCCCCACTATGATTGCAATAAGACCCATTGATTGTGACATGACTCTTGATATCGCAATGTCTAGCTACCGATTGTGATTAACTCCCACAGTTGATTGCAATAAACCCTGCCAATAACTCCTGGCAATTGTGATCACGATAAAGTGGCTGCCCTAACTATATCCCTCCGCTTCTGATCACCAATAAAGCCTCATCCGGCCAATATGCCCTCTAGATGCGATATTTCATTTTAAGGTTTTTCAGGTTCGTTTTATGTAAAATCACTACATAATAATAGAATTTTAGCCTTGCTGCGATTGTGGTAAGAAAAGGGTCGTGTATTAAAAAGCCTTGCATTTCTCAACGGCCCAGCTTCACTCCACCCAGATCAACGATTTTAAAGCCTATTCAGACCCCCAATGGCTATGTTTCTTTTTAACGGTGAGGGGGGGTGGGGTGTTTGAAAAGCAGTTTTCCCCCTGGTACGTGTCTTCCCCTTATGATTTCGGACCCCCCCTCTCATACATCATTGTATCACTTCCCCATTCCGACAAGTGGTTTCAATATCATAAACTACTTCGACTGCCCCTACGAAAGTGGTTTTCCTGCTCATGTACCGCATCCTCCTCCCACTTGATTCCGATCCCTCTTATAATTCTATTCTCCCACTTCCACTTATCATTCCTTTCTCCCGGCCTCCATTCACATAGAACTGCTCAGAGGACAGTGAAGAAAATTCAACATTGTTTCAGCATAAGAGTTAAACAGAATGCACTGGAATAGTGGGATAGTGTTATGAAACGAGCTCAAGAAAAGATAGAAAAGATAGATCAACACCTTAGAATTCAGCCTCTTCGAGGGGGCAACCTCCTTTACATTACATAAATGAACAATTCTTGGATGATTCAAATGGAAAAACCTCCTTTTTATATATAGGAGTCTAAGGAGTCACAATATAATCCAGCCGACCTAACAATAATAAGATAAAGCCACAAAAATAACAATAGAGGGATTTTATGGGGCACAATAATAACAATATGGGGGCAATAGGGGCACAACAATATTAATAAGGGGTATAACTACAATAGTAATGGAGTAATCACTAGTATTATAGGGACCCAACATGCCCCTCTCCTTCAAAAAAGTGTTGTCCTCAACGCTTGAGTAGTTCTGGATACTTCTGCATAAAATTTTCACCCTCCCATGTGGAATCTTCAGCAGATAAGTTCTTCCACTTGATAAGATACTCTGAAATTGATCGATTTCGTAGCTATCGAGTTCTTGTTTCTGTGACTACTTCCGATTCCAATATAATTTTTCCTTCGTCGTCAAGTTCTGGCAATATTGTTTGAACTGTGAGCTTGTCGCCTATAACCTTCTTTAAACATGAAACATGGAAAACTGGGTGCAATCGAGAAGCTGCAGGAAGCTCCAATTTGTATGCCATAGTACCAATCTTTTGCAACAACTTGTACGGACCATAATACTTTGGTGATAATTTATTATCCTTCTTAGCTTGCTTGAGGGACATTTGCTTATATGGTTGTAGCCGTAGGAATACCCAATCACCTACATCAAAACTTCTTTCACTGCGATGTTGATCTGCCTGTTGTTTCATTCTATTTTGTGCCAACACGAGGTTATCCTTTAAGAGTTGGAGGACTTGTTGTTGATGTTCGATGTGATGTTCCACTACCTGAACCTTAGAATTTTCTCTTAAATATGATGTGATGGATGGTGGTTGATACCCATAAAGTGCCATAAATGGGGTCATTTTTGTTGTTGTATGGAAGGAAGTGTTATACCACCATTCAGCGAGAGGCAACCATTTGACCCATTGTGTCTGTTTATCAGATACAAAGCAACGAAGATATCCTTCCAAACATTTGTTTACTATCTCAGTTTTCCCATCAGATTGAGGATGATAAGATGAGCTATGAGCTAACTGAGTACCAAGACAAGAAAATAATTTTGTCCAAAAATTTCCCGTGAAAATGGGATCTCTGTCACTTACAATAATCTTTGGGTTTCCATGTAGCTTTTGAATTGTTTCCATAAATGCAGTAGAAACTGTACTGGCTTTAAATGGATGTGATAATGCACAAAAGTGTGCATACTTGGTAAGTCTGTCAACTACCACCATGATGACACTCATTCCCTCAGAATTGGGTAAACCTGTGATAAAATCCATTGAAACCTCCTCCCCACGTTGGCTTGGAATGGATAAAGGTTGTAATAGACCTGGTGTCTTAATTGTTTCAACTTTATTTTGTTGGCAAAACAAACATTTCGCCACAAAATTTTGAATATCTGATTTAAGGCCATCCCAAAAAAATTCCTTCTTAACCCTATGGTAAGTTTTTAAAAATCCTGAGTGCCCTCCTAAGGGAGAAGTGTGCAATTCTATAAGAATATTTTGTTTTAGCTGGGAATTCTTACAGAGGTATAAGCGATCTTTGTACCATAATGAATCATTTTTCCAGCTAAATGTATCAGACGTACTAGAATCTTGTTGTAACTTTCGAATAAGTGCCCACACTTCTTCGTCATTCTTTCATTCCTCCCTTGCTTTGTTTATCCAATCTGGTTGGATAATAGAAATGGCGCACAACAATGCTTCCACATCCTCATCCTTTCTTGAGAGTGCATCTGCCACCACATTTTGCTTCCCTTTTTTGTAGATGATTTCAAAGTCATAACCCAACATCTTTGTGACCCACTTTTGTTGCTCTTCAGAGGATAATCTTTGTTCTAAAAAGTATTTAAGGCTATCATGATCCGTTTTTACCTTGAAGTGTCTTCCCGTTAGGTAGGGTCGCCATTTCTTAAGTGCATGGAGTATTGCCAACATTTCCTTCTCATAAATAGCTTTTCTTAAAAACTTTCCCTTGATTGGATGACTTTCAAAAGCAATGGGTCTTTCATCTTGCATTAGAACAACAACAATTCCATTTCCTGAAGCATCACATTCCACAATAAAGGTTTTTGTGAAGTCCGGTGTATCTAAGACCGATGCTTGGCACATTGCCTCTTTAAGATTTTCAAAGGCCTTTGTTGCTTCCGGAGTCCATGAAAATGCATCTTTCTTCAATAATGTTGTTAGAGGTGCTGCTATTCTCCCAAAATTCTTAACAAACTTGCGATAATACCCTGTCAACCCGAGAAATCCTCGCAAATGCTTTATGGATGTGGGGATTTTCCATTCCTTACTGGATTTAATTTTGCTACGGTCTACCTTAACTCCTTCATGAGATACAATATGACCTAGATTTTCCACCTCTTGGACTCCAAAGAAACATTTGGATCTTTTTGCATATAATTGTTTCTCCTCTAATAGTTGTAGCACCCTGTCAACATGTTCAACATGATCCTTCCAAGACTTGTTGTAGATTAGTATATCATCAAAAAATACTAACACAAATTTTCTAAGGAATGGTTTGAAAATTGAATTTATCAAACCTTGAAATGCTGAAGGTGCATTGGTAAGGCCAAAAAGCATGACCAAAAATTCATAATGACCCTCATGAGTTCTAAATGTTGTTTTTGGAATGTCTTCAGTCTTCATTATGATTTGATGATATCCTGAATGAAGATCCAACTTGTTGAAGTAAATTGATCCATGCAATTCATCCAGTAATTCATCAATGACAGGAATGGGAAACTTATCTTTAATAGTGAGCTTGTTGAGCTCCCTATAATCCAGACACATGCACCATGATCCATCCTTCTTGTGCACCAATACTACTGGAGCAGAGAAAGAACTTTGACTCGGTTGAATTATACCAACCTCTAGAATTTCTGCAACCATACGTTCAATTTCACTCTTTTGGACATAGGGATATCTATACGGCCTGATGTTTGGAGGAACACTTCATGGAATCAGATGAATAACATGATCATGATCACGCATAGGTGGGAGACCATTGGGAGTCTCAAATACCTTGGAATGATTTTCTAGGACTTTTTGGAGATCTGGAGAAATAGATGATTCCGGTGTGGAAACATCTAGCGAACATAATTGTGCAATTACACATCTTTGCTCCTTTTTTAGAAGCTTTGTCATACCATTAGAGCTTATTATCTTTCCTGGTTTCCCTGCAATACCCCTTAATTCAACTTCCTTTCCTTCCGTAGAGAATTTGATGAAAAGTTCTTGAAAATTAAAAGCTATTGTACCCAAGGATTGTAGCCATTGGACTCCTAGTACAACATCAGCACCTCCCATTGGAATGGAAAGCATTGGGCTAGTCAATACATATTCTCCCATGGATAGCTTAATATTATGGCACTTTCCAGAGAAATTTATTGTTCCTCCATTTGCAATCATCACTTGACACTTTGGTGCTGGATATAGGAAGCAATTCAATTCTTTTGCTACCTTACAATGAATAAAATTGTGGGTTCTTCTTGAATCAATCAACACTATTACTTTTTTCTTCTTGATTTGTCCTTCTATCTTGATGGTTTGAGGAGTGGTAATTCCCACCAATGCATACAAGATATGGTCGGATTTATTTGTTCTTCATCTAGGCTTTGTTCCTGGAGTATATCCTCTTATTTTGACCTTTCTTGCTCCTTTTCTTCTTCCTATTCACAATCTATGTAGAATAATTTCTTCTCAGCACACTTATGACCTTTAGTGTATTTGCTATCACAACTGTAACAAAGCCCTTTTGCTCTTTTTTCTTCCAATTGTTGTGGTGTCAACCTTATAGGTTTTAGAAGACTAGGGACAACAACACTTCCATCTTTATAGTTGCGAGTGGTATGCTTCCTGGTTTCCATAATTTTGCTTTCCATTTTTCTTGCTAACCTGAATGCCTTCTCTAATGAATCAGGTTCCCAAAGGCGAACATCATGTTGGATATTATCCTTTAAAGACCCTATGAACACATCAATCCTATGCTCCTCTGGAATATCTTTTACCCTTATGTTCAATTTTTGGAATTCCTCAATGTGCTCCATTATTGAACCCTTTTGTTTGAGACTTATCAATTGGCTAAAAAAAGTGTTGCTTTTTGTATCCTCATAATTTGCTATTAATTCTTCCGTAAAAATTGCCCAAGTGATAAATTGTTTACGAGAGCAAAGCCATTGATACCATACAAACTAATTTGGTTCCAAATATAAAGTTGCCATACGTACCTTTTGTGTGTTTTGCACATTATTGAGATCGAAGAATTGCTCCATCTGTAATATCCATGTGGCGGGATCCTTGACATCAAACTTACTCATATCGACTTTTGGAATATGGTGGGTCTTCGATCCAACATTAGAGTTTATGGAATCATGATTAACATTTCTTTTGTTCACATCATGAGTTTCCTTTACAACCTTTTCACCATTAGTAAGTATTTCTTGTAGAAAATTTGTCAAATCTGCCATGTCTATCTTCAAATCTTCCATGTCTCTCTTCAAATCTGTCTTCGAATCATCCATATTAGCTTCCATGCCCTTTATCTTAGATTCCACGCCATTTATCTTAGATTCCATGCCATTTATCTTAGCTTGTGTTAGCTTTTGTGAGCATGACATTTGTTGCACTTGTTCTTGTAATTTTGATATATCATGTAGCATTTATTCCTCTTCTTCACGAGTCATGCTAGAGATTTCAGGTTCCTTACTAGGTGTTTGCATTTTCTTTCCTCGGGGCATCAGTTACCGATAATAATTCTTTACTATGCCCTTTGAATTCCTTCAAACCAAGCTTACGCAAAATTTTTAAAAACTACACACCTTTTTTCACTTTGTAGAAGCCTGATATTGAATCCGATGTATCTCTGTAAATTAAGATCCTCCAGTTATGAAATTGCAACCTGTAGTAGCCTTTTATGTCCTCTTTCCAATGCCACAAGTTTGACCTAAATTGGATTCTCCATGGAAGAGTTATGTGAAATCTCCCACAGTGACTTGATTATAGACTAGTTTAGTAGAGCGAACTTGTACGACATGCCACGAGTCACTGTTTCGACCTTTGGATCTAAGAAATGCATGCAAGAAACTATAGTCCGTCCTCTTTCTGTACATTCTTACAAAATTTCAATCCGATCCCCAGAGAGAAAGCTATGACGATTTTCCCCAGGTCACCTGTTTGGAATGTAATTCAGGAGTCTGCAAAAAGACCAAATTCCTCAGATCATATCACCGCAAACGCAAAAAGCTCTGAAATTCGTACGCGATGTTTAGTGCGATATCTTCTCAAATGGGTTTCTTTTGAAACATCTGGAACATCACAGAAACAATGTTATAGCGAAAATGCCACGATGACCTGTTTGGAGTAGCAAAACCCTAGAATCCAAAGCTCTGATACCAAATGTTATGAAACCAGCTCAAGAAAAGATAGAAAAGATAGATCAACACCTTAGAATTCAGCCTCTTCGAGGGGGCAACCTCCTTTGCATTACATAAATGAACAATTCTTGGATGATTCAAATGACAAAACCTCCTTTCTATATATAGGAGTCAAAGGAGTCACAATATAATCCAGCCGACCTAACAATAATAAGATAAAGCCACAAAAATAACAATAGAGGGATTCTATGGGGCACAATAATAACAATATGGGGGCAATAGGGGCACAACAATATTAATAAGAGGTATAACTACAATACTAATGGGGTAATCACTAGTATTATAGGGACCCAACAGACAGCGAGACACACATGCTAGCAACTCAAGCATCATTACTCGATTAAAGGCCCAGTCACTACTAGAACGCCCAAAAACAACACTAGTACATAGGCGACTGATATTTTTTAGAACAATTTAATCTATTTTTATACCTTTTTGTAATAAAATCTTGAATTCTATTTCAAGATATATGAATAGATATTTGTAATAAATCTTGATATTTTTTCAAGATATTTTAGTTTAGAATTTGTATAAATACTTCAAAATTTGAAGTAACAGAGGTTGGTTTTTATACAGAAGAACACTATTGTACATTGCTGAAGCATCAATAGATTTACCAGTAATACAAAAAGCTCTTTCATAGGATTCTTGTGTCAAGTTGTTGGTGAAGTGTTTCTATCATTATATGTGTTTATATTTCTCTGTTTATCACACATATTTGTTTCTAAATTTGAATAATTAAATTTTAGAATTTGTTTAAATCTACACTCTACTCCGAGCTTTGAATAATTTCCATGTTTTCTACTGAACTTTAAATATATAATTTAGGTAACAATGCTCTATATCTAAAGTGAACCATAATATGTTCTTCCTTCCCCATCTCATAAATTAAAAGAATCCAATCAGTTTGGTTGCCCCGCCCTATGAGATCTATCTGTAAACACTGAATTCAATTTGTATTTTATGAAGCAGACTCCATAGCCCAATGGTAATCTAGTTATCAACCAACCATTCAAATACAAATCAAACCTTAAACTTCATAACTAGCCTAATATTCAATACAACAACATTAAATCTTACAGAGAGATCCCCCTGTGAAGATGACAGGGCTAGATCCTAGCTTCCAAAGTAGGTTTGTGGTTACCTTTACGATTTTTTTCTGCAACCTCAGAAAATTATAGAGTGCTAACATTCTGGCTAGCATATTGGGGATCTAAACATTTCAGATACCTAAGAAAAGCATATCAAGTTCCAGATCTGATTACTAATGGTGGACAGTGATCAGGCACAAGAAGGTTGTATTATTCACCTAGTGACTCCACGTTCAAAGCATCCAGAGCTTCAAAGTTTTAGGGTGACTCCACTATCAAAGAATCCAGATTTTAGAGCATTCATTGCGACTCCACTACAAGTTGATCATATTTCTTGCTAAATAGGTTGACAGGGTATGTGGCAGACCCTCTGTCTTGTGAGATTTTAAAATAAGTCAGGGATAAATTAGCTAATTTTCAAATTAATGAAGATTTTTCAACATCTGTGTTTTGTTGTTTGAAATTAAGGAAATTTTCTCTTGAAAGTAAAGTTTGTTTTCTTGAGTTAGTTGCTGAAAGATTTGAGAGGGATATTGAACTTTTGGATTTTCATATTCAATCCTATAATTTTCGAGATCCTAAACAACTCTTGGAAAATATTCCTTCTCCAAAACAAGAGGAGATTGTATTGCCTTTTGATTTGCAGATTGATGAGAGCTTTGTTTTTTAACATAAGGCTAAAACTGAATGGTTGGAATCAGGGTTTAACCTTGATAATAAAACTGTTGAAATCTTCCATGTCCAATTGGTCAATGAAGTCCTTCAAGGTGCCCTTACTAATCCTATAGCAAACTACATGGAGGATATTTTTAGCTCAAGTGTTCAATCATGTTTCCATGATCAGATCCAACAGTAGTTGCCATTCTAGTTTACAGCTTTGATTTTGTGGACAAAAAATCAAGATGTCCTTTTGATTGTACTAAGGAGAAGTCAAGCAGCTCACTCATTTCAGCAACTACTTGATTGGTTTCATTCATATTTTTTTATTATTTGATTCAACATGGTTTTCAACGACTTTGGATAGGTAGCAGTGTGCAAATTAGCTCACCACTATGAGCACCTTTTTTTCAAGTATTATTGTCAATTGTAGTTTCAGATAACAGTACAACTTTTAGTTCACTGTGTGTTCCAGATTTCAGTTTGCAGAATGGTTTTGATTTCAGTTTGAGAGTTTTTTTAGTCGCTGAGATTTTATGGCAGAACAAGTTGCAGATTTCGGATCAGCCCAAGGGATCAGGATACTAGTGTACATTGTTCTTGACACCTCAGAAGGAGAGTTTCATCCCCATCTGTAGCCTCTGTTAGGGTCCTATAATTTTTATAGGATCGTTTGATTATAGTTGATCATTATGTTTGAGATGTTGTAAATAATATTTCATCTTGCAAACTATTTCCAATGCAACACAAAGTATCAAGATTTAAGGAGATATTTTCATAACAATGTTTGGATCAGATCATAATGCAGGTGTTTTCATCAGAAAGTGCTCAGAAGCAGCTTTGCAATGGAATTTCCTACGCTCAAATCCAATTCCTATATTAAAAGATAGGCAAGAACGAAGTCTTGAATGCAAAAGCACATAAAGGCCTTGGAAATATTTTCTCTATAGTTTAAATTATGTTTTAATTTATCCCTTGTGAAAAACCTTTTCCCTCATTATGAATATGCAATATGATTCTAAACTCTAGTTGGACCCACATAACTATCCCCTCATAGTTTATTCCATTATCCCTTCATTAGCTATAAAACCGAACTCTAGCAACATTTCCTTGTTTTATCACAAACTCTAGTTGGAATCTATTTTCCCTTTGTTGATATTAATTCCCAAACTCTAGCCAAAATCAATTTATATTTCCAAACTAGCCACATATCCATTTTGTATTATATATTACAACTCTATCCGCATATCCATTTTTATCTATACATTCTAACTCTAGACGTTCCCCATTTCATTAAACATAAAGTCTTTCATAATATATTTCATTGTAATATATTACATATAAAACCCACTCCATTTATTATAAATTACAATAGAATCGACCCTATACTGCAATCATCGTATCCCGAAATCGGGCCATCCCACAATTGGTCCCACATCCTGCAATCGGCCCTGCCCACCAATAAGTCCTATAGTGATAGGTCCCGCATCTCATAAGTCCCGACGATCACACCAATCTAAAGTCCCTTCCCCTTGTATGGAATAATTACCTCCTCCCTCCCGCTGTCAATTGTGATTAAGTCCCAACACCCCGCTGCAATTGTAATAAGACTCACCGATTATGATATGAGTCCCATTATTGCAAAGTCTCACTGCTGATCATGATTAACTCTCGTGGTCGATTGTGATAAACCCCATCGATAACTCCCACTGTTAAAGTACCTCCTCTAGCTACATTCCTCTGCTGTCAATCAACGATAAAGCCTCGTTCGACCAATATTCCCTCCAGATGCAATATTTCATTTAAATGGATTTGAAAGGTTTTTCAGGTCTGTTTTATGTAAAATCACTATGTAATAATAGAATTTTAGCCTTGCTACGATTGTGATAAGAAAAGGGTCGCATATTAAAAAACCTTGCATTTCTCAACGACCCAGCTTCGCTCCACTCGGATCAATGATTTTAAAGCCTGTTTGGACCCCCCCCACTATGTTTCTTCTCGACCGGGGTGGTGGGGTCCAAAAAGTGATTTTCTCACTGCTACGTGTCTTCCCCTTATGATTTCGGACCCCCCCTCTCATACGTCACTGTAGCACTCCCCCCCCTCCGAAAAGCGGTTTCGATATCATAAACTGCTCTGACCTCCCCTCCGAAAGCGGTTTTCCTACTCCTATAACGCATCCTCCTCCCGCTTGATTCCGCTCCCACTTACTATTCTATTCTCCCACTCCCACTTATCATTCCTTTCTCCCGACCTCCATTCACATAGCACCGCTTAGAGGACAGTGAGGACAATTCCACATTGTTTCAGCATAACAGTCAAACAGGTCGCACTGGAATAGTGGGACAACGAGACACACATGTGAGCAACTAAAACATCATTGCTCGATTAAATGCCCAGTCACTACTAGAACGCCCAGGAACAACACCAGTACACAAGCGACTTATATTTTTTAGAACAGTTTAATCTATTTTTATACCTTTTGTAATAAAATCTTGAATTCTATTTCGAGATATACGAATAGATATCTGTAATAAATCTTGATACATTTTGAAGATATTTTAGTTTATAATTTCTATAAATACTTCATAATTTGAAGTAATAGAGGTTGGTTTTTATACAGAAGAATATTATTGTACATTGCTAAAGCATCAGTGGATTTACCAGTAATAAAAAAAGCTCTTTCATAGGATTCTTGTGTCAAGTTGTTGGTGAAGTGTCTCTGTCGTGATATGTGTTTATATTTCTTTGTTTATCACACATATTTGTTTCTAAATATAAATTATTCAATAGATAATTAAAGGAAAAAATTTGTTTAAGTCTACGCTCTGCTCCTTTACGATTTTCTTCTGCAACCTCAAAAAATTACAGAGTGCTAACACCCTCCTTACATGCACATTCATATTTTTCTTCAAATGGTTTGTTATAGAAATCATTCTTAGTGCATGCGAATATATATATATATATATAGATATATATATATATATATATATATATTCCAAGAAATATTTCAAAAGCACTCAAATAGACACATATATTTTCCTCACCCTTTACGACATGTGTGTGTGTGTGTGTGTGTGTGTGTGTTTATAGATATATATATATATATATATATATATATATATATATATATATATATATATATATATATATATATATATATATATATATATATATATATATATATCCCAAGATAACTTTGCGATAGCCATTGTTCTTGTGTATGAAAACACATGCTCTTTTTTTTTCCAAATGAAACTAACACAAAAGAAATTGTCCTCGTGCATATGAACCAATTTTCTCTTCTAAGAAAAGAATCTTAATTCCTACTATTTCATGCACTAGATGAAAATGCACTATTTTTAAGGAGCATGATTACTTATCTTAGTAGTTGACTCTCATAAAATGAAAATGAATGGCATATATTCCCATCAAAACGAATTTGGAAGTAGCAACCTTGGAACATCCCTCAAATTCTTAAAGGCCTCTGTAATAAAGCTCCAATACAGCTGTTGCAAGCCCAAAGAATGCTACCACTCATGAGTTGAGCTTGATTGGGGTTAAGGTACATGATGGTTTTGTTCTTGAGCAATCGCAATTCTTCGTTAATGAGCCTTAGTAGAGATTCCCCTTGCAAATAGAATATACAACAATATAAATGTGTAAAATGGTTATTGTAACAAGCAATTTTGATTCCTCAACCATTGAACATATTCTCCAAAAATTCAAAAATTACTATTCTTATTCCTCAGGTAAAAAATATTTTCTTGAATAAAGAAAGAAAGGTGGTTATGAGGAGCTCATTTTAACTTCTAATTTTTCTTGGTTGAAACTATAATAGTATTTGTACTCATGTAATTATATGAGTTTTATAAAAGCTTCTAAGGTAGGGGTATTACATACTCCCCCACTTAAAGAGAACATAATCCTTGGTGTTCATCTCTCATAGGGACTTTAAATTTTACTCATGATATATTATATAAAAATATAAAATAGTCAAAAGGGGACCCTTCCCCTTTAAAATGAAGGATTTTATTCCAAGAAATACCAATAAGAAAAAATAGCAATGCTATAACATAGGAAAAATCAATACTCATAAGAATTTATAGCTGCGAAAATATGAAAAATCTACTTTTCCTCACTTGGACATTACTCAAATGCATAGAAGAAAAATAAAATCTCTATACCAACTTACGATTACTTACCAATTAGTCTTGGAATTCATGGCCACTTTGACGCAAGCGCACCAATGGTTTGATATCCAAACAACACGCACCCTGTAATCTATGATCAACAAATCCAACATAATCACATTAGTCACAACAATTTTAATCAAATGAAATACTTGTAACTATCACTCATTTATACAATGTCAAGTGATATTTTAATCACAGTAATTCCAAAGTACTTAGAGGGCATCCAACCCTCTTACAATCAAAATGATCAATAACTCCATCAAGTGCATATTGTCTTAGCCTCTTTCTGAAGACATCCACATAGTACTTTTACAAATAATCAAAGAACGCCTAGCTCTTCAATTATCGAAATTATCGATAACTACAACAAGTTCATATTGTCTTAGTCTCTTGCTAAAGACATTCACAAGATTGGTAATGCATTAAAGGAACTTACACTTCTAGTAATTTATTGCCAAGAACTAGGCTCCTTTCTTGTCAAGTTGTACATAAAATTCTCCCATAATCTTATAGAAAATTCATTTTTAACACAAAAAATAATTGATTAGTTAATTTTTTTCTACTACGAGAACCACAGTGGAAAAATAATGCTTCTCCCAAACAAGGGGAACTAGTTTCCACGAACAGATCAAGCCATTTTCACATCCAGACAATTCTCTAACAGAGACAATACAAGGTTCATTTTGGAATTCCACTGGCCAACTAGATCAAGAATTCCAATGACCACATAGGGTCCAATACACGATTCCTCTTGGCAACTTCTTACATATTCCCCTAGCAGTGTCCCATCTATGAGGAATTTTGGTCCTCCCCCAACATGCTCCAAAATCAACAAAGTTTCCTTAGGATTTTTCCTCTCTTCACTATCATGGAAATCTCTTTCCCTTACTATGATCATCTATCTCTAGGAAGAGGAAATACGGGAAAGCAACTTTCATCAACCCCTCTAGGCATGAAATTTCCATCAACCCAAGGCCTTCTGATCTTTCACAAATATCCATAACTATCTAGCAAGTGAAATTCTCTTTACCACATTTTCCCATTGTAATTTACATAACTGACCATTTACATATTATTATTAAAGAAAATGAACATTTATGTGCATCATGCATTCATGCTTGAACCTCAACATAGGTCCCACAATATGTAAAAGTAAATTGACAAGAAAACATAACTGACATAACATATCATATAGGTAATATTTATTTCAAAATAACCATCATGTAATTTTAGGAAAACAATACCATATTATATGATATCATTACAATTTATAATATGCAGTTACAAATCACATTGCATCATTTTACATTCTACAGGTCCTTATGTTGCTACTAAGTTGCCTCTGCTTAATCACACCAACAACATTAACTACAATTATTTTTAATAAAATCATATCTTCTACAAAATATTGTTATGCACAAACATCCTCCATATGTTAAAACGATGTTTCTACTTTAATAATCAACATTCCCATAATTTCTACCTCATGCAACATGCCATTTCATTTATGCATATGCATTGAATCAACCTTCATTAATCCATACTAGCGATTGTGAATTTTGAACAAACAAGGTAATCGAAATCATTGGATTACTTCTATCATTAAATTGATAGAACCATCTAGTTAATCACTTTAATGCCATTACTATATCATGATCCAAGTTCTTGTAACCTTCAATAATGTTTAGTCAGAAATATGTATTGTTTAAACAAGTACTCACTTTCGCAATCGTTTTAGTTTCATGCATACAATACTGTCTTGCATCAAAGTACATACAAATATTCATTAATGTGTAAATGTCAATGACAGGTAAGGTAACAACCCAAACATTTCTAATTTCCCACAGTATATTGTTACCAGTAGACCAACACATGAAGTAGCTACCATAATCACTTGTTTACAACTTGCAATAAGCTTTAATCAAAACCAATTCATGCATATATGTTTTAGTAGTTAATCACGCAAAGCTAACTAATCAATGCTACCAACCATATTAATGCAACTCTAACAAGGACTCAATCAACAACTAGCTGTTACAATCAAGTCTCATTACTTGAATCATTTTATACTTTTAACATCTAAAGGGGTTCTTTCAATGCATTTAAAAACATTCTATTGTCCTTCTTCAAGTACATTCCCCATATTTTACATTCACACATTCAGTCATTATAAGTAGTGTATTGTGACTTTAGTCATGTTTATTAAATGTATCATTAATATTTTCATATTTGCAAAGATTGGTAGTTGATTATCACTTTCCTTAGTGATTTTCCAGAATTGTTCAAAGTTTTAACAAAGGTTTTATTGTCTTTTATCCTCATCAGGATTCAAATGTCATGAACACAACTTTGCAAAATACTTTATTACTTACTACTCTTCAATGTCGTTATAAACATGCATCATGCATCTCATGTCAAAAGTGGTATATTTCTTATATCGATATGTATATTTTTATAATCATACATGAGCTAATGCCCACTATTATCATACCTCAATTTCTTTTCTCCTTATGAATTTTCAAAAGGTGATAGTGTTGCAACCTTCAAATTTAATATAACTTGTACCATCCCCCGACATCCTCGCATGAAAATGCATGGAGTTAGAAAATTTTTACACAATTACCCATAGGTAATTATTCAAATTACTATTCCAGATTCTTCATTAGATAGAATCTTCATCATTACATAGAGTATCTTTAGTAAAGAAATAGTAAGTTACATAACCATTAACAACCACTATTGTAGCATATTAACATAAAATTTCTGATGTAACCTTTCATCATTTTCGTGATTATTTTAATTGGATTATTTAATCACATACTTGATATTGTAAACATTAGCTCATGTAAGGAATCCACATCATAAAAGTATCACAACAAGCAACCACATCATTACACACTGATATATCCTAGAAACCCCGTAGGGTGAAAACTAGAAAACATTTAATTTTATCATTAAACACTTGTGAGGGTGTTCACCCCTCACTCAATGGATTATAAGGGAGTCCATCCCTAAACCATTGACATAAAATCTTACAAGGAAATATCATTTAAATACAACATATCCAAATAAAAGCTTTTACAATCATCATGATAGTATTTACCCAAAAATGTTCAATATTTATATCTTTGTGGCCTGGTTGTTCCATCAGTGGACCATCCTGCAGCTCACACTCATTTCCATTGACCATTAGTTCTTTACCTACCATAATGTTAAAAATAATCTATCATTTGCACAAGCCACCATCCTTTCCTTCCATTGTTGTCATCAGAAATCTTTGATATCATGATTACATAAAGTATCGATCAACAAATAATCAATCTTTAATAGTGATTCTTCAACATCTATTCATGTACATACATGAAATGCAAATAAAATATTGCAACATGCTTCTTGTAACAACACTACTCATGCATTAATTATAAGAAAATAATTTTGGATTTAAGAGATCTGTGGTTTGTGTCTTTTGAATTAGTGATCGGAGAATCCACAGTTTGAACATCTTTATACCAACGTTTCAAATCCCAAGTGGGATCCATCATCAGTGTTTTCTTCAACCCTGATGATGGATCCGACTTGGGATTTGAAACGTTGGTATAAAGATGTTCAAACTGTGGATTCTCCGATCACTAATTCAAAAGAAAATAATTATCAAAACATGTCAAAATAAATAACACATTATTATCATGCTTCTCACACATTCACACGTTATTTTCCAAAGGAAAATTGCTGTAACCATCCATTTTCATTTAAAGGATACTATCATCTTAGCTTTGATTTCCTTCCATGTAACTAAGTAATCTTTATAATAAAATAGATATTATTATTGTTATACATGCAAATGCATGTCCCCTTCTAAGGGAAATATAACATAATAGATAATGTTATCGTGCATGAAATTGCAGGTCCCTTTTCATAAGCATCTTTCTTGAGATAGAGCTATTTACAAAGTCTATTGTACATGCAAATACAACACTCTGTTCTAAGAGAAAACTAACGTGTTATTTATTATTTCTTGCGTATACATGTATTTTTCCAAAAGAAATCTACTGCATTTATTGCATGCAATTACTTGTTTTCTTTACCAAGGTATAACATAATAATTATTCTTTTCGTGCATATTTATTTTCAAAGAATCCAACATCATAGGTGTACTTTTCATGGATGAAAATATCATATTTCCTTTCAAGAGATCAAACACAATATTTTTATTTTTCATGCAAGCAAATAACACATTTCTTTTTAAGAAATATCAAGCATAGTATTTCTATTTTGTGCATGCATATAACTTATTCCTCTCAAGAAATGTCAAGCATAGTAGTTCTATTTTGTGCACACAAATAACTTATTTCCTCTCAAGAAACATCATGCATAATAGTTCTATTTTGTGCACACAAATAACTTATTTCCTCTCAAGAAATATCCATCGTAATATTTCTATTTTGGTGCATGCAAGGAACTTATTTCCTTTCAAGAAATATCAAACTAACTAGTTCAATTTTCGTGCATGCAAATAACTTATTTCTTTTCAACACATATCAAACATAATAGTTATTTTGGTGCATGAAATTAACTTATTTCCTTTCAAGAAATATCAACCTGAATAGTTAAATTTTTGTGCATACAAATAACATAGTTACTTTCAAGAAATACCAATACAATGACTATTCTTTCATGCATATATAAACACCTATTTTTGTTTCCAGAGATATATCATAAAAGATTTTCTTTTGTGCATTTCATAATTAGCTATTGTTTGTTTTTGTTTTTTAAGAAGTCAAATATAATAGGCATGAAAATCCATGTTTCTAACCAAGAAAATCTAATATACATGTCTCTTTTCCCACAATCTACATCAGAATTATTTCCTCCTTACATGCATATTCATATTTTTCTTCAAATGGTTTGTTATAAAAATCATTCTTATTCCGCACGCACGTGCACACACGTGCGCGCGCACACATATATTCCAAGAAATATTTAAAAAACACTCAAATAGACACATATAGTTTCCTCACTCTTTTCTCTCTCTATATAGCAGCACAATTGCCTTTTTGTTAGTTTCACAGTGAAAAAAGGAGCATGTGTTTTCATACATAGTAACAATAGTTATATATAAAGGAGCATAACTATGCGATAACTATTGTTACTATGTATGAAAACACATGCTCCTTTTTGGACAGTGAAACTAACAAAAAGGCAATTGTGCTGGTGCATATGAACCTGTTTCCTCTTTTAAGAAAAGAATCTTAATTTTTTAAGGAGTATGATTACATATCTTGGCAGTCAACTCTCGTAAGACAACTCTCGTAAGAGAAAAACGAATGGTAGTTATTCCCATCAAAACGAATTTGGAAGTAGAAACCTTGGAACATCCCTAAACTTCTTCAGGACCTCTATAATAAAGCTCGAATATAGCCACTGCAAGTCCAAAGAATTCTAACACTCATGAGTTGAGCCTTATTGGGGTAATGTACACGATGGTTTTGTTCCCTAACAGTCACAATTCTTCCTTAACAAGCCTCAGCAGAGTATCCCCTCACAAAAAAAAAAATATACAATAATATAAATGTGTAAAATGGTTACTGTAACATGTCGTTTTGAATCCTCAACCGTCTAATAAATTCTCCAAATCTTCAAGAACTATTATTCCCGTTCCTCATGTAAAAATGGTTTTCTCGAATAAATAAAGCTAAGCAGTCATCAAGAACTGATTTTAAATTCTAACTATTCTTAATGGAAACAATAATAATATTTCCACTCATGTAATTATATGAGTTTTACCGAAGCCTCTAAAATTGGGGTGTTACATACCTTGAGAGTAATTCCGTGTTAGCTTTAATTCCCTAGGGTCTTTCCATGTCATTATTTGGTCTGTACATGAATTTGTTATAGTAATAATAATGTATTAAACAAATTCCTAGGAAACTGATTTTCATATCGCTATCACCTTAATGGTTATCATTATCAATATTATTTATCATTATACTTATTAAATAAATTATGCTTACTATAAAAATTATTACAACCAACCTTTTACTCAAGCAAACCCTATCAAACTATTTCCTTCTAATTCTATATTATTTTATTATCCATTGTTGAGAAACCCATCACATCATATCGTGAAACATTTAAAAATATTACATTTTTATTATACTATATTTATATATAATCTAACCAAGGCATTTGGACCTCTTTAATTCAAATATGCTTTCATTTGTGTTGATATTTTATGCCCAATATGCTTTCCAAGTGTCATGCAATTACGCCTTCTTTGTCAAGAAGACCCCCTAAGGATTCTGCCATGTTGCTCCAATGAGTCAATCTCCCTATGCTCACACCATGTCACATATGGGCCTTCATCTTAATAATTTTTGGACCTTTGCTTCGAACATGTATTATTAAACTATTTTTTATTAAATTAACATTTGTCGAAGTAAACTCATCGGGTCATTCATTTACACATTTAAATCTTATTAAAATCAAGTTTTAATGTATTTATATAATATTTATATCATTTTGTTTTACAAGTAACTTTGTAACACCAACCTTCGGAAAAAAAAAAAAAAACTTTGTAACACCAATTTTAATTCAAAACCCCTTTTGTTTTCCCCAAAGGCTCCTGTCCCATATATTGACCTTGTGTTATCAAGTAATCCTTGCTTATTGAGCTCCTCAACTAGAAAATACTCCTAGTCACCCGATGGCTTATGTATCATATATTTTGACACATGCCTCTCCTCAAAACATTTAAATATTAATAGATTATATTAGGTTGTATTTATGTAAATATTCTCATTTTATTCTTACCATAATAAAACATGAACTTAATTTCTTGTCTAGATACATGAATTTTTACATTATCTATCAGAGTAGAAACATGAAAAATCATACTTATACACAATATTATCTTTTCCATTAAAGAAAAATGATAACATTATGTAATTATAGGGAAATAGAATAAGATTACCCTCTAATTTAGGTAAGAGGGTCAAACTTTCTCTTTTAATTAAATTTAACTATATTTATTAGTTAGAATTTGTACATAGAAAAATATTAAAATGAGTTAAGTCATAAATTATATATTACATTAAGGGTAGATGATATGAATGGAAAGTGGCATCTACCCACAGTATTTATCCACGCATGGTATTTATCCACCCATGTAATTTACCCATTGTATTGTAAGTCGCATCCACCCATGAAATTTAGCCATGTTATTGTAAGTCACATCCACCCATGTAATTTACCCATTGTATTGTAAGTGGCATCCACCCATGGTATTCATCCACCCATGGAATTTACCCATGGTATTGTAAGTGACATCCACGCATGGTATTCATCTTCCCATGGTATTTATCCACCCATGGAATTTACCCATGGTATTGTAAGTGACATCCACCCATGGTATTCATTGATCTATGGTATTTACTCACCCATGAAATTTACCTATGGAATAATAACTAAAAAGGAATCCATGGTATTGTAAGTGACATCCACCCATGGTATTCATCTTCCCATGGTATTTATCCACCCATGGAATTTACCCATGGTATTGTAAGTGACATCCACCCATGGTATTCATTGATCTATGGTATTTACTCACCCATGAAATTTACCTATGGAATTGTAACTAAAAAGGAATATAAGTAACAAGTCACATTTTTTAAAAGGACATATTGTCCACCATAATGTAGCCTTTATAGTTATTCTCTATTTTAATAAAAATATTTTTTGTAGTTTTGTTTACTGTGTGTTCTCAACTCTTTTATTATGGAATTTTAATTTTATTTTAGATCTTGGGGGCCTCCCCCCAAGATTCGAATCAATGGAATTAGATTCAGGTTACAACTCCATGGGAATGAGGGTTTGAAACATATTTCAGTTTCAAATTTTTGCAGCAATATTGAGCAAGCTTCATGCAAGTGATACATCCTCCATAGATCATTTCAAAAGCTGAAAAATAACTCATTTGAAAGTATTTTTCGTTAGCTCAAATATTGTTTTTACCAAATTTCATGTTGTTTCCCAGTTTGAGAGATATGAGCAATTGAAGTTACATATGCCTAGACCGTTATGTGGCCCCATGTCCGATGAGTTTTATGAATCATTTGATCACTCTAAAGGTAATAAAATAACAAGTGTATTATATCAATGGAAATATATCTTTGATACCTCAAATGGGTCTTTACTAGAATTTGATTTCATCACTTGTAGTAGAGGTTATCAACGAAGTTGCAGCAAGAGGTATACTACTAAAAAAAATTAATGTGAAAGAAGTATTTAGAACATCTCATTGGATAGGAGAGAAGCCACCATAATTTGACCAAGAAGACTAATAAGCATAACAGTGTCCAGTCAGCCACAAACACAATATTATGGGTCAACTATACAAAACCCTTATCATTGAAGTCCATTTGATAGGCCACACATTGTTAGTATCATAGTTGGTCACAAAAATTATAGGGCGTATCTATCGTTGGATTTTCATTTTTCATGGTTATGGATCATCCCAAAACTCATGATTCATCTAGGTCCATTTTCTAGGTGGAACACTGTCAGTATCACAATTGGTCACAAGCATTACAAGGTATCTCTATCCTCAAATCTTCGTTCATCATGGTTATGGATTAACCACACAAAACCCTTCTCGTGAGTGGCTCTTCATATTCCACAACAAAATTTTAGGAGAGAACTTCACGCAATAGGGACCGTTGCTAAGGAGGGAGGAATGATCTGAATGGAAAGTGGCATCTACCTATAGTATTCATCCATCCATGGTATTTATCCACCCATGGTATTGTAAGTGGAATCTAGCCATGGTATTTATCTAGCCATGGCATTGTAAGTGGCATACACCTATGGTATTCATTCACCTATGTATTGTAAGTTGAATCCGCCCATGGTATTCATCCTCCCATGGTATTTATCCACCCGTGGTATTGTAAGTGACATCCACCCATGGTATTCTATCACCCATGATATTCACCCACCCATGGAATTTACCTATGTTATTATAAATAAAAAAAACTATAAGTAACAAGTCACATCTTGTAAAAGGATGTATTGTCCACCACAATGTAGTTTTTACAATTATTCTCTGTTTTAATAAAAATATTTTTTTTGGCTTTGTTTACTTTGCGTTCTCAACCTTTTTCCTCTGGAATTTCAATTTTGTTTTAGATCTTGCCCTACCCCACCCCCAAGATCCGGATTAGTAGATTGGTGGTTTTGGTTATCCAAGTTTATATATCTATATATATATATATATATATATATATAAACTCAAGTAAGATCAATCATTTTACTAGATGAAAAATATTGTTATCCTAGCATGGAATAAAAGGTAGGATAATAATGGGCTTCGATAACCAAAACCACCAATTTACCCCTTAATGTTAAAAAGGTGGGTGTAACCACCTCCCACCCAATTTTCCATACTGAAAAGTGTGAGGGTTAGTTATTTTACCTAATACTCATTTGACTATCTCAATATTTTGCATCTAGTAAAATGATTGATCTTACTTGAGTTTATATATATATATATATATAAACTCAAGTAAGATCAATCATTTTACTAGATGCAAAATATTGTAATCCTAGCATGGAATAAAAGGTAGGATCATAATGGGCTTCGATAACCAAAACCACCAATTTACCCCTTAATGTAAAAAAGGTGGGTGTAACCACCTCCCACCCAATTTTCCATACTGAAAAGTGGGAGGGTTAGTTATTTTACCTAATACTCATTTGACTCTCTCAGCTCCACCTTCCCCGCACAAATTCCCTTATATTTCTGGTGGCCAACAACCCATGAGATGATGGGCCAACCCTTAGCAAAATTCTCATCAAATCGGTCCAACCACTCCCCCTTCTATCTAAGTTGATGGAATGCACCTAGTGCCGATGGATGAGGACTTGGTTGGGTCCACCCCTGAGCCACATGACACTAGATCGACTGTTGTCCCTGTTAGTATTCCTAACTCCTCCATAGACTCTCTAACTAGATTCCATGGTTCCACTATGAAAGGTTCAATTCTTGTTCCTGTGTCATCGAATCAACCAATCAACCATTAGATCGACCCTTCCAATGCAAATAAGCACAAATATTTTGGGCCCGGTAGATATTGATTGGATGGTAAGGTTTTGGTGGATAGGGTTCAACCCTAGGCCCACCACCTCATCTACTTGACTTATGCTTTCAAAATTTAGTTCTAACCACAACTTGATTGTCTGTTTGGGTTGGGGACACGATGGACCGAGGCTTGAACATCGAACCATCCACACACTTCTCTATAATGCAACATTTTCCCAATCCAAAGATTAATAAAAGAAATTCCAAAATAGCATTCATTTGCCAAAAATTAGGGGAGTGACCACCCTCCCCCAACTCCTTGGGTGCTATAGTCCAAGGCATCCATGCCTTGGACTTAAAATATTAGAGATTGACAATAAAGAGAGGGGTGATTCTAAAATGATTTTTCGCTATGATTTAAAGCCCGAGGGCATGCTACTAGAATCTCGATATGAAGTGCCATAATGGATATGGGTTTAAACCACACTAGGTTTGAAATTTGAGAGAGATGAGACTCTAATGCCAAAACTCGTATTAGTAGTGATGTGTTACAAAATAAGTATGCATAGTAATTTAGCTCCACTAATCTCATGCAAGACGGTTTAGCATGTGCAAAGGCATTTCATTGACCAACTAACTAGCATGAATCACACAAGGTTGCATAGTTGCTCAAAGAGTGCTATAGTCCATCCTTTAAGTGTTACAGACCCATAGAACAAGTTGATCTATGATTCAAACCTTTATTATCAAGTAAGATGGAGGAAGCATAACACATAATCTGTCACATCAACCATGATCACAACTTGGATGAAAATAGTCTAATCATTTACCAAATTCATGACATATAAGAGATCATATTGATTATGAACATGACACAGATCTTTTTCATTCGGACAATCAATAAAATTCATTAATATACAATAATTCATACCAGACATGTGCATCTCATATAACAACAAAACTCATAACTCAAGATGGAACTGCAATAGAATTATCTTAGTATGTTAACATGGTTGGAAACCGAAGGAGGGACTTCCACTCTACAGCCAACCATAGGCCAGCTACAGTACAATTTTCTTATAGCTAACCACCCTTGAGCTGAATCAGAAGTCTAATGGGATGCTTTCCCATGGGAAATTCACACCCATGGCTTGGTCACACACTCAAGATATCGAGTCCATAGTCTAGGTGGCTTATTAATTTCCCTTTAGTAGTAATCATCATAATGACCCACTCACTTATGTGAGTTCATTCAAAGAGTTTCACCCAAGGTCTATATGGGGTGTTGCTCAGTCTAGGAGGTTGAATCCATTATCCAGGTGGTTTATTAGTTACTTTTTCATAGCAAGAACCATAAGATTTGTAGTCCATTGTCCAAGTGGTTTATCAGCTCTCTAGCAAGCACCATAGTGACTTAGTTTTCTATGTCTAGGTGGTTTATCAATTATATAGAAAGAAACACAATGATTCGATCATCCATTTAGCCTCCCATTGACTACTCAAGAATACACACATAGTCTAGTGGCCTCATACACAATAATACGGGGAATAACACCCAAAATGATAAAGCATAGCGCTTATCAATAATGTCCAACACTACTTGGTATTCTTTGTTTAGCTCTGATAGGTCCATGCACTCCACCACAAGCCATAATGTGGTCTATACACATTCCAAGGGGGGCTTATCAATACCCAATGAAAGAAAAACCAAGAGATTCTCTTTGAGCTCCCTTGCTATGTCTTTCTTTATTCCACAACATTTTTTTCTTGCTACTCTACATTTTCATTAATTGTTTCTCTCATTCTTGCATCTACCACCTCTCATCCTTTCACTCTACCTTTTTTGTTCCTAGGATTGTAGCACCAAATTCGATCCATGAGCGGGATGGGGACATGCACGACCTTGTGCCTACATAACACAATCACATCTCATTACAACCTGTTATTGAAGCTAGGTGATTGGCATCCAACTGACCTTAAATATTAACTCAATTGATTTTTGGTTCGTCAAGGCACACAACATGCCTTCCCCTAAAACAAAAGATTCTTGGTGTCCCTCCCTTCTAACAACATTAAATCAACATTTAATTTTCAAGTGTTCACAAGATTTTATTTGTCTAGTCGTGGCTCTCATGATGGTAGTACATAGTTATGTTATGTGAAAAGGGTTGTTACATACCCCACCCCCTTAAGGGAACACCATCCTTGGTGTTCTATAAACAAATAATGAAAATTAAAAATTGAGTTTTATATTTATAACTCTTATATATGTTTATACATTAAATAAAAATGGGTAGAGTACCCTCATTTTATCTGTAATTTCCCTAGTTGCTTCATTGGGTCTAGAGTGCTTCCATTACACATTTAGTAAATTCTGGAGCACAACTTATCTTTTATGCAAGATGCAAAATGGTCCTGGTTGTATTGTCCCTTGGAGTCCACTTGTATCACATATGAATCATCGAAATTATTAGTTTCATAGACAAACTTTTTAGGAAAATAAATGGAAATACACCGTGTGCTTTCATTATGGATGGTAAGGCCAATGTATAAGCTATTGGTATCACTATTTCCAAAATATGAAATGGTTGGCAAAATATGGGTGTCAACTTAGCAAAAAATCCCACTTTCATTAAGCTCTTTCTTGGTTTCTTGCAATGATACACATGTTTTCCCACTTGGAATTATTTGTGCATTATTTACTATTTTGCATAAATCTTTTTCCTATCCCAGGTTTCCTTCATTTTTTTCTTGATAAAAATCACTTTTTGTTCCATTCCATTGGCATTTCAGATCCAACAACTACTTTTTTCACTGGGTCACCCTTTCTAATGGAAGTATTGCATTTTCTTCCATAAAATGTCTCAAAATGACTCATCTTCAGTGACTCCTCACACCCATTGTTGTATGAAAATTCAACTAATGGCAGGAATTCTTCCCAGCTCTTCGTCTAATGCATAACATACATCCTCAACATGTCCTCTAAAAAAATTTTACCCTTTCATTTTAACTATCTACCTATGGATGATACGTTTTACTAAAATTTCGCTGAGTCCCAAAGCCAATAAATAATTCCTTCCAAAATTGTGATGTGAAATTGGCATCCCGATATGAGATGATATTCTTGGATATGCCATGCAATCTGAATATTAATTCATGAAAATATGAGCTATGCCAATAGCATTATGGGTAGGTGTGACAGTTATAAAGTGAAAAGCCTTGCTTAACTTGTCCAGTACCACCATAATGGAGTCATGTTGTTAGGGTGTATTTGGCAACCCCATGATGATGTTCATGGAGATAACTTCCCACTTCCACTTAGGGATTGGGATTGGATGTAACAATTCCATTGGGTGCCTGCATTCTACCTTGACTTGTTAGCATTATAGGCACCTGACAATATATTTAGAAATTTACTTCTTTATTCCTACCCAATCATTATGTTTTCTTCATGGTTGTTATTATTTTATGATAACTAGGATGAGATGAATATTCTCTTATATGAAACTCATCCATTATGACCTTCTTCAAATAGTGAACACAAGGCACATACCATCTATATTTAAGCAAAAACATACCATCATCAATCAACTTATAAATCTTCCCCATTACTCCTTCTAGTTCCTATTGTAATCATTCCTTCACATACTAGAAATTCTCATCACGTTGCAATTATATTTTCGTGCTTTCTTTATTGTCTATCTCACAAGTTCTCATGACTACCACATGAGCTGCTTGTAGACCTCTACTAAGATCATCCGTGACCCTATTTGTTTTCCTTTAGTATGCTTGATATCAAAATAAAGTTCACTAATTAGGGCCAACCATCTACCTTGTCTAGAATTTAACTTTTTTTGATAAGACAAGTATCTTAGCCTTCCATGATCCATCATCAATATAAATCTCCTCCCAAGCCAGTAGTGCCTCCACATTTTTAGTGCATGCATGATTGCTACTAGCTGCAAGTCATGAATAACATAGTTCTTCTCATGGTCATTTAAGTTTATTAACTCATAACAGATTATATGTCCTCCTTTCACTATGTCTCTAACTAGTCCTTCCTTGCATGCATTTGTGCAAAAAAAAATATCCTTCACTACTTATGCTATTATGAAAATCGGCGTGTTTGTGAGCAATATCTTGAGCTACTAAAAAATAATTGTGCATTTTTATTTCCATTGGAATTTTATCCATTTATTTTGGAAATATATGGCTGGATGCCCAATTTTTGAAAAATCTTGAATGAATCACCAGTAATATCTCACCAATCCCATGAAGGATCTAATATCCATGATATTTTGGGGAGTAAGCCACTCAATCATGAACTTGATATTTTTAGGATCCATAACCACTCCTTCGTTTGAGATGACATGTCCCAATTATTGTACTTGTGATTATAATAAATCACACTTGTTGAAGTTTGCATACAAGTTGTGTTCCCTTAGCAACTACAACACTACCTTAGAGTTATATTCATGCTCTTCTCTCGTTTTTATTAAACTATGATATTATCCAAAAAAACTAGCACAAACCTATCCAAATACTGGCTAAGGACATTTTTCATCATGCACATAAATGTGGTTGGGGAATTTACAAGCCCAAATGGCACCACCACAAACTTGTAGCGTCGATATCTTGTCTAGAACGCTATCTTGTGCATATCTTCATTTCAATTATGACTTAGTGATAATGAAATATTAGATCTATTTTAGAAAATACTGTGGCCCTCTTAGATGATCAAAGAGATCATCAAGTTTTGGAAGTGAGTATACATTTTTCATAGTGGTTTTATCTAACTACTGATAATCATTGCACAACCACATCATGCCATCCTTTTTCTTCACAAATAACACTGGGGCTCACTAGGGCAACATGTTGGGTCAAATATACCCCTTATCCAACATCTCTTTCAACTTTAATATTAGTTCTACCATTTTTGGTGTGCTTATGCAATGTAGCTTTTAAAACTCACAAAACTAGGACTCAACCTAATAGAGAAGTTGATTTCCCTCTTTGGTGGTAATCTTGACACTCTTTCTTCAAATACATTGCCCAATTGCTTCAAAATAGGGTGATCTTCCATTATGGGCCCGGATCTCTCTAGCACTCTAGTCACATGTACCATGTACATGGCACACCGCTTCCTATTGAATTTCGTGAATTGCAACCATAAAATATTCCTAACTAAGATAGGTTTTCTCACCCCTTGTAGTATTATTTCCTCACCTTCATTATTGAGGCACTCCAACAACTTATAATAATTGTCCAACTTAATTTGTCATGCTACGAGACAATCCATGCCAAACAACACATCATATGAACCTAGAGGAAAAAAATTGAGGGGGGTTGTCATGGACATGCCACCTAGCTCCAGGTGACATGATTCCACCGAATCCACCACTTTCTTCTTGACTCCTATGGCTAGTTGGAACAACCACAATTTTTCTTGATGCTTCCTTTTCAAAGCACATATCTCTGTAATTTTTGGGTTGATATAGATAGAATTACAATCCATATCAATTGAAATTGAAATAGGCTAGCTAACAACTATACCTTCCTTTTTCATCATAAACACTTGTTGATCTCCTTGCATGTTGTCTAATGCTACATAAAACTAAGGTATGCTTTGAGCCAAATCATTCATTGTTCCATCGTCTTGGACATTATATAATTGGTTTCTATTCTATGGTTGGTGAGGTCATTCCTTCAATATGTGTTTCTCTCCACATCCCCAACATTATAATGACCTTCTATTATCCTCCTCGACCTCTTGTCTTGTTGATTTGATGGGCCAATCTCTATTGGAAATGGGGAAATTCTGTTGAAATTCAATTTTAGCAGGTGTGATGATCTTGACATTTTCCCCATCTACTTGTGTCTTAAGGAACTTTATCCTTTCCCTTTAAAGATGATATTATATTCATTTCTCCAATCTCTATAGAATTTGAACTTATGCTTGGAATGATCATAACAATACTTTACATTTTCGATGGTGTCCTACAATATCCTTCATTCATCAAATTCAGTTACCTCTTGGTGGGACTATGGTAAACCATTAAGGTATCTCTAGATTTTTACCTTCTCATCTCTGACACAGGGAACATACTTTAGCATATCTAAAAATCTATTGGTATAGGCTTCCAAGGTGAGTTTTCCTAGTTTATGTTTATGGAATTCATTAATCTTGCTATCATAATAGTTCTCATACACGTACTTCTCCCAGAAATATTTCTCCAATTTTCTCCATGTCTAATTATTTTCCTTGATTCCTTCATTTCCTAGATCTTCCCATCATATGTTATCTTTTCCCTTCAAGTTAAAATGGCCACCCTATTCTTCATGTTTTCAGAGTAGTCATGGACTGTAAAATATTTCTTCAAGCCCAAAATTCAAGATTTTTCTTCTTCATTCTTCTTCATCTCTCCATCAAATATCAGAGGATTTTCCTTCTTAAACTCTTGCAACATTACTTTTTACTCACTTGTCCTTTTTTGGTGGTGTCTTCTTGTTATAACACTAGATAACTAGTCATGTCTATTCCTCTCTTTCTAGAGTGTTGAGTGGAGTTTTTCCTTCACCGTATCTTCACTTTCCATTCTATGTATTTCCTTTAAGTTGTTCTCTCATGACCTATTTTTTCCCAACCCAAGCTCCTAGATCTCAAATGGACTTTGCTTGGATTTATTCCTATCTAGATAGCTGGAATAAGGCTCATGTTTCTTTTGTCTTTGTAGATATGACAAGATTTTCAAGATCATAGAATTCACCTTTGCTTTCCTTTCTTGGGCTCTAAAAATATTTTCATTGTCTACATTGCAACTCCTCAATTTATCTCTTAAGCTCCTAAGGGTATCCATCCAATCAATGGAATTTTCTTCTAGCCCCTTTCCAATTGAGTCGTATTCTTGATTAGCTTGGTTGTTGTCAATGTTATATTGTACCATTATGCTACTCATTCCTATATTTCTTGCTACAAATTATGTCTTGTTATATTCTATCACACACAAACAACTGTCAACTAATCAAGTCTAACATATTAATTCATCATCTTGGCATGTTGGCATCAAGCATGCTGATCTATAGCCATTCACACATTCACAACACATGTCAATTACAAATTATAGGGAAAAAAGACATGTTTGTAATGTATAAGGTTAACAACCTATTGTACCAGCTGCAGCACTCTCCAAAATGTTGTCCTATGCTTAAATTTCAGAGCCTACCGTGGATCATATGATTGATCGCTCCTTAGTCACTTACTAGTGAGCTGATGATCTCAAGCTCCCTTATTCAACTTTAAGAGTCATTCACGCTTTTATCTTTAGATAGTAGGTGTCATATTTGGGCATGGGGATTATCTCTTGTCATGCAATGGGAATTTTTTTTTTGCTTCAAGGGGGGATATTTGTGAGAATGGGTTGTCCTCAACACATAGACATGTTTCACACTCATCTCATGCACTCTTATACAAATGTCACCTTTATCCTCTCAAAGTCTATTATCAAAGCTACACTTATCGTAAGTTACCACAAAGGTTGTTGCATTAAGCGAAGTATGTTTTATATGTTTTGGATGGTCTATGTTGTGTTAGTAAGTGTTCAAGTGTGTGATAATAGTCAAGTTCTATCACTGTTCACATCGGATCCACCGATCCCACACTTAACTAAATTCTGGAGTTTCCTTAGCAACCTAGCATCATCCAGATTTCTTGAATTATGCACTTCATATCTACAACCCTCAAGCTTTTCCCTTTCCTACTAGAACTACACAATGTATAGAAATGACAGCTTCCCTTGGCATCGATAACTATGTAGTGGCTTCCTCCAGTGTGCTTCCCTCAACTGGAATCCACTGTCTCCAAAAAATGTGGATTTTTGTCCCTCAGGCATCTCAGTTGCCCTGTCTGCCTTGCATCTTGAAACTACGTAGATGTGTCCTCCCATGGCCTGATATTGTAGTAGTCACTTCCTACTTAAGCTGCGCAATTGTGTCTCTCAGTGGCCACGAAGAAGGATGAAATGCTAGATGCCTCTCAAGGAGCCGAGGGGAAATATAAGAATACCAAGGAACCTAAGGTATGATCGAAGATTGAGACCACATGAAGACTTTGTCTGATGCATAACCCTTTTGAAGGTAGGTATGGAAAACAAAGAACATATTTTGAAATACACCTCTTAGTGTAGCATGAAGGACCACTTATCATTGTCATATCATTATGTCTTCAATGACATGCATGGTTGCAAGCACTGAAAGTCATTCCATGTGTTTCCTCTAAGTGTCTTGCTCCCTTTCACTTGTTGGATCAATTGTCATCTTTTGGCATGTTTGGTTGTTATGTCATGTTTGTGAGCCTATCTGGTGACCTTCAAGGTTGGCATTTGTGCGTACAAGTTTTCCTAGCCATTCAAACATCTATCACACTGATACACAAATTTTTAAGCACTATCGCACAAGTGTCGTCATGGTCGTCCTAAGGTCTATCTTAAGTGTCGCACTTGTCACTTTTAGTTCTAGACAGTCTCACAGAGGGTAATGCTTTGTCTTGTTCTCTCAGTGGTCTATGTTTTCATGTCGTCGAAGTTTGTTGCGTGTTTTATCACAATGTCAAGTTCCTCACGAGTTCACTTGCCTCCCACACTTAGCCATTTTCATGAAAATCCTTTCGACTGGAAAACTCTCTCTCATCAGGCCTTGATTGAGCTGCACACTACGTGGTCTCAGCCCTTGTGATTTCAATATTCTTCTTGGAACTATGTACTGCGGATAGACTGTCCCCCGGTGAAGTTGTAGTGCGGAATCCCAGAGTTGAGCAGCCTGCCTTCTTTCCTAGAATTATGCAAAAGGTGACTCAAGCCTAACCTGAACTGTACATTCTCAAAATCGGTCATCACGCCTCCTATCTTACTGTTGTAACCCCATAATGCATAGAGAACCTGACCTGCTTTTCCTCCAAAAACTGTGCAAAAGTGTCCCCTAGTTTCCTCCCTCTGTTGGGACTCACTAATCCCAAAGACTATGTAGATCTGTCCTCTCTGATCTCTCTGCTGCCCAGTCCCACCTCTCCTCTAAAAAATACATAGAAATTCCTCCCAGGGTCTCATCTTGCAGTTTCCACTGACGATCTAAACTATGTAATCCTACCTCCTAGTGGCCTCTACTCAATTTTTCCTGACATTGAATACTATGCTCAGGAGTTCCTCAACCAAGCCTGAGTTTCACTCTGCGTAATCTCAGTGACTAATCTCCCTCCCTGTCACCTAGAATTATGTAATGTGTAGTTGTTGGACCCTCTTCCCAGCTTGTCATCTGTCCCAAGCCCATTCCATGGATAATAATGCATCATATTAGACTAGGAGGTTTTGGATTTGATTTCATCTCATCATGAGTGAATTGTAGGAACAGGTACATAGTTAGATCATGATGAGATGATGAAGAAGGAGAAGGAGGGCTGAGCATGCTAGAAGACTCACTTACAGCTAAACAGAAAAAGAAGCCTATCAATTATAAGAAAAGGGCACACATGCATGCAAACACCTCCCAATACCAAAAGATCATTGAAGACCCTGTATCATCAACCTATGTAGAGGACAAGAGAAAGCGCATCCAAGAGCACATCTATCATTCAACAACAACCATGGCTTGATGTCACCACCTCAACAAGCTAGTCGTGTTAGCAGTGTCATGTGAAGTCATGTCATGAGCTTTCAAAGGCACTATCACTATTATGGGCCATGTCTGTTGTAATTCAAATGTAATGTAAATTGGAAGTCAAATGGACACACATGAATATAAAGAGTTATGTTAGTTGAAAAATCATAGGAAGTTGAGCAATCATGAGGGTAGTCGAGGAGTCACAAGGGTCAAGTATCACCCTTGGTTATATACTCCCCCATTGGATGAGAAAAAAGACTTTTAACCTTGGCTCCTCTCACGAAGCATAGATATTTTTTTGTTAGTTCTTTTAGGAGTGAGGAGTGGATCCAATCTCCCATTACTGGGGCTAGTGTCAATGTATGATGTACATATGTGTCTTGGAACTTTTTCTCAATACAGAAGCTTGTTCAGGCCAACACATTTTCATGCATGTCTTGTAGATGTTTGTAAGTCTATTCTTTCAGAATTTGTAATTCATGTTTGTTTCACATGTACTAATATAGTTTAACTATTTTGGTTTTTTTAGTACTTACCTTGTTCGAATGTGTTGTATTGGTTATCACTCCTATATCATCCTTGTGGACTACTCTGCAGGATACGAGACAAACCTTACTCTCTAACTGGTTATAACAAACGTCACATCCATTATGGACTACTCCACTGGATGGTGAACCGGTCTCCCCTTGTTCATTGGTTTTAACGACTGTCGCATCTATTGTGGACTATTCTACTGGATGTTGGACAAACCTTCCTGGTTCACGTGTGTCTCTTCCTAGGTGGTACTATTACCTCTTACTTAGAGTCTCACTTTTCTCCCCCCTTTTTTAGTAAGAGAACCTTGACACAATTATGTTACACACTCACTAGACACACTTACCTTATTGTTTGAAGATACCAACGTTACACTCTCATGTGCTGATAGCTAGAGCCAAGGCAGATCTCTAACTATATGGAAACTAGGCATTTATACTAGATGGGACTTCATATCAAGGAGATCCCCTTGGTTAATGGATTTCCAGCACCGTCAAAAAATGGTGCTAGAAGGAGGGTGAGATGAAAAGCTGAGTTCATTGCGTTTGGTTTGAATATCTTATCTAAAATGGCTCATACACAAATCATACTCCTCGGGTGTTTCTCCAATTTTTCTCTTGATCAATTTTCACCCCCCGTTGAGCTTCTCGATCAATTGTTTGAGTTGAATTTTGATGGTGAGGACGGAATTTCCATAACCAAGAACATTTACGATTTTCTTAAATTTTTCGAACCATACGAAATTGATAATGAAAAGTTTTATTTCGTGCTTTTCTTCCTCACCCTTGAAGGTCGTGCTAATCGATGGTGTCATACCTTGCCACCTGCTTCTGTCCATTCCTTTTTTCCTGTCCTCACAGAGCTCCATCAATCCTTCAGTAAGTATAACTACTAAGATGTTTGTGGAAGGATCAATCTCTTAAGAGTGGAACCTAACGAATCAGTTAAGATTGTTTCTAATTGGTTCCTTCACCTCTGCTGTGAAATTTCAGAGGAATATTTCAAATGGGATTTCTTGAAACAAGAATTTGAGTTTTTGGTTCTTCTCTCACTATACAGTGAACCTCAACCTCTTAATGTCTTTGCTTCCCCAACTCTTGCAGATCATGATCCATCATCGTAGAGGAGGAGCCCATTACCCCATTTATTCCTTGTCCTCCTCCTCTTCTGGTCCCAATATGGGTGCTTCCTTGCAGTGATCACGAAACCAGGAAATCTACGAATGAAATCTCCAACCCATATTCTCATCCATATCCCACTTCCATGGAGGAATTTCAAAAATGGCTTAGGAAGCCTACAGTGAAGGCTCACTCCTCAATTTCGCAAGAGGATGTCACCATTCATAACTCTAATCTCAAGGTTGATCCAAATTTCTATTATCCTTTATATTCTTCATATCATGACTCCTTGTACCATGACTCCATTGATCAATTTGCTTCACCAACTAGTTTTTTGTATTCTCTTGATTCTCAAGTTGTTGGTTTAAATTGCAATCAGGTACAAAGCAGTCACATCACACATGTTTAGGAGTAGAAAAGTGAGGACACTTACAATTTTTTCTCTATGTCTCAAAATTTTCTACATCAAAACAATGAGTTTCCATTCTTGAATGATTCTCAATCTTCTAATCTTGGTGGAAAATCCAGTACAATCAATTCTTTCAATCAACCCCCAGCCTTGGGTGGTAGTCATCCCAATGATGATAACTCTATTTCCATATGTCATGATGAATGCCCAAGCACATCATGTGATGTTCCAATTTCTCATGAAGATTCTAATTTAGATCTATAATATTCTTCGGCCAAAGAAGATTTCCATATAGAAACTTCCTCTTCACCTCACTTTCCCTTGTGTCATATCATTCATAATGCATCTACATGCGGTGGAGATACTCCATTCTCTTTTGTTTCTCCATCCGATGAGTTATCCCCTCAATTGACACAAGGTGGTGAGGTTGTCCATGATGAAATTGAAAAAAATCTAATCATAGAGTATCCTTCCCATTCACTGTCATCTCTTATTTTGCATGAAGAGAACTCTTCAAATCAACTTTCTCATGAGATATCACCAATGCATTTATCTTTGAATGTGATATCAGAAGAGCCTCTTCAATTGAGTAATATGATTGTTGTTGAAGCTGAAAAATCTGGTGAAACCTGTGACAGAGATGGCTGTCATCCAGAGAGTAGTTTTGAAATTAGCAAAAACAACCACCCTTAAGCCATGCATGATCTAGTTCAGGCTTCAAAATGTGATTCTAAAATTCTAGAAAGTTTCGAGACCTACCAGGGAGTCGAGGCACTTCAACTTCTGTTCATGGTTATGTCAGGATCTCACGACTCTAGTAAGCCCACCAAACTAAATCAGATTTGGTTTCTCTCACACAATCTGCCTGTCAGCATGGTTTCATTTGACGTGGATGCCCATGTTAAAAAATTTGGTATTCCGGGTGTCATCTCTCAATTTTTCAAATTTTCACTTATGATCGAACTTAAGAATATGTTACAATTCATTTGTCTTCATGCAAATATCTCATACCAAAATCGGGTTAGGAATGTCCATCTCTCACAAAGTCATGGAATTGTGAGGTTGATCATCTCAAGAACTATCTTTGCCTACAATAATCGTACTTATGAAATGTCTCCCTTAATGGTCATCTCCTCAGTCTCCTTGTGAACCTTGTATTGCAAATTTGTTCTCTTATCACACAAAAAACCTCCCTATGTGATGATAAATGCACAAGTTGTCACACGAATCATGTTCTTCTCCATTCACCATGCCTCAACTAGTTTCATGTATTCACAACACTGGCATCCTTTTTAAAATCTTTTAATGACTATGATTTTGTAAAATTTGTCACTAGTTATAGGAAGGTGGTCTATCATATGTGGCTCACAACGAACTTGGTTCGATTGTTCAAATTGATTGTTATGAATTTATTACAAACTGGGAATCTGATGCTTCAATTATCTCATCTGATCATTTCTCTATCTTGGTTGATTTTCATTCGGCTTATCATTTTTTCCATCTGTACATCTAATGATAGTTGCTTCACACTCTTTTATATTCATCGTTGAAGATCTCCCTATTAGATTTTTGTCTAGCAGGTGAGGCACTTCAACCTTTGCTGATGGTTATGGAAGGGCCTCACTGTCTTGGCATGACCGCTGAGGATGATTAGATCTATTTTTCTTTACAAGATTCCCATCGTGATCCTGCTTCTCAAATCGATAATTCATCCCTTCAAAGATCATGAGGTTTTCAAGACAGCCACCGTGAATTTTACGATCCAATCATTAAATGGCTAGAACAATCTTAATTAGCAAGCTCTGTCGCAGGAAGAAAGTTTCAATCCTTCATCACGCTTGCTAAGAAGCTCTATGTAGATGAAGACACATCTGCAAGAAGCATTCAAGGTTTGTTGAAAAATAGTATTCATTGAAAAGGTAAGCATGTAAGAGCACTATGTGTGACACACCTTTCCGCCCACGGGCAAGACCTTCCTTCTCTTGTACAAGTTTTTAGAGTTTTGTATTTTCTATTGCACGTGACCTTTTATCTATTTTAATCATTCATATCTTTGTGGATGTAGGTCAACAACAATTATGGTGGCTTCACTAGAAATTTCGTTACACGTAACCCTAACCTTCTAGCTATTAGGATAGGAGTAGGATTAGCTGCATCTTAGTTTTCTTTCGTTGCAATCATTCCCTATAGTTTTTCCTGGTTTTCTTATTCTAGATCCGCATAATGTTTTCTTTAGCCATTTTGTGATCTTGTCTTTTGACTATGTTTCTTGGTTCTGTGTCTTATTTCCTTTTTCTTTTATTCTTGCCTTTTTAAGTTTTCCTTTTGTTTCCATTACGCAAATAAGTGTTGTTCCTAGACCTATTTGGATTCCAAGTGTGTATGTGGTTGAAGTTCAAAGATTCTTGTGACACTTCAACATTTGGCCAGTCTTGTGTCTAGATTCCTTGTAATTGGTTGTATCTTTTGGTTGATGAAGTTCTGACGAAAAATACAATTCATCTGTAAAGAGAGATTTGGTCTAACCATGAACTTATGTCCAGTCTCGGAGCCTCATGCCTATACTCAGTTTTCCTCTTTGGTGTTTTCAAGCTATCCAACTAGTAGAAATGGAGACGGGGAAAATATAAGTCAAAGAACCTAAATAAGAGGTCTTTCTATGTTTCTATAAAGGAACAACCTCTCATGCTCTCAATAATTCAGGATTCCTCTGCTATAGCAAAATAAATAAATCCTAATGCACAGTTCCCTTTCAAAAATAAATAAAGGCGAAAGAAGAGAGGCTTCCTACGTAGAAAGGTGAAGCAGGAAACTCCATCAGGGTACTGTCTAGTCTTGCTGGTAGTGGAGCAATGCTTCTGTTCCTACGTGACACCGTCGGGGTACTATCCAAGCCTGTTGGCAGTGGAGCAAAACTAGAGATAAAAAACTATACTCTGAAAATATTAAGCTCGCGAGCTAAACTACCCTTCCTAATTCGAAACACTGTGATGTGGCTAAACCTTATGGTGTGTTCAACTGAGAAGTTACAAAGGAGACCATGTCTTCCCATTGGGTAAGTTGGGAAACCAAAGTAATTTTCACAATGAATCAATACTCCCTGAAGGACCAAGGCCCTGCCCTAAAATAATTCAAGACAGAGAAGCTAGTATTCAACGAGTGTGTCGCCGCTACAACACCCTCCAAAATTTTGGCCTATGTTTAAATTTTGAATCCTACAGTGCATCTTGTGATTGATCATTCCTTAGTCACTTATTGGTGAGATGATGATCTCAAGCTACTTTCTTCGATCTTAAGAGTCGTTCACACTTTTATCTTTATATAGTAGGTGTCATCTTTGGGCATGAGGATTATCACTTGTCATGCAAAGGGAAGTTTGTTTTTCTTCAAGGGGAAATAATTGTGAGAATGGGATGTCCTCACCACATAGACATGTTTCACACTCATCTCATGCACTCTTACATAAGTGTCACCTTTATCCTCTCAAATTCTATCATCAGAGCCACACTTGTCGTAAGATTCCGCAAAAGTTGTTCCATTAAGCGAAGTATGTTTATATATTTTATATGATGGTCTATGTTGTGTCACTAAGTGTTCAAGTGTGTGATCATAGTAAATTTCTATCACTATTAACATTGGTTCCACCGATCCCATACTTAATTAAATTATGGATTTTCCCTAGCAACCTAGCCTCATCCAACTTTCCTGAACTGCGCACTTCGCATCCGAAATCCTCAAGATTTTCCCTTCCCTGCCGGAACTGCACAATGCGCAGAAAGCCCAGCCTCCCTTGGCATCCAAAAATATTTAGTGGCTTCCTCCTGTGTCTTTCCCTCATCCATAACCCATTATCTCCAAAAAATGTACAATTTTTTCCCTCAGGAATCTCAATTGCCTAGTCTGCCTTGCATCCTGAAACTATGCAGATGTGTCCTCCTAGGGCCTCATCCCCCAGCAGTCACTGCCCACTTAAAATTTTTAATTGTGCATCTTGATGGCCACGAATAATGATGACATGGTAGATGACTCTCAAGGAGTTGAGGTGAAAGATAAGAAGATCAAGGAACCCAACGTATGATAAAAGATCGAGATTGCATGAAGACTCCATCTGATGCATAACCCTTTGGAGGGTAGGTATGGAAAACAAGGAACATATTTTTAAATACACCTCTTAGTGTAGCATGAAGGACCACTTATCATTGTCATATCATTATGTGTTTAATGACATGCATGGTTGCAAGAATTGACAGGCATTACATGTGTTTCCTCTAAGTGTATTGCCCCCTTTCCCTTGTTGGATCAATTGTTGTCTTTTGGCATGTTTGGTTGTTATGTCATGTTTGCGAGCCTTTCTGGTGACCTTGAAGGTTGGTCTTTGAGTATAAATTTTTTACTAGCCATGTAAGCATCTTTCGCATTCATACACAAAGTTTTAAGCATTGTCGCACAAGTGTCATCACAGTCATCCCGAGGTCTATCTCAAGTGTCACACTTGTCACTTTTATTTGTTGAGAGTATCACAGAGGGTGATGCTTTGTCTTATTGTCCTGGTGGTCTATGTTGTCGTGTCGTCGAAGTATGCTAAGTGTGTGATCACAATGTCAAGTTCCTTACAAGTTCACTTGCCTCCCACACTTCGCCATTTTCCTGAAAATCCTTCCGACCGGACAACTCTCTTTCACCGGACCTCGAATGAGTTGCACACTACATATTCTTAGCCCTCAGTGATGCTTCTCTGATTCCTTGAATGGCACAGTGCATAGAGATTGTCTCCTAGGGAAGTTGAACATCACAATCCAAAAGTTGAGTAGCTTTCCTTCCTTCTGAGAATTGCGCAGAAGCTACCTCAAGCTTGACCTGAACTACGCATTTTGAAAAATCAGTCATCAAGCCTCCTCCCTGCCTGATGGAACCCCACAATGTGTAGATAACCCGACCTATTTTGCCTCCCAAAACTACAGAGAAGTTTCCCCGAGAGCCTCCCCCCGTCGGGACTCACTGACCCTAAAAACTGCATAGATCTATCCTCTCTGGTCCCTCTGCTGCCCAATCCTGCTTTCCCTTAGAAAAATGCATAGACCTTCCTCTTAGGGTCTCATCTTGTAGCTGCCACTGATGATCAACTGCAGAATCCTGCCTCCCAGTGGCTTGTGCACATTTTTTCCTGGTAGTGAATATTGTGCTGAGGAGTTCCTCAACCAAGCCTGAGTTGCGCTCTACGCAATCTCACTAACCAGTCTCCCTCCCTGTCACCTGGAACTGCACAATGCAAAGTTTTTGGGCCCACTTCCTAGCTTTTCATTTTCTCAGGCCTAGTACATGGATAACAATGCATCATCTTAGACTATGAGGTTTTGGATTTGATGTCATCTTATCATGAGTGGATTGCAGGAATAGGTACATTGTTAGAACATGGCGACAAGATAAAGAAGGAGAAGGAGGGGCGAACATGCTAGAAGAGTCACTTGCAGCTAGATGGACAAAGAAGCCTATCAAATACAAGCAAAGGGAACACATGCATGAAACCACCTCCCAAGACCAAAGATCATTGAAGACCCCGCATCATCAAGATATGTATTGGAGAAGAGAAAGTTCATCCAAGAGCACATCTATCATTCAACAACAAAAATGTCTTCATATCGCCACCTCAGCAAACTATTTGTGTTAGAAATGTCATTTCAAGTCGTGTCATGAGATCTCAAAGGCCACATCACTATTATGGGCCAGGTCTATTGTAAATCAAATGTAATGTATAATGGAAGTCCAATGGACACACATGAATATGAAGTGTCATGTTAGTTTAAAATTCATAGGAAGTTGAACAGTCATGAAGGTAGTCGAAGAGTCCCAAGGGTTAAGCATCACCCTTGGTTATATATACCCCTCATTGTATGAGAAAAAATGATGTTTCACCTTGGCTCCTTCGACGAAGCATAGAGATTTTCCAGTCAGTTCTTTGAGGAGTGAGGAGTGGCTCCAATGTCCCACTACTGGGGCTAGTGATGTATGATGTACATATGTGTCTTGGAACTTTTGCTTAATACAAAATCTTGTTCAGGCCAGCATGTTTTCATGCATGTCTTGTAGATGTTTGTAAGACTATTCTTTCAGAATTTGTAATTCATGTTTGTTTCACATGTACTAAGATAGTTGAACTATTTCGGTTGTTTTAGTACTTACCTTGTTGGAATGTGCCTTATTGGTTATCACTCTTGTCTCATCCTTATGGACTACTCCATATGATACTAGACAAAACTTCCTCTCTTACTATTTATAACAACCATCACATCCATTGTGGACTACTCCATTGTATGGTGGATGAGTCTCCCTTGTACTTTGGTTTTAACGATTGTTGCATCTACTGTGGACTATTCCACTGGATGTTCAACAAAACTTCCTGGTTCACATCTGTCTCTTCCTGGGTGGTACTATTAGATATCACTTAGATGCTCACTTTTATCCCTCCTTTTGAAGTAAGAGAACCTTGACACAATTATGTTACACACTCACCAGTCACACTTACCTTGTTGTTTGAAGATACTAGCGTAACACTCTCATGTGTTGACAGCTAGATCCAAGGAATATCTCTAAGTATATGGAAAGAAGACCTTTATACTAGATGGGACTCCTACACCAAACAGTGTGATGTCTAGTTTGCACTTTATATCAGGGAGATCCCCTTGGTTGACGGATTTACAACACCGTCAATCAACATTAAATTATCATATTAAACTTTAGCATTTGTGTGAAATCCTTTTCAAGTCTAGTGTTGAACCTTCACTCTAATACCACAATGTATCAGAGCTCTAAATTTTTTCCTAATTGAGAAATGTTATCTTCTAGGGCCTATTCAGTATGAGTGTTGAATGTGGGCTTTGATTCAACTATGTAACCACCTCATGTTAGAAATTAAATGACAACGAAATGGAACAAATAAAATATTTCAAAAAAACAAACACAAAAAACATAAAACAAGCCACAGATATACATGGTTCACAGAATTTGGGCTATGTCCATGGAAAAGCAATCAATCCTTCCTTTTATATTATCCAGTAAATTTAAGGGATACAACCTACACCATATCCACTGTAACTTCCTCTTCACTCTGACATAATCACCTATGTTTTTCTCACAAAAAATAATACAAAATCACAATACAATCCCCACATATAAATAGAGGGTTTCCTTCTAGGGGAAAACCCTAAATTAACAAAATTCTACCACTAGATCCTCTTCCTAATAAACTACTGCGATTGACTATGTAATTACAATATTTTACAATGAAATTTATCTAAATGTTTCATAAAGTGGCACTAGCCCCAAACCTTTGTCCCGTGGGGGGGGCAAAGGGTTGTTGTCGTGCCCCATTGGACCCCCTTGGAAAAAATAGTGAGGGAGGGGGGGCACAAAGGGTTGTCATTGTGCCCCATTGGATCCCCTTGGCAAAAATAGTGGGGGGGGGGGGGGGGGGGGGGGGGGAGCCCCCCCACACCCCCCTATCAAGGACTAGGATCCAACCATGGATGAAATAAAATCTTTGAATTAGTAAGATAATTAGGCTCCACATCAAACATCTCCCACCCCCTTATCCATTCTAGGTTGTTAGAGGGCTACTTAGTTTACCCAATCTATAAGGTATGTTATGAAGATGGATTTATGACAACCTCATTTTTCAAGGTATACAGAATTCAATTAATGATACCACCATTTCATTCAGCTCATGGAGATATTTTTGACAATATAAATTTTATCTCAATCTAAGTCCTAGATAAGAAGTTATGCTCATAGAATTTTGGGCCTATTAAAAGTGGCCATGTCATTACAAGGGAACCACATGACATCCATATGGCCTCTATCTAGCCCAAGAGGTGTTTTCATTCCATCAATTTGGGGTCCAAAAGAACCAAGTTATGGCAGTTCAAGTTCACTCAACACAATGGATGGGTTTTTTGTGTAAGGAAGTCAATGTCACCAACTATGGTAGGGCCTCTAGTTCAACATCACACCAGATCAAAAATATCTTGACTCCACCTTCCACGCATGAATTATATTGTGATTCTAGTGGGACATGGTCTATGAGTTGATGGATCCACCCCTTAGCCATGTCACACTAAATTGGCCCTTGTCCTCATTTTTCTACCTAACTCCTCCACAAATACAATGGTCTAATGGTAGGGTTCCACTCTGCAAGGTTTCTTCATTGCATTGAATTGTTTTCCATCAATTCATCCCTTCTCATATGAGTAGACACAAAAAAATTAGGCACTATAGCTAGTAATCCAGTGGCAAGGCTTTGACAGTGAGGGTTCCACCCCATGCCTACCTCCTCCTCTACTTTACTTGTATATTCAACATTTAGTTATGACCACAACTTGATGGTCTATTTGGGTTGGGGGTGTTATAATTTATTTCTCCTACCTTGAGTCAGTAAGAGAGACCATTGTTCATTTTTATGCTTCTTGACCCTAATGCACAATTTATCCTCTTTGATTAGCCCTAATACAGGATGGTCACACCCATAATACTAACATTATGCACATGGTTGTTGTGAATTAGAGCACAACCCAAAAACACATTTTTTTCAATTTCCTTATACTGGGAGTCACCATGGTAAAGGATTCTATAGCCTGTCATTAGAGAGGATATCATCTTGAACTACTTGTGCATGAGTTAGCTATGGGTCAATTATTATGGACGTTTCCTAGCTTCCCAATGCCAAGGGTGTTTAGGTACATTCTCCCAAAGTATGAATAATCTTATATAATTTGACCCTATCAGGATGATAAGAGTTAGAACCAATTAGTTCTATAACTGAAGTTATATACATATAGAGAGAGCTCATTTACACTTCTATTTGGCATGAGATTATACCTGATCTAGGAAGTGGCGAGGCTGAAGGTTGAGGAGGAGAAGCGAGGTGTTTAAGGTATAATGTGTATCTTTCCTTGATTAATAAGAGAATTTATGATTTTTCCTTTGAATGCTTTTTGTATTTTCAGATATATGTTAATTTGAATATGGTTTGTACATGATAATCTACCCTCTATGGAGGAAAAACAATGTTTATTTGTTGGAGCTTATGTGTAGGGGCTTAGATCGAAGGGGTTAGGAGCAATCCTTTATGTAGAGGCTAGATCTCCAACAATTGTATTCAGATTCCACAATCTTTAATAGTCTGTGAGGGATTAAGTTTACATTCTATGGCTCATTATATTGAATGTTTATGTACGTGCTTGCATTACATCTTCGAAATTCATAGACTTTACCACACATCATCTAACAAATTTAGGGAAAGATTCATGGTGCAACAACTCCTCGTCTCACGAACATTTCCTAGTACAATAGAATTGGTGACTCCTCTAGTGAGTCTAACACTAGTGTTTCTCTTCTCCTTCCTTGGCTTAGATCTTGGTTTCTTGTCTCTTGATGTGTTATTTCCTATGTTTTTTGACCTTGTCTTAGCATTCTTTAGGCTAGATTGTTTTAGATCTAGATTGATATAGAATTATTTAATTTTTCATTTCACATTTCGTTTGTGGTTGCTCTTTGAAATGGTTTTACCAAGTGATCAAGAAGCTTGGTTGCAGTCTATGAATTGCATGTTTGTGACCTTTTTTTCCTGGTTACAATTTCACTTGGACCACCTATTGAAAGTGATATTTCTAGAGAGGTTTTATCTAAGATGTCCCTCTTCTCTCCCAATTTTCTTCTCTATTGTTTGTCTTAACTTATATCTGATTCAACAAGGTTGTGTTTGAAGTGGATCTTCCTTATTTTGAAATTTTAGTGTATTTTTCAAGGTTTCTTATTCCTAATTTGATCGCAATCATTGACACTTGTCTCTTATGTGTGTTGTGATAGCATACAACTGGATCAAAGGGGTATGACTAAGTATTTGTGATCTATTTGGATCATAAATATTTTTCTTTTTCTTTCAAGCCTCTCAAGTCTTGTTATTAGTTTATGGTATGTTTCGTTTCCTTTGTAGATCATTGTGGTTGCATGCTTTTTCATTACTGACATTGAACTACATATATGAAACTTACTCTACAATTATATTTTTTTTTGTCCATATGTGATAAAATGGTTTCTGTGATTATCTTTTGCAAAGCTTAGTTTTAAGATGTTGAGTGTTAGGTGCACATACTTTGGTTATTGTTTGAAATTATCTTTTTTGCTTGTTTATGGGTTTTTTTATGGATAAAATTTCTCTTGTGAATCTAGTGAATTTCATAAAAGAATATTCATAGCGAATTTGAAATTTTTTGTCATGGGGAGAAGGTAAAATACTTTCTACCCATTTTTAGTTAGTTTTCATCAAAAGAGAAAGTGAAAATTTGCATTTCAGGTTGCTTGCATTAAGATTGGTATTGAGTCAATGCACATCATATATGTTTCACTCCGTTACCCTTAAGTAAACAACAACCATTAAAAACAATGCTTAAAAAGTGATTCAACATTTTTTATTTTCTTTGGTAGCACAACACTACCTTAGGCTATTAGAGCCTTGGAATAGACGGTTAGGTTAACTCTCCATGGTTACCTGAAAAAGAAATAGAACCCTGAGTTAGGGAGTGCAAAATCATTTCCTATTACACATTGCCTAGGAATCCCTACACAAGGGTCAATCATGAGGTCAGATTGAGGCTAGTGAGTGATCTAGCCCACTTCACTTGGTCTTGGTGGTGTGGTTTGCACGTATTTGAGGGATCTCCTTGAGAGCCATATTGCGCGCTTAGAGCAATCTCTCTAGCATTTTTGGGGTAGATACCCTTCTTTTGCATGTGGATTTGACTTAATATTATTCCGCTAGGTCCAGTGGCTATAAGTGGTAAGAATAGTGCCCATAATATTGGGAACCTTACACTCGTGATGGAAAGGGGGGTGTCCTTGTTGTACCTAAGGCAGACATTGGTTAGAAATCACTCAGTTCTCTTGGGGAGTACCCCACACTTAATAAAGATACTAGAGATTTTAAGAAGGAAGCCAATGTAGCTATCCCAACTATATCTTCACAAATGACTTGGGCCCTAATCAACCAATATATGGTTGCAGGAATATCCATTTGATCCTTGGTTTGTGTGGTTTCTCTATATATTCGATCGTGTTTCTTGTTTGGTATGAGTCTATTTAGACATAGGGGTGTCTTAAATTAATTAGTTTAATAAAATATATTCACTGTGGCTGAAAAAACTATTTGATGTTCTTGAATACTAGTTTTATACCTTTCTCCTCAAGAGGAAGGTCTGCCCCTAGGATACATAGAATAGCTCTGGCAACAAAGGACTTAGACCATGCTAGGGTTGGAGGGGATAACCTTGGTTCTTGGGGGGTAGAATTAGCTATTGTTGAGGTTATTAAAGAAATTCAACTTCCACATGTCAACCCACCTTTGACCAATCCTTTTGGCCCTATACATCTGTAGTTGAGAAATTTTTCTTCTGAATCGTTCTCTTTGTTCTCTCATCCTATTTCTAGTGAGAGTAATGCATCTACCATGTGAGAGATGGGTCCCTCATCAGCTTCAATGTCAAAAGTATCTATTATCATGTATACATTACCATTGATTAGTGTGATAGGGCCTACTTCTCCTAAAATTGCAACACATATGTTCGGATGAATGAATGAAGATGGGTTACACTTTTGGGCCAAATGTGGTGATGAAATTTCAAGATTTTCCTTTTTTCTTGAATTGAAGCCCTCAAAATTCATATAAGCATTGTGGATTTTGATTCAGAGTAAAATGAAAATACATGGAGAATTATCTTGTTGTCCTAATGATATTTTTTGCAAAAATGATTAGTGTCATATAATCCCTCAATTTTTCCATTAAATGGAATGTTTGTCCTTGCAATTTTTCACACATCTTAAGAGGTAGATGTGTGCTCACGTAGCATAACTTAGTCTAAAATGTGTAATTTAATATATATATATATATATATATATATATATATATATATATATATATATGATCATGATCTACACATAGAGAACTAGGTTTTTCATATTAAAAATTTATTTTTTTATGCAAAATTATATTTTTTATTATTTTTCGAAGTTTTCAAAGTGATATTTCAATTGCATTTTACTGACACATGTGTTCACGTAAGATTTTTTTCAAAATTTTAAATAAATTGAAAAAACAAGAGTACCCTTTTGAAAAGAACTCGTAAACGACGATAGTGGTTTTTTTAATTATTGTGTATATTTTATGTTATTGATTTTTTATTCAGCCCCTTTGAAACTGTCCAGAACAATTTCAAGCATTATGTTTAAAAGAAATTAGATGAAAAATATCATATGACTTCGAAAGTACCAAACTCATATGCCATTGGATTGAGGATTCTTTCACGAATCCAACATGATTTCCTCCACCGCTTAAGGACAAATTATTCCCTAAATCCACCATGGTACAAAATGGTGTTGTGGATAAATATGAAGAAGGGTAGCTAAAACTATGTTTTCTAGGCCCTCAGTAGCTCAATCGAGCACTTAAAATGATCGATCGAGCGCTTGAGATAATTTTCAAATAACTTGAATGATGGTTTAAGAAACCCTCTATCAGGCCCTTAACATGGTTAAATAGATGCTTGATCTAGCTTTAAGGCTTGATCTAGCATATAGCTTGATACAGCTTTAAGGCTAGATCTAGCCTATAGCTCAATCCAGCATATAGCTTGATATATCTTTAAGGCTAGATCTAGCCTATAGATTGATCTAGCTTTAAGGTTTGATTGAGCCATGTTTTTTAATTCTACACCTAGGTGATGTTGGTGGGAAACTTTAAAAACATGGCTTGATCGAGCTCCTAGATAAACTCGTGTTACAGAGGATCTCAGTCGAGGGATTTTTAATGCTCGATTGAGTTATCTTTAATGCCTCAAACAACTTGATTGAGGGCCAAAGATTGCTTGATTGAGCTCTTAAAATGGCTTGATCGAGCTATTATGTTTCACCCAAAATGTGCCCTCTCTTTCTAAAAAGTATAACCCAACTCCATGTTCTCACCTGTCCTCTCCGTGAGGGATTCCACTAGGTGCTTTAGTATCCCAAACAATTTTCTAAGTGTTTGTACCTCTTCCTTCTTCCACCTTTGTGTTTGGAAAGGTGGATAACCTAAGTCAATTAATAGGACCTAGGGTGTTTCCACCTAGCTCACCTATTCTAATGATTTCTTTACCTAATATTGGAATTTTTCTTTGGGAAGCATGCAGGGGGAATCTATGTTTGGTTCTATCCAGTCTCGGGGCTCTAACATTTTTGTAGGAATATCTCAACCTTGGGATAGTTCTATCATATGTCGGATACCTTTTTCTATGGGTTCTCATTCTTACGAAGTGGCTTGTTTACCTAGGTGCATAAACCCCACTAATACCACCATGCCAGTTAGTCCATTTTCTTATGGTTTCGATTTTGTACTGGGAGGACATTCTTCTAGTCTCACATACAATCCCATGAGAAATCATGCCTTTGGGAGTGCATTTATCTCTTGGGTAATTCCCCCTTGGGGAAAACATCCTTTCACCATGTCTGTTAACTTGGGAGTCTAGTTTCTTGCAATAAAATATACCCTTAGCCCATCATCTTCTAACATTAAGTATGTTATGGGGAACCAAAAAGTCTATTAGGGGGAACATTTTTATCTCCTAATCCATTCAGTGAACACCAACTTCCATTTCTAGGATCACTTCATTCTTCAACCTGGGAAAACTCATGAATGTACCCATATTCCATGATCCTAGGTAGTCATTGATTCCTACAAATTTACCTTATGATATTCCTAAATTCAAAGCTAGGAAAAAACCTGACCACACATATTACTACCTACCATTATAGTGTTCTTCGAATTCCTTGGTGGATGATTCTATGTGGTTGCATATTTTTCAATGACCATGATCGATGATTCTTCCAAATGGTACATAAAACTTGATAAGGAATCCTATAGTGACTATGATTCCTTTTCTTGAACCTTTTTGAATCATTTTCATCTACCGTCATGACAAGAACTAGGGACTGACCTCATGTCCACATTTAAACAAGGTCCCTATACAAACATTTCTAATCATGTTCAAGAGTGGAGGAGATGAAAGAGGCTAGTTAAGACCAAGCTTCTTGATCAATTTCTTAAATATTGGTTTACCCAATCCTTACTTCCAGCTGTAGGCAAGGATGTTTCCATAGCTAGGGAATTTATTGTGGACCAGTCCATTTTACATGCTCAACATATTGATTTGATTTATTCTCAATTGGGCACTTTACATGATGTCATTCCTAATTCTCCTCGACCTTTATCTGATCCACAATGAAACAAACCAGAACCACATTCTGATGGAATCCTTGGTTGCATTTCATTTGATGTTGTGAGCTAGTTAGTTTCTTAATTAGGGGAATTGATTGTCACATTCCAAGCCCCCAAAAATATTCCTTGTTCTCAACAAGCACATTCCTCTAAGAAAACTATCGAGGTTCATATGGTGTAGTTTATAACACCAAAGAATCCTTAAAAACTCGATGGAAAAAATAAAATAAATAAACAAAATAATACTTCTAAACCTACTTAGGATACCACATGTTGGCATGTAGAGGGTGGACCTAGGTTTAGAATGAATTAGCCCACAAAACCCATTAGAAACTAGCCCTTTTGGAAACAATTATAAGTAGGTGAAGTCTCACCCGATGCATCTATGGGGTATTGTGGAAACCAAGACTATTCTCTAGTAAGGAAGAAGACATAGATCCTACACCACCACTATTACATTTAACATATCATTACTTCTTGTCATTCATAAAAAGAAATTGAGGTATACTCATATCATGCATAGTAAAACCATCCTTTTGCAATTATTCAATAGAATCATAGCATAGAAAGCAGACCATTCATCACATAACACACAAACAAACAATATAATTCAAAACAGATCCTTTTTTATTACTATAAAGTCTTCATTACAATCTCAACTATCACAGCTCACCAACCTAATAAACCGACTCCTTATAGCATAGACATACATAAGTTAACTAAAGCATCAAAGACTATCGACCATATCTCTTACATCATGGTTTTTTCTATTTATAGTTTTACATTTACGCACAATCCAACCCCATAATCTTGTTTTGACTATTAGCAGTAAACATTACCATAAGAAAAACCCTACAAAATAAGCCTAACATATTTTCTTATCTTTTGCATTCATATGTGTTGACCATTAACCGATCTTCCTATGTGGTACCCTTCTATGTGGTGCTCCTTTCTGCATATCCCAAAGCTTGTAGTCAAAATGTTCTCCAACACTACACAAAACCAACTCAACCAGGGTGGAGGCATAAATAAGAAACGTCCTAAGGTTAAATTCCCTTACAAAATTTGTCAAGGTGATCAATTAACTCATGAGTGCCCATGTATGGATGAGATTCATAACCTTCTTACATAACGAGAAACCACCTAGTAATCGACCATGTTGACTCATTCATTCCCCACTTAACCACAAAAAAAAATGGTTGCATGCATTCCTTACCCTTTCCAAGGGGGTAATAGGGGGAAACTGTTATGCATCCAACTCACAAAATAGAAGAAAAGATAGATGAACGACTTAAAAATTATCGCCTTCGAGGGGGAAACGTCCTTTACATTACATAAACAAAAAACTCTTGGATGATACAAGTTAAAAGGTCTCCTTTCTATATATAGGAGTCTAAGGGATCACAATATAATCAGATCCTACCTAAAATAATAATGTAAGGCCACAATAATAACAATGGTGGGCTTCGACGGGGCACAATAATAACAATATGGGGACTACATGGGCACAACAATAATAATGAGGGGGATACAATAAAAATAACAATAAGGGGCTGCACTAATATTATAGGGACCTTACATGCCCCTTTCCTTCAAAAAAGTGTTTTCCTCAACGCTTGAGTAGTTCTGAATACTCTGATACCAAATGTTATCCATCCAACTCACAAAATAGAAGAAAAGATAGATCAATGACTTAAAAAGTATTCTCTTCGAGGGGGAAAAATCCTTTACAATATATAAATGAACAATTCTTCGATGATGCAAATGACAATACCTCCTTTCTATATATAGGATTCTAAGGGGTCACAATCTAATCAAAGCCTACATAACAATAATAATGTAAGGGAACAACAATAACAATAGTGAGCTTCTATGGGGAACAATAATAACAATATGGGCACTACATGGGCACAAAAACAACAATAAGGGGGAGACACTAACAATAACAATAAATGGATACACTAGTATTATAGGGACCTAAAAAAACATCTCCTTCCCATAGGCCAGGCACCTATTCTAATGTGCAATGATAAAATTAACTCATCTACAAGAGCTAAATCTTACGACACTCCAAATTCGAGTTCTACCTCAAGGAATAAGCCACTCCTACTGCACCGAATGTACCTCTCATCTTATATAAACCTTTAGAACCAATATTTTATCCACCTAACAATGTTATCCATCATTTGACACAAAATGCCAATCTGTGGGTTGCCCAACACTATAGTATTGCTAAGGATTTAGCGCAAGAACCATGTGCCATGCCTGCTCTTGAGGTTTTGTAGTGTTGTCCGACACAATAAAATCCTTGTTGACTATTATCAAAGGAGTGGATCCATTGTATCCCGGTATGGTTACATTTGAAGTCGATTCCCCTTGTTTTAGACTCTCTCACTATGTTTCCAGATCTCAGTTCACTTCTTCAATTGAGAAGTACACTGCACTCTAGTAGATCAAGGGTCATGCTAGAAATTTCTCAGTTCTTCATCACTCGTTAAGTCACGTACAACCCTTCAAGCATTTTATGGACATACCTTCATGCCTCAGGGAATTCTTCCTTCATTTTCCATCGATCTAGGAGGAAAAACTCAATGTATATATTGAAGTTTTTTATGCTCCCTTAGATTATAATTTTCTCCTTAGCTATAGTTAGTTCTATCCTATGAGTGATATTGTGTGCCTAGTATTCTATGTTCTTCATTTCCCTCATGAAAACAATATTGTCATGATTGATCAACTAGTATATTGTGTCTCATCGACTAAGTATACCGATATAGGAACCATCGTGGAATTTGTTGGGGATAACCCTTTGAACTATAAGACTATTTGTGTGATATTATTTAAAATCCCATCATTTATATGTGTTTCTCTTATACCCCCACGATGTTCCCTTTCAATCACTCTTATTCATGTGATCTCTTCCATCATCAGTGGACCCCATCAGTCACTTGATCCTTGCATGGTGCTTTCTTCTTTGGAAGTAACATGTATTGTGAACATATGCCACCTTTATTGGAATATATTTCCTCTCTGATATTTCTGTCGACACCTCATGATGTTGGTCAGAAACTCCATTCAAATTTGAAACTTGACGGATTATTTTCCCACATGGATTGTAACTCCACCTATTCCATGTGACTCCCTCAACGATGAGCTTCCTTCTCAACTAGTTATCTTGGAAGTCATGGATCCACTTGCTAATTTTATGGAGACTATGATTTTTGATGTTCCTATTCTCCCTAAATAGGAACTGGTGGAGATTGGAAATCTAAATATTAGATCAGACCAAGGGAAATTTTCTTGGTCATCCATGGAAGTGCCACCCTTAGACCAAGTCAATTCATTGGATTCTGATACTAAACTTGTTAACGAATTATCCAACCTAAATAGTCCCATTAACAAGTGCCTTATACCCCTTCTTTGCCTTCATAGATATTGGAGTGACTAAGAAAGAAATGAAAGTTTGTCGCAATAATATAGATCTATTACAATGATTATGGAAGAAAAAAAAGTGAGTGCATGTGTCAAAGGAAAAAAAATGTGGAAAATAGTGTGAAATGATAATATATGAATCATATTGAAAAGAATTTGTTGTTTATCAATTAATTAAGGAAATGTAATGAAAATTGTAAAAATATTCGATAAATTTATATTTATTGATGTAGATTAATTTTAACTTAGATTTATCATATATTTAAAGGGATCAAACTTTAAGAGGTACAAATATATTCTCAAATTTTAATCCCCCTCAACATATGACATATTTGGGGAAAAGAATGATTTGAACTAGTTTTTATTATGTCACATGTCAAATCCATGTTGATTATAGAAAGAATTATGTATATTCCATGCATTGAGCAACACAACATTGAAATGTTTTAACCACCAACATAGATCCATCTTAACTACAGATCTATGATGTATTGAGGGAGGTCAAAACTTGAAGAAATTTTGTACCTCTAGGGATTTGATCCCTCTTACTAATGATCAAATTCATAGACGTGCAAACTTTCCCAAAGTTTTCATCCCTCTAAACACATAATATATTCAAATTTAACATGGATCTATGTTGGTTATTAATATGTCATGTGTAAATTCTATATAAAAAATGAAATAAATTGTGCATCTCCATCATACAAAACAACAACACATTAACATATTTTAACGATAAATTTTTTACTTTCAACTGCTATATGCGTGTGTGTGTGTGTGTGTGTATTTCATGTTGATATTGATATACAATTAGAATATTTTCTTTATGATTGATAGTGAAATAATTATTGTATTATAAATTTGTTTCCAAAAACCAAGTAACAAGTCTTTAATAGGCATTTAAGAAATTAAGTTGATAAAAAAGCATTTACTTATTTATGGTCAATATTAAAAAAAAAAATTGTTATTAATATTTCATTTTAAATGCCACCTTTGAACTCCATATTGAGTACTGAAGAAATTACGCAATTACACGTCTCTGTCTTCCTTGGTTAAAAAAGTGTCTTCCGAATAATTAATACAAACACACACACACACATGCACACATATCTACAAACAGTAATTTTTTTGTAAAAATATTCAAAATTCTGATGATTTTAGATGTCTTTATAAATTTTTAGCAATTTTTACGGTGAAATAATTATAATCTATAAAATTTTGAAAAAACATGATAAAGGGAGATGGAGATAGATACATAGATACATGTTTGTATTGAAATATTTTACATAACCATTTGAGAACCACATTAAAATATTGATTTTCTAAGTAAACTAACTATTAAAAGATCTACATAACCCCTCACAATTTAACGTAAAAACAATCATTTTTCTGATAAATTTGATATAAAATTATTTTTCTACTTAAGATTGATATCGATATTATTTATTTATAACTATCACTAAGGTGTATTCTTGTAAATTTACAAATAATAATTTAATTTAAAAATTATAAAAAAATATAATATAAGTAAAAATAATATAAAATAATATAAAGAACATGAAGAATAATATGAATAACAAAGAGTATATTGACAAAGAAAATAATATTTGACCAATAACAAAGATCATATGGATAAAGAACACAACATTTGACCAACTCAGGCATAATACAAGTTGAAAAAGTAAATCGATGTTTAAAAGATATTTATGGCCAATCTCAACCTATAACTCTGATATGAATATTGTACATCAAAATTTTTGTGAGAGGATTTATCGATTAGATCTAGTGACATATTTTTGTAAGGAGTTATATGCTGGAATTTAGTTGTTTAATATAAATAAAGGCCTAAAGTGCACGAGACATAAAAGAGAATGAAGTCATTAGATTAATATTAGACATAATTAACATATTTAAAATGATTAGATTAATCATATGTTAGACAAATTTTGTGTGGCTTCGCACTACTAAAACTAGCCTAGATATATTTTAGCTTTTAGATCCATTTTAACTTCGGATCTATGAAGCACTGAATCTTTGGAGGTGCAAACCTTCCTTCAAGTTTTGCACTAAAAAAGAAGTTTACACCTCGAGAGATTTAATCCCTATCCACCCTTGATAGATCTAGAGTTTAGTTGCATCTAGAATTGTAGAATCTCTCAGTAACCTCGCATGAAAATGCATGGAGTTAGAAAATGTTTACACCATTTACCCACATATAACTATCTAATTACTATTCCAGATTCCTCATGAACCATTAGACAAAATCTTCATCATTACATAGAGTAACTTTAGTAAAGGAATAGTAAGTTACATTACCATTAACAACCATTGTTGTAGCATATTAACATAAAATTTTTGATGTAACCTTGCATCATTTTCATGATCCTTTTAATTAGGTTAATTAACCACATACTTCATAATGTAATTACCACATCATGCATAGAATCAACATCATAAAAATGACACACTAAACAATCATATCATTAAACACAGATATACCCTAGAAACCCCGTAGGATGAAAACCAACAAGCATTTGATTTTATTATTAAACACTCGTGAGGGTGTTCTCCCCCCACTAAATGGTTTTAAGGGAGTCCATCCCTTGATTATTGTCATAAAATATTACAAATAATATCATCTCAAAAACAACATAACTTGTTATAAGCTATTACAATCATCATGACATCATTTACCCATAATCCCTCGATCATTGTGTCTTTAGGGCCTGGTTCTTCCTACCAGTGGATTATCATGCAATTGGCATTCCTTCAATCTACATACACCACTAACTTATTGCCTTTTTTATGCAACCATCTCACAAAGAAAAAGAAAATATAGGTCAAAGACTTAAAAATTATCCTCTTCGAGGGGGAAACCTCGTTTACATACATACATGAACAATTATTGGATGATACAAATGAGAAAAAAACCTTTCTATATATAGGAGTGTAAGGGGTCACAATATAATCAGAGCCTACATAACAATACTAATGTAAAGGAACAACAATAACAATAGTGGGCTTTTATGGGGCACAACAATAACAATATGGGGGCTACTTTAACAATAAAAATAAAGGGACTACGTTATCATTATAGGGACCTAAAATGCCCCTCTCTTTTAAAAAATAGTTTTTTCTTCAACGATTGTGTAGTTCAGGATGCTTCGGTATAAAATTCTCATCCTCCCATGTGGAATCTTCAGCAAGTAAGTTCTTCCACTTAATGAGATACTATGAAAATGATCGATTCTGTAATTATTAGGTTCTTGATTCTCTGACCGCTTCAGGCTCCAATATGATTTTTCCTTCTTTGTCAAGTTTTGGGAATATTGTTTGAACTAGGAGCTTCTCACCAATAACCTTCTTTAAGCATGAAAGATGGAAAACTAGGTGTACTCGAGAATATGTAGGCAGCTCCAATTTTAATGCCATAGTACCTGGTGAGCACCAGTATTGCAGTAATAATGTTGCAACTTCTGGGCTTCCTACTTTACTTTTATCAACCCGGTAGTTCGTAACAAACTTGGAAGCGACGATGTTGTATGCATAAGTACCAGTTCTTACTGCAGGCTGTCACTTGGTCAGCTGGCGCAAGATCACTAGGAGTTCAAGCCAACTTCTATGAATTCTAGAAGAAGCTTTATATGTGATGAAAGAAAGGAAATCTTACTCTACAAAGGCTATTCTACTTGCAGAAAGAGAAAGAAGACTAAAATGTAAAGTAAACCTAGCAAACCCTAATTAACTGACCAATCCTACTTTTGCAGAAAGAGAGAATAAATCCATGAAATGAATGCCATTACTTAATCTAGGAAGTAAACATCATCTACTCAAGCTATTTCTAGAAGGAAATGAGAAAAAAACATCTTTCTCGATTTTTATGTATTTTTAGGTGAAATTGTCATTCATGTTGTTTATTTGTTTGCGAATGTGGCAATGATTAGGTGGCGATGGAGGACGACTTTGGAGTTTGCATAGGTATAGGAAGGTGTGGATGGGTCCTAGGAGGTCCCAGGTGGCCTTCTGGAGGCTTTTCCTACAATCAGACTTCAAAAAGACACCTACAAGAAAATCTACAGGAGGCTGCAGGGGATCTACAGGAGGTCTACAGGAGGATGCCGAGAGCAGTTTTGGAGGTTTTGAAGGTGGGAAAGTGGGTGGAAAGGGTAGCTGAAGGCTAGGGTGATGTCTTAAGGTGTCTAGGGTTCATCAAGAAGGATTAGGAAAGAGAAATATGGTTAGACTTGTTCAAGGAAAGAGAGGAGAGTTTATGAGGAAAGTGAGGAAAACTAAGGCAGATTTGTGAGCGGCTATGGGGGAGCTGTGGAACATAGATCAAAGAGAAATGGTGCTAGCTAATTGGCTGACTTATTGTGAGAGGAGGATTGCTGCAGGACAACTGAAACTCACATCATGATATTAAGCAAGCAAGGAAACTAACTACATCAAAAAACAGAACTTTGCATCAAGCTAGTCTAAATTCTGATCTAGAAAAGTAAATGCTGAAAAATGCTACATGGAAAGAAATCATGGAAGGAAATTTATTGAAAATATAGAAATAAGCATGGTGAAATAGATCTACAACAAAGCATTAACCTTCTAACAAACTGCAACACTAGAAATCCTATGGAGAAGGCAAATCTACGTTTTTTTTGTGGCAGCAAGACTGTCTTGACCTTAGTTCATGGTACCAAGGGGATGAAAGGAAACCAATGCTCTATTGATGGCCTTTTTGTATCTTCTTTCTATCACCATTCAACTTGCTACAGTAAACTGAAATGGAAGCAACCTTCTAAATCACCAAAAGCAACCTATTCTTAACCAAGAAAGAAATCTATGTAACTGCAACTAATTCAAAAACTGAAACAAAGCATATAAATACAAAACAAGAGGAGCTTGGCTACTTGGATTTGTTCCTAACCCAAGAGCTTCATCCCTCTGAGGTAACTCAGTGCTAGCTCGAACAAGATCTCATCTTCATTATTAAAATAATAATAGGATTACATGAAAATGTCAACAAAAGTAAGCTTGAAGTTGAGCAGAGCAAAGCTGCAATAAAAGTTCAAAAATTTGACTAACATCCAACAACCTAATGAGGCCCTAGGCCTCCCTAATTATACAATTGAAGCTCCCAACAACTTCCTTAAAATCTAGGAGGCTTGGCTCCCAAAAGTTGAGATAAACAGAAGTTATCCTCCACTTGCTCGGCTGCCTCTTTGGTGCATTGATGTGGCTGCTTGTGCTCCAAGCTGCATGATGGAGAATTCAAAGTGGGGAGTCATAAATGAGGGGGATACCCTCCTATAAATCCTCTCCCTTGTCTTCTTCGAATATTTACTGCCAAATGTCCATTAAATATTTGACTTTGTCTCCAAAATTGACCAAAAATCTGCATTAAGCACACATTAGACTCCATGGCATAATGACCAACCAAACTCACTCTATTAGCATAAATATAATAAAAAAACATGAAATAAACTAATGAGAATGGTGGATTAAGCTAAGTTAGGAGGCAAAATGAGCCCATATAATGACCCATTTATGGGGCTCATCAGTACCAATATTTTAAAACACCTTGTAATGACCATAGTGCTTGGGTGATAATTTATTAACCTTCTTATCTTGCTTGACAAACATTTGTTTGTATGGTTGTATCCATAAAAATACCGAGTTTCCTACGTCAAAATTTCTTTCATTGTAATGCTAATTTCTTCTTGTTTCATTCCATTTTGTGCTAGAGTTAGGTTATCCTTTAAGAGTTGGAGAACTTATCGTTAATGCTTGCTATGATATTCCACTTCATGAACCTTAGAATTTTCTCTTAAATATGATGTGATGAACGATGAGAAATATCCATAAAGTGCCATAAATGGGGTCATTTTTTCTGCAGTATGGAAGTGTTATACCACCATTCAACCATAGGTAACCACTTGACCCATTATGTTTCTTTATTAGATAAAACACAATGAAGACATCCTTCCAAACATTTTTTCACTATCTCAGTTTGCCGATAAGATTGAGGACAATAAGATGAGCCATGAGCTAATTGAGTACCAAGACAAGAAAATAATTCCGTCCAAAAATTTCTAGTGAAAATGGGATCCCTGTCACTTAAAATAATCTTTGGGTTTCCATATAGCTATGAATTGTTTCCATAAATGCAATTGCAACTGTAATGGCTTTAGCCTAATGAGATAATGCACAAAAGTGTGCACACTTGGTAAGTCTATCAACTACCACCATGATGGTGTAGTTTCCTTCATACTTGGGTAAACCTGTGATAAAATCCATTGAGACCTCCTCCCAACGCTGACTTGGAATGGCTAAAGGTTGTAATAGACCCAGGGCCTTGATTGTCTAAAATTTATTTTTTTGACAAACCAAACATTCTAACAAAAACTTATGAAATCATATTTAATGCCCTCCCAAAATGATTCCTTCCTAATCCTATGATAAGCATTTAAAAATCCTAAGTTCCCTCCTAAGGGGGAGGTGTGTAATTCCAAAATAATAAATTTTTTGAGTTGGGAATTCTTACAAAGGTATAAGCGATCTTTGTACCATAATGAATCATTTTTCTAGCTAAATGTATCATATGTACTGGGGTCTTGCTGCAAATTTTGAATGAGTGTCCACACCTCTTCATCATTCTTCCATTCATCCCTTGCGTTAGTTCTCCAATCAGGTTGGATAATAGACATGGCACAAAGAAATTCTTCCACATCCTCATCCTTTCTTGAGAGTGCATTTGCAACAACATCTTGCTTCCCTTGTTTGTAGATGATTTCAAAGTCATAACCCAACATCTTTGTGACCCATTGTCACTGCTCTTCTGAAGATAAGCTTTGTTCCAAAAATTATTTAAGACTATCATGATATGTTTTTACCTTTAAATGTATTCCCGTTAGGTAAGGTATCCATTGCTTTAGTGCATGTAGTATTCGCAACATTTCCTTCTCACAAACAAGTTTGTGTAAATAATTTCCTTTGATTGGATGATGTTTAAAAGAAATGGGTCTTCCTTCTTGCATTAAAACAATACCAATTCCATTTATGAGAAATAATTTTCGGTGAAAATCACATCAATATTCATTTTCCTTTCTATTTAACTCATTTCCATGATTTGATTCTTCATCTTGTCCTGACGATGAAGCACACTAGCTGGTTCGAAACACGTCTTACTTTGACAAATGAATCTTGATGTGATTTTGACCAAAAATATTTCTTAGAAACTAGATATGGATCACAGAAGCCTAAATTCAACCATTACAACCAATTCCATTTCCTGAGGCATAACATTCTATAATAAAGTTTTTTGTGAAGTTTTGGGTAGCTAAGACCGATGCTTGCCATATTGCCTCTTTAAGATGTTCAAAGGACTTAGTTGCTTATGGAGTCCAAGAAAATGCATATTTATTCAGTAATGTTGTTAGAGGTGCTACTATTCCCAAATAATTCCTAGCAAACTTGTGATAATATCCTATCAACATGAGAAATCCTTGAAGATGTTTATGGTTGTGGGGATTTTCCATTCCTTAATGGATTTAATTTTGTTAAGGTCTAACTTAACACTGTCATGAGATACAATATGACCCAAATATTCCACCTCTTGTGCTCCAAAGAAACATTTGGAGGTTTTCGCATATAATTGTTTCTCCTCCAATAGCTTGAGCACCCTGTCAACATGTTGAACATGATCCGTCCAAGACTTTTTGTAGATTAGTATATCATCAAAAAATACCAACACAAATTTTCTAAGAAATTGTTTGAAAATGGAATTCATCGAATCTTGAAATGTGGAAGGTGCACTAGCAAGACCAAAAGTCATGACCAAAAATTCATAATGGCCCTCATGAGTTCTGAATGTTGCTTTAAGAATTTCTTCAGTCTTCATTCTAATTTGATGATATCCTGAATGAATATCCATCTTAGTGAAGTAAATTGCTCCATGTAATTCATCCAACAATTTGTCAATGACAGGAATGGGAAATTTATCTTTAATAGTGAGCTTGTTGAGATCTGTATAATCCAAAAACATATGCCATGGTCCATCCTTCTTGTGCATCAATACTTCTAGAGCAAAGAAATAACTTTGACTAGGCTGAATTATACCGACGTCTAAAATTTTTTCAACTATATGTTTTATTTCACACTTTTTGGCATAGGGATATCTGTAATGCCTAATGTTTGGAGAATCACTTCTTGGAATCAAATGAATAGCACGGTTATGATAAAAAATAGGTGGGAGGCCTTTGGGAGTCACAAATACCTTATAATGATTGTCTAGGAATTTTTGAGATCTTGAGAAATAGACTATTTCAATGTTTGAATATCTAGTGAGCATAATTGTGCAATTACCCCCTATTGTTATTTCATTAGAATCCTTTTCATTCCCGTAGAGTTGACTATCTTCCTTGGCTACCCTGCGACACCCCTTAATTCTCTACTGCTTCTTCAGTGCTTTCTTTTGAGGCTTGGTTTTAGGCCACTCGAAGTGTAGTGGGAGACATGATTCTAATAAATGAAGGTAAATTAATAATACTAGTAGATGGAACACCTATAAATGTAAGCAACCTCATGGCAACAAATATTATACTTATGAAATCCTCTACTTAATACAAGCAATAATGTTGAAATCACATTTAAAATTCCATCAAATATAGTTGAAAGTATAATCCTATCAAAGATGGTACATGGTTAATTTTATAAGAAATATGCATTAAAACGAGGAGAGTGCTTTGCCAGATCACGAAGGAAGATCAAGGTCCACAGGAGGCCTTCAAGGCACACTCATGTTCTCAAGAAAGAGAGATAGATCATGAAGGGCATAGGGTGAAATATTGAAGCACATAGGAATATCATCCATGAGTTCATGGTGTGTCATGTGCTCAAAGAGGCTAAGAGGGCAGAAGGGCGCACTCCAAAGGGAGGAAGGCGTTAGGCTCTAGCCCTTCAATGTGCACTCATGCGCTCAAGAGGACAATAAAGGCATAATGGCGCATGATGCAGAGATGAAGGTGAAAACTCTCATAGATTTAGGGTGTGCTCGTGCGCTCATGGAGGGCACCATTTTTCATGTTGAAGGTGTGCACTTAAAGGGAAAACTTGTCTTTGTGGTTGTAGTTTTCAAAGATAATTTTTCATTAGCTTACGAAAGTGCAATTTATCTTGGAATTACTCAAGAACAAACTCAAAAATAAGATGGATTGATAGAAATTTTGAGAGGAAATATCTACAAGTTCTTAAAGATTTTGTCGTAATCATGGTTAGAATATGAAGAGTTATAGAATGTGAAGAGTTGCAACCTGCGAAAAAAATTTGGCACTTGTAGAAGCAAGAATGAATTGAAACGCCAGTAAAGAAACTAAAAGGATGTTAAATGACAACATGGAAATCAGGTTCGAAAGAAAAAAAATCAAAGGAACACAATAGAATTGACATGCAAAACTTACTTAGAATGAAATTCGATAAAGAGATCCTTCAGCCAAAGAAGCAAGCTCAACCAAGATGACAATGATTATATGCAAGAATCATTAGCAATATTTATTAGAAAGAGATTGCCTACAAATCCATTCCATGAACTCTCACCACTTATTGATGGATGGATGATTTGGTTAAGATAATGGAAGTGGGATCCTATTTTCTAGGAGTTCACCCACATGCAACAATAAAATCTCATGCATAAGTTGGAGAGAGTGCAAGTATTCATGTCGAAGGAGTGCACTCTAATGTAGAGTGCATTGATTGAACACAAATGAATGCACTTTTATAGGGAGAAGTTATTTAGCGTGAACGAGTGTGCTCAACTAGAGTGCAACTTCGTCATATTGAAGTGTGATTTTGTCCAATAAAAGTGCTTTTCTCTTACTTTTGTGTGTTTCATGGAGAAGAAAGCTAGTTAATAAGTCAATAAATTCTATGTCTTCACCTATCTTTGGATAGGATAACACAAGCTCTCTTAAGCATAAGGTGATGAAACTTGGAAAACATTGACTTAGGAGGACACGACACTTAGAAAAAACATGAGGATGGTCAATCAAACTATGTGATGAAACTAGATAGCTTGGAACAAGAGTTCATGTAGGCTTGAAAATTGAGTTAAGAGAAAAATTTGGAGGGTCATTTTCACAGCGACTACACATGCTCATCCAAGATATCATGAAAGATCCCAAGCTAAAGCAACACCCATATATGATGTTCTTGTCAATAAAATTTCCAACCGAATCAACATCTGTGTATCCATGTAGTCTTACATCTCCCATAATATATCTAAGAGCAAGATTGGTTGTCCCATGTGCATGAAGTGGCCCAATCATGAATTGACTCAAGGTGTTCACTTCAAAACATATGTCTGAATGTGTGTTCACAAGAAACATCAATGCTCCAATCAATTGACGATACTCAAAAGAGTTAGATAAGTCGGTTTTTAAAATTGATATGCATAACTTCTTGAAATTCACTTCCATTGGGGTGGCTAAGGATTTGAATTCCTTCATTCCAAATATCTCTAATAGCTTCACGACATATTTTACTTTAGAAATGAAACTATCTCTAGCTCTCTGCCAAAATTCTAATTCCAAGAAGTGATGAATCATACAAAGATCCTTCATCTCAAACTAGACGGCCAGCTCCCTCTTACACCTGATTATCAGAGGCTCACCACCCTCAAGAATGAATTTCTAACATATAAAACCAAAATCAAATGCATACTTTCTCGTGAATCCGAGCTTCAATAAATAACTATCAATGTAGGCATATTAGGCTCTCAGGGCTTGTTTCAAACCATATAATTCCTTATTCAACCTCTAGACATGCATCTTCCAATCCTTTACTTCAAATCCCTAAGGTTTCCCAACATATACTTCTTCCTATAGCATTCCATGAATATATGTTGTCTTTACATCCATTTGGTGAAGAGTCCATCCTTGACTAGCAGCAAGGGAAACAATCAATCTAATGGTGGTGTAGTGGGCAAGTGGTGCAAATATTTCATCATAATATTTTCCATTTTGTTTGTTGACTTCTCTAGACATGAACCTTGCCTTGTACTTCTCAATTTTTCCATTAGCTCCATGTTTGATCTTGTACAACCATTTTGAGCTTATGATGGACTTTTCTTTAGGTCTCAAAATATCATCCCATACATCATTCTTCATAATGGATTCATACTCTTTAGACATAGCCTCCTTCCAAACTTGTTCTTTCACAACTTATTCAAATGTGATAGGTTCATCATGAATGATGTTTCTCATAACTATGATGTATCCTAGGTATTGGCATGGCTTCTTTCTTTAGACTCTAAAGTACCTTTTCGCATAAACATATCTTCCAACATCCTGTAATCTATACAAAGCCATAATGGTTTCTTCTTGGAAATAAGATAACTTGGAGGAGAATCCAAGGGGTCCATAGGCTCCATGGGATCACCAATAATGTACTCCTTAGATTCCGGAAAAAAAGGACCTTCTACTACGTCCATCTCATAAACTTTCTTTGGAGAAGGTGGAGGAAGTTCTGTAGCTTTTCTAGGGGCAGCATATTCATCAAAGGTTGCATCCAAGCTAAACTCGATCTTCCATTGGCCAAATATATATATATATATATATATATATATATATGTTAAAATCCTTATAATTCTCACAATACCCAACAAATGTAACCTTCTTTCTGGTGGCTTCCAGCTTGTTCCTCTTATCCTTCAGCATATGAAAGGATGCCGAGAAACCAAATATCCTAAGATGTTGAATGTGGGGCTTCGTACCTGTGAAAACTTCTTTAGGAATATTTTTATCCAAGACTTGATGAGGAACATTGTTTTGTCCATAGACCATTATATTTTTTTCTTATCCCCAAGGAATTTTGGTAACTTTTGGCAACACGACATGCCTTGGGTAGCTTCCACAATGGGCCTATTATTTCTTTCAACTAATCCATTTTGATCGGGACTGTAGGGTATAATAGATTCCTTCTTGATACCTTCCTTCCTATAGAAGTCAATGAACTCATTTGAAATGTACTCTCCACCATTGTCGAAATGCTAGTTCTGCATATCAAAGTAGCATATACATAATAAGTTTGATTTGTAGATCTGTACGCTTGTTCGCTTTGGTAAAAGTGTGTACAGATGTATGTTCGACACGTGGAAGTAGCGTATACCTTATAAAGTATATTTCAGTTGTTTCTATTTGTTGTTGCAGAGTTCTGGGTCCTGGTTTGGGTTTTGGTGACTGTATTCTAGTAACAATATTAGATTGACTGTCAAAGGGTTTGATTCAAAAAGTGATATTTGGGTTTTAGTGATCGGTTGATGCAGATGTATTTAATGATTAAATTGTATTTATAATGTTTTTAGTGGATCTAGTCTGAAAATTTATGAATCATGGTCCCTGGAGGAAGAGAGAAGGTTGCATCCTTCTATAGGTCAGTGCCTATGTACTAGTAAACATATTGGCTAGTACAAGAGATCAGAGGTTGTAGCTCCCTTCCAGTAGAATCTGGAGAATGAGAGAAGGTTGTAGCCTTCTGTAGGTAGAAGCTTGCGTATTGGTATAAGACTGCACCAGTACAAAAATTGTAAACAAATTTTCTTATTATTAAAAGAAGATAGAGACGACAACAGCATGTGGTTTTCACCCACATTGGGTTTCCACCTTATATCTTGGTGTTCACGTGTGCTGCTTATGTGTGATGCTTTATGCTACTTCTACTACACTGTCTAATGAATTCCTGATATACTGGTTAAAGTTCAATGCATGATAATTTGGGTAAATCAAAAGCTCTCTGCATATAAGCTAGTTTCCTTAAGTATAGTTGCTTATACATGCTAGTTTACTTAGCTGAAGTAGCATATACAAATCAGTTTTGAAAATTAAATTATCGATATGATAATACTGATTCACCCCCCCCTCTCGGTATTATTTCCAACAAATGATATCAGATCAGTTCGTTCAGAAGAAGCTTAATCGCTTGAAGGAAGATCCATCATCATGAGTAATCAAGAAAGCAGGGCATCCATCAAACTGCCAATATTTGCTGGGAGCAACTTTGTTTATTGGAAGATAAGAACCATAACATATGTTCAATCACTTGGAACATATGTCTGGGAAATCGTGGAAGGAGGATATACATTTCCATCAGCAATTCCTATAGATATGGCAGGTAAAAATCAATATGAAACAAATGCCAAGGCTGTCAATACATTATTGGGAAGTCTGTCACAATCAGAGTTTGTCAAAGTTATGCAGCTCAAATTAGCCAAAGAAATATGGGACAAAAGAATTCTAAGCTACGAAGGAGACTCTCAGGTAAAATGTGCTAAACTGCAAACTCTCATAGTTCAATATGAAACCCTTAAGATGCACAATGATGAGAGTATAGCTAGTTACTTCTTACGTATGGATGTGGTTGTTAATTACATGAAGAATATGGGTGAAGAGATAAAGGAAGTTACCTTAGTTGAGAAAGTTATAAGATCCTTGTTTTTTAAATTTGAATCAAAAGTATCTAACATGGCAGAAAAACAAGATCTACAGACTATTACTATGACACAACTTCAAGGAATCTTAACTGCCTTTGAGATGAGAAAAGAATAACTCAATGAATTAGGAAATATTTCAAAAGAAGAAGATGAACTAAACTTTGTCAAGAAGCTTCAATGGGGTTCTAAAACATTCAGAGGTAAACTACCTTTCAAATGTTTTGCTTGGGGAAGAGTCGGTCATTATGCTGCCAAATGTCCTCATAAAGATAAATATGATAAAGGGAAGGAATTTGCAAAATGGAATAGAAAAAAAAAGTGTAAGTAAAAAGAGCTACTATACTCATTAAGATAGTGATGGTTTATCAAATAGTGATGAAGATGAAAATGGTAATGACTATATACTTCTCATGGCTTATGAAGATGATAATTTTTGGGATGCCTTAGATGAAGATGACCTTTATGAAGAAATCTCTAAACTCAAAATATTTTTAGAAGAAAATAATATGATTATAGATACCTTGGCATACCAACTTGCTAATCTTGAGAAAACAAAAGCTCTCAATCTTAGATTCACTAAATGATAAGAAACCTCAAATGAAATTATCAAAGTGCAATGTTCTCCTCTGATAAAGACAGTTCTTGGATATACTGAAGAAGCATCTCAATCACAGAAGTCGTCAACCTCCACTAAAAGCTATCTTGATGCAGTAAAGAGTAGTGAACAACTTGACACTCGTTAGCAAAGGCATAAAGCAGATCACCAGGTAAATCAAGCTCAATTTACTTCAAGGATGAATAGAATCCAACCTTATATAAATCATACTCAATTTGCTTGAAAGATGAATATCAATAGAAACTATAATCACCAAGTCAGTAGATTCGATAATCGCAGGAACTTCTTTAATGGCCAATGTTTTTCATGTCATAAATTTGGACACAAAGCTACTCAATGTGTTACTTACAAGACCATCATGACTAGAGAAGCAAAAGATCAAAGGAATGTGACAGGAATCAAGAAAAGTTCCTACAATAACTTTTCTCTTCTTGAAAATGAAATAGAATGCTCAATCTGTAACAACTTTAGCCATGACGAATCTGAATGCAGGAGTAAATTCTGGCAAATATCTCAAGAGGAGGAAACTCCATTAAAACCCAAAATATGGAGAAAGAAAGAACCACAAACATAAAGATGTGGTATATCCTTGTATGCAGGAGGACAAGAAAATCAGTGGTACATCGACAGTGCATGCTCAAAACACATGACGGGTGACAAAGAAAAACTTCGCTCATATAATTCCTTAGAAAAGGAAAAGAATGCCTCATTTGGAAACGACACTCCTATTGTCATAAAAGGTAAAGGCTTTGTTTTCTTGAAAGAAAAGGTTAAAGCTAGGAATGTTATGTATGTTGATGGTCTAAAGCATAACATGTTGAGTGTTAGTCAAATGTGTGATCAAGGAAATGAAGTGGTATTTCAATCAAACAGATGTGTTGTTCATGAGATTGATACAGGAGAGACCGTGATCAAAGGTACAATAACTCCAAACAATATATACATACTCAAGGGAGGACAACAACAGTGCTATGTAAGCAAAAATGATGAACATTGGCTATGGCATAGAAGATTGGGGCATCTAAGCTTTTCTCAAATAAGAAAAGCATGCAGATTCCAGGTTGTTCATGATCTTCCTAATATCAACAATCTTGAAAATACAATATGCAAATCATGTCAATTCGGTAAGAAAACCAGATCTCACTTCATTGAAAAGGAAGGGTCAACTAGTAAGTCTCTTCAATGAAAAATTCACCTTGTGGAAAAGAATACTTATATTATTCATTGATGATTTTTATAGAATATGTTGGATTGGTCTTCTAAAGCATAAAGATGAAGCATTTGAAAAGTTCAAAGCCTTCAAAGCTTTGCGTGAAAATGAATCAGATCACAAAATCAAATGCCTTAGATCTGATCGAGGAGGGGAATTTACGTCAAATGAATTCTTTGACTTTTGTGAAAAACATGGAATAAAAAGGAAATTCTCCACCACAAGGACTCCTGAGAAAAATGGATAGGTAGAAAGGATGAACAGAACTGTTCAACAAATGGCTCGAGCTATGCTAGATGAATCTGGGACTCCTGCAACCTTCTAGGGTGAAGCTGGATTCGCCACCATCACTATTCTCAACCAAGCAAATGTTTGGGTAAACAACACTCAAACTTCACATGAAATTTGGTATGGTAAGACTCCTACTGTAAAATACTTCAAAGTTTTTGGAAGCAAATGTTACATCAAAAGGATTGATGAAAAACTTGGTAAGTTTGAACCCAAAGTAGATGAAGGTATTCTTCTTGGTTAGTCTTCCCGAAGTAAAGGATATAAATGTTATAATACAATACATTGGAAAATTATCGTAAGTATTGATGTTGTGGTTGATGAAGAATGCAAAAATCCAAAACAGATACAAATCGAAGATTATAACAATGAAGAATTTGAGGTTTATATTCCCACATCAAATCACACTAATTCTGAAGAAGAAACCAATGAAGCACCAGAAGAAGAGATAATGGTAGAAGAAAAGACTCTGTCCAGGTATGTTTATAAAAATCATCCAGAAACTCAAATTTTAGGGCAGAAAGAGGCAGGTGTGCAAACAAGAAGAACTATTATAGAAGCTTCAAGCTATCTAGCATTACTATCTTCCACCGAACCTCAAAATCTAGGTGAATCATGCAAAGATGAATGTTGGGTCAAGGCCATGAATGAAGAACTTCAGAAAATTGAAAAGAATAATACTTGGTAATTAGTTCCTAGACCTCATGATAAGAATATCATAAGAACTAAATGGATATTGAAAAACAAGCTGAATGAAAATGGAGAAGTTATTAGAAACAAGGCCAGGCTTGTTTGTAAAGGATATGCTCAATAAGAAGGTATAGATTTTGAAGAAACTTTTGCGCCTGTTGCTAGACTTGAAGCCATAAGAATGTTTCTTGCTCTTTCTAGTTTCCAGAAATTCAAAGTATACCAAATGGATGTAAAATCTACCTTTCTTAATGGAGACTTAGAAGAAGAAGTCTATATTAAACAACCAAAAGGATTTATTTTTGGAAATGATGCAAAACTTGTATGCAGACTCAGAAAGGCTCTCTATGGTCTAAAACAGGCTCCAAGGGACAAGTATTACCATCTTGACAAATATCTACACCAACAGGGTTTTTCAAAGGGGTCAACAGATAGAAATCTATATACAAAGATTGACACTGATAAATTGCTAATAATTGTTGTTTATGTTGAGGATATCATTTTTGGTAGCATTGAAGAATCCATGAGTTAGAATTTTGCTTCAGTAATGCAACAATAATTTGAAATGTCCTTGCTTGGTGATCTTACCTATTTTCTTGGTCTACAAGTTCAACAAAATAAAGATGGTATTTTCCTCTCACAAACCAAATATCTGAAATAGATCTTGAAAAAGTACGACATGTAATATTCTAAACCTGTATGTACCCCAATGGTAATAGGATGCAGTCTCAGCTCAAATGATGAATCAGTAACAGTACATCAACCAACTTACAAATCCATGATTGGTAGTCTGCTTTATCTAATAGGTACCCGACCTGACATCATGCATGCAGTAGGAATAGTTGGAAGATTCCAAGCAAATCCAAAGCAATCACACCTTTAGGCAGTCAAAAGGATTTTCAAATATCTTCAAGGAACACAGAACTTTGGTTTATGGTATCCTAGAAATACAAATCTTACTCTTCATGCATATATAGATGCAGATTGGGTAGGAAGTGTTCATGATAGAAAAAGCACAAGTGGTGGTTCATTCTATATGGGTTCCAGGTTAGTGTCTTGGTTCACCAATAAACAAAGTTCAATTGCATTATCTACAACTGAAGCAGAATATGTGGCTGCTGCATCTTGTTGCACAACTACTTTGGATGATGCAAACATTGCAAGACATTAAGATCACATGTACTCCATCCATCTTTTCATGTGATAATACAAGTGGCATCAGTATTTCAAAGAATCCAGTCATGCACTCCAAGACCAAGCACATACCCATCAAATATCATTTTCTATGTGAACAAGTGTTTGAACAAAATGTCAAATTGGAGTATGTTCCCTCCAAAGAATAGGTTGTTGATATATTCACTAAACCACTGCCCAGAGAGACATTTGAATATCTCAGACAGAAGCTGGGAGTAGTTGCTGCATCATCCTGCTGTTAAAATCCATTTTTTTGAGAAAGGTTGTTATATGCAAGTTTCATGAAGTGTATTCGTGTACATACGTTGTCTTCTACGGGCACAGTCACATATATGTTCATTTGAGGAAAAGCAGTGGGCCAGACTCAAGAGAAAGGGTTCTGATATGGTTTAGTGAATTATCTACTCTGTTTGATGATGATTACAATCTGCTGATAACATGTGGAAATATGTTGGTTCTCATAAGTTGTTGATAACTTGATGTATATCTGATTGATGATGATGCCTTGATAATTCTTCTGATATATGCAATGATCAGATCTAACAGTCAACTTCTAGCATAGGGTCAGGGGGAGCATATGCTTCTAATAAGGCATTGTTGGCATTATCTAAGAAGATCTTGGTACAGATCTGCATAGTTGTTTTGATTTAGGTGATTCTTTTTTATGGATGTATATAGGTTGATGTTCTGGATGCTATTCACAAATGCTTATGGAACAGATCATACATGGTGTATGATAGTTGCTGATGACTATGATGGTCTTGTTTACATTTTTTTTTGGTCTCTGTTATAAATAACATCTATATCATTCAATGTAAAGGTCATATCAAGACCCATGATGTAATAATTTGTCTCTGTCTGTTGTAGTCTTTTGATGAGTCCCTTTCGATCATATGATGTAATTTGTACCCCCACTATGCATGGGAAGGATGATGTAATCACTGCTATATTTAAGTCATGTATAAGAAATTGGTATATCCCCACTTGGTTGGGTGGATGATTCAAATTTGGTATATCCCCACTTGGTTGGGAGATGGATGTATGTATGAGTCATTGGTGATAGGAAGGTCATTGGTATAGAGTCATCTTTTTGCAAACTTTTCTTGTGCTCAGGGGGAGCATGGACTTGATCATGGGAGCTCAATCAGTACACTTCAGCATATCAGATATTTCAGCATGTACTCAGGGTGAGCATAACCCTTTGCCCTTGATGTCAATGGGGGAGAGTGACTTGGTGTGGTTGTTTCCATCAAGTCCAAAGGGGGAGATTGTTGGCATTATGATACAGATATTGTCCTTGATGGCAACTCACTCAGATGAAAGATCATAGTATAGCATGTAAACAAAAAAGAATTACAGATCAGTCTTCACATAATGAAGAAAGAGAGGTATACACAATTTAACCATTGACCAAGTTGCATATACATGCAGGTTCACTATATACAAGTCGTGTATACATACACACACACTTTCACAAAAGGAAAAGCACGCATACCTTGGAAAACTAAGTTTTTTTGGTCCGAAGTATTTGGTCCATGGTATTGGTACAAAAGTATCTGGTCTAAGGTATTTACCCTAGGTATTTGGTCCAAGGTATTGGTCCTAAGTGGTTTTGGTCCATGGTATTGAGTAAGACCTAAAACTATAAAAGGAGGAGAAGATCATTAGGCCAAGGTGTGCAAGTATCGAATATTTGATGAAGTGTGAGATCTAATATGCATGTTATTGGCTTATGGTGCTATGCTTGATCAGAACCAAGGATGAACCTTAGGTTTGATGAAGGATAAGATCTAATGATGTATCAGGATCTTAGGGCTTGAAATGAATTATCTTTATGTGGGTTGATCATGTATCTGAATAACGGTCGCACGTTGTAGTCTGTAAATGTGATGATCTAGGTATGACTTAAGTCTGGAATAGTTGTGATGTTTAAATCATCATTTACAGATATATATGTGGGTTCACTTTAGAAAAGGAGCGTATACAAACTGGTTCTGCATATCAAAGCAGTGTATACATCATAAGTTTGATTTGCAGATCTGTACGTTGGTTCGTTTGGTAAAAGAGCGTACACATGCACGTTCGACACATGGAAGTAGAGTATACCTTATAAAGTATGTTTCAGTTGTTTTTGTTTGTTGTTGTAGAGTTCTAGGTTCTGGTTTGGGTTCTAGTGACTATCTTCTAGTAACAGTATCAGATTGACCATCAAAGGGTTTGATTCAGAAAGTGATGTTTGGGTTTCAGTGATCGGTTGATGTAGATGTATTTAATGATTGAATTGCATTTATAATGTTGTTGATGGATCGAGTCTAAAAATTTATGAAACGTGGTCCCTGGAGGAAGAGAGAAGGTTTATGCCTTCTTTAGGTCAGTGCCTACGTACTAGTAAACATATCGGCTAGTACAAGAGCTAGGGGGTTGTAGCTCCTTTCTAGTAGAAGCTAGAGAATGAGAGAAGGTTGTAGCCTTCTACAGGTATAAGCCTGCATACTGGTATAAGACTGCACCAGTACAAAAATTGTCAACAGATTTTCTTATTATTAAAAGAAGACAGAGACGACAGTAGTAGGTGGTTTTCACCCACATTGGGTTTCCACCTTATATCTTGGTGTTCATGTGTGTTGCTTATTTGTGATGCTTTATTATGCTTTTACTACACTATCTAATGAATTCTTGATATACTGGTTAAAGTTTAATGCATGATAGTTTGGGTAAATCAAAAGATCTCTGCATATACACTGGTTGCCTTATATACAATTATATGTACACGCTAGTTCGCTTAGCTGAAGTAACGTATACAAATCAGCTTTGAAAATTAACTTATTGATCTGATAATACTGATTCATCCCCCCCTCTCAGTATTATTTCCAACAATCATCACAAACTCTCTATCAAATATAGTCTCACCAGTCTAAGTCTATTGTTGATCCCTTAGATGAGATACCCTAATGATATATGAATGCGCAAATTCTCCCTGATTCATCTTCAATTATTTGTTAAATTATAGCAAGAAAAGGCTTCATTTGACTTGAGCCTTAGTCAAATGGACAAATTCAAATTTCCACATCAACAAGATGACTTGAGTTGTAGTTAGCAGAAGTGACATGGACAAATCACTCAATTAAATCATTCAATTCAAGTTTGTAGGCTAGAAGTGGAGTTGTGCATGTGTTGATTGCTAAAATATAGAATATAGGGGAGTTACTATAAGTTAAACTCAGTTATCTGAGCTCTAGTAATCAATAGACTCACTAGGAGTTCAATTGAGTATTAGTAACTATTTTAAACTCACTAATCTCTCAATTAACTAATAAATTTACTAAAACTAGTCCTATTCATGCGTGGAATTGAAATTTCCTAGTTGAAGTGGAGGAAAAGACACATTTTAATTGTTAATTACATACTAGTTAAGTGTACAGGTTTTGCATTGGAGAAGGTGATCAATTCCTTCAGGATTTACACAGGGAAATAGGGAATTATCCTATTTTTTAGGAGTTAATTTCCTCAAGGATTGCACAAGGAAATAGGAGGAAGGTTGAGGCATATTTTGGATAAGTGTTGATCAAAGAAGGTGGAGATCAGTATTACAGTGCAAGTGTAGCTTCAAGGAATGAAGTTGTTGTTGTAATAGATCCATATTTCATCTTATTTAATACAAAATAGAGGCGTGGTTTTTCCTATTTGGGTTCCCCATGAAAAATACTATTTTCATTGTGATTTAATGATTGCATTTTATTTCATGTGTTTCTATTGTATGCTTTCCTTTCTGCAGATTGAGTAGAAGAAAATTGCATCTATTTTTTTTTAGTTTTAATTCATTAGAAACTGCAAATTTTCAGATATTTCTATATGGTATCAAATATATTGAAGACTACATAGAAACCAAGTTCCAGATCTTCTCTTATAAAAAACTTGATTTGCAGAGTTTGTGGAGCCAATTTTATTCAATGCAAGAACAATGCCTTTCAGTGGATTTAGGCTTGAGTATTCATTGGAATACACATCGATTTTTTTTTCTTGGAAAGATAGGATGGAACCTATCCTAGATGACAATGGATTATGCGAATATGCACAAACTGGAATTCCAAAACCAGCAACATCACATGCACAAGAAATTTCTCAGCTGAAGAAAGACACATCAAAAGCTAAGAGGATTATTTTGGAGGGTGTCACAGATCATGTTGTTTTGAACTTGCTTGAAAAGGAGACTCATTTTGTAATGCAGAAAAATCTCACAGATCTATTCCAGAGCAGTAGTGATCTGAAGAAATTGAAATTGAGAGAGAAGTCGAGGAACATTAGCATGGGTAAAAATGATTTTTTTTCAATAAATTTCAGATTCACTTAGGTTCAAGATGAACTTGGAAGAGTTGGATAAAATGTGGCATCATCTTAATTTATGAGCTTTGCACTCCTTAGCCTTACAAAATCCTAGCACAACTATCAAGATTTAGTTAATGGAATATACAAGATACAAGATTGGGAGAGACTTTGGTATGATTTGGTGTAGAAGGTGATGAGAAGAAACATAAGAAATGGTGTCACATCCAAATCCGAGGAGGAAGAAGGATTTCCACTAGAAAGAAAAGGAAAGAAATCGAAGGGAAAGAAGGCACAAGGCAAGGTCGAATCCATCCAGAACCATGGAAAGAAGAAAGACTTTAATAAAATCAATTGTTTTCACTACCATGAATATGAACACTATCAAACCAAGTGTCCACACAAGAAATTTGGCAAGAATCCTACAGGAGCAGCAGGAGGTGATGCTTTCACATCACAATTTGAGTTGGATTTTAGCCTCATTTCATTCATGGAAAGTAATAATACAAGGTAGTGTATGGTACTTAGATTCTAGTGCTTCATTTCATATGACATGAACTAAGGAGTTCTTTAGCAACTTGGAGGAGAACCTACAATTAATCAGAGAACTTGGAGATGATGGAAGGTATAGTATCAAATGGATTGGAACTGTCACCTTTAAGAGGGAATATAGCTCCCAACTTCACCTAAAGAATGTAATGTATGTTCCTTGTCTAAAGAAAATTTTAGTTTGTATAGTTGTACTTGAAGACCGTGGATATGATGCGATGCTCAGTAAGGGGAAAATTTATCCGAAGCATGTGGCTGCTCAAAAATAAATTGGTGTTTGGGATAAAAACCTCTATTAGCTATATTTAGATGCATGGATGCATTAGGCAAAAAATAAGAACATATCTAGGGTAGAGATGTTGGAGAGCTCTCAAGGCACAGGCGCATGGGACACCTACACCATGGAGATTTGAGATTAATGTAGAAGATCACCATTGGGCTTCTAGAATGGACCTTTGATTAGCATGATGTATGCAAGGGATGCACTCTTGGAAAATATGTCAAATCCTCCTTCCAAGGCCGAGATAACATGTTTGGAGCCATATTGGAGCAATTTCACTCATATGTGTGTGGAAATTTTCCTACAGCCACAGATGCAAAGCACAGGTATTATGTGATTTTGTAGATGATTTTTCCCGCAAGTGCTAGATATGTTTCTTGAAGCGAAAAGATGAGGCTTATTCAATGTTTGTTGGATTTAAAGCCTTAGTTGAAACTGAGACTAGACAGAAAATAAAATCCCTGAGAATTGATGATGGAGGAGAGTATGTCTCTAATGCCTTCAAAGAATTATGTGCTAAGGAGGGTATTAGAAATGAGTTGACTGCACCCCACAACCCACAACAAAATGGGGTTGAAGAGTGGAAAAATAGAAGCATTGTAGGGGATGTAAGAGCAATGTTGCATGACCATGGATTTCCTCTATATTTGAGGCCAAAAGCATGTAATACAATTATTTATTTGTAGAATAGGATCGCTAAAAATATTCTTCGAATGATCACACCTAAAGAGGCTTTCTCTGGGAGGAATCCAGATGTATCCCACTTTCACATTTTTGGATCCATGGTCTATTCTCATGTCAGCAAGGATAGAATAAAAAATATGGATCCTCCTGTAGAGAGGGGGATCTTTGTAGGATACACAGAGACACCTAAGATTTACTGGGTGTACATGCCTTCACACAGGATGAACATGATGAGGATATATGTCATATTTGATGAGGAGAAGGCCATGAGAAGCTCTCTAGAGAAAGAGATGAGCATTCCACCAGAAGAGGAGTAGATAGCAAAAAGGAGAAGCCTTAATCATATCCATAAGATTTAGTGGAGAAACCAGATGTGGAGGAGAAGAGTGGAGTTAGAGTGGATACACCCACTTACATAGAGCCTTCTAAAGAATGGAGGAACATAACTCAATAGGCAGACAAATGGGTGTAGGATGCTCAAAAGAATGTTGGAGCTCCTAGCTCCTTACATAAATAGAGGATATCGCCATACAGATATACCAGATATATGGTACTCATAACATAATTGATTGATTCTGAGCCTTATTCCTTTGAGGAAGCAGTTTCCTAGTAGGTATGGGTAGATGCAATGGTGGAGGAGTAAGACTCCACTATGAAGAATGATGCTTTGGAGGTTGTGTATAGACCCGAGGGAAAATATGTTATTGTTCTCCAAGTGGGTGTATAAGGTGAAATATGTAGCTGATGGTAATGTTGAGAAGTAAAAGGATATATTTGTGGCCAAAGGCTTCTCACAGGTAGAGGGAGTTGATTATGAGGAGACATTTTCCCTAGGGGAAATATATTCTTCTATCAAGACCATACTAGCATTGGTAACATAGATGGGGTGGAAGATGTGCCTAATGGATGTTAAGACTAAATTTCTTAATGGAGTGGTTGAGTAAGAGATCTACATTAGGAAACATGAGGGATTTGAGACATTTGACAAGGACACACATGTGTGTAGACTCAAGAGAGCACTTTGTGGTCTCAAGCAAGCATTGCATGCTTGCTACACTCGCAGAGATTATTATATCAGTGGATTAGGCTTCACTAGTAATGAAGTAGATTCCAATCTCTAGTAAATTATTAAAGATGGTTGTCTACTCATTGTAGACTTCCTATATGTAGATGACTTGATACTAATAAGAGATGTGATTTTGATCTAGTCTTCGAAGGAGGACCTTGTAAGAGAGTTAGAGATGAAGGTCATGGGTTTGATGCACTACTTCCTTATCTTAGAGGTGTTGTAGGGAGATGGAGAGATATTTGTTGGCTAGAGGAGGTACACCTTTGAAATCCTTTAGAGATTCCATATGCAGGATTGTAAGCACATATACACTTCTTTAGCTACTAACTGTAGGAAATATGATGATTCTATAGTAGATGCAATAGATGGAACTATCTAGAGACAATTGGTGTGGTCCTTGATGTTGATGAACACAAGACCTGATATTTTTTTGTAGTTAATAAACTTATTTAGGGTATGGTGGAGCCTACCAAGATTCAATGGAAAGCAGAAAAACATGTTTCCAGATACCTCACAGGCAGAATAGATTTTGGTTTACGGTATAAGAGGATTAATTGAGTGAAGCTCAAAGGCTTCAAAGATATAGATTTGACAGGGAGGCCATCATACATGAAGATAAAATTGGGAGATATCTTCAGTGTTGGGTCAGCAATAGTTTCTTGGTATAGCAAGAAAGGGATATGTGTAGCACTCAACTTAGTAGAGGTCAAGTATAAGGCTACTAGTCAAGCAACATGTAAGACTATTTGGATGAGGAATATCTTGGTTGGTCTCTTAATTCATGGGATGGAGCCTACGTTGATACATTTTGATAATCATAGTTGCATCAAAAATTCTAAAAGTATGGCGTTTCATGATAGGTCCAAGAATATAGACATCAGGTACCATCACCGAAGAGATTGTGTGCAAAGGAGGATCATATTATTGTAGTACATTCCTATAGAGGAGAAGAATAAAGACATATTGACAAATGCTTTGCGAAGAGACAAGTTCAAGTTCCATGGGAGTGGGATTGGGGTGGTCAGGAAACCTTTTCTTGCTAAAAGGGTGGGTCAAATTGTAGTAAGAAAAATCTTCATTTGACTTGTGCCTCAGTCAAATGGAGAAATTTGAATTTCCACATCAACAGGATGAATTGACTTGCATTTGGTAGGAGTGACATGGCCCAATCACTCAGTTAAATCAATCAATTCGATTTTGTATGATACAAATAGATTTGTGCATGAGTTGATTGCTAAAATCTAGCAATCTAGTGGAGTTATTGTTAGTTGAACTCAATTATCTAAGCTCTAGTCATGAATACAGTCATTAGGAGTTCAATCGAGTAGTAGTAATTGTTGTTAACTCATTGATATCTTAGTTAACTGATCAATTTACTAAAAATAGTCCTAGTTGTGCATGGAATCTGAATTGCCTATTTAAAGTGAGGAAAAGGCACAATGTAATTTTATATTGTATACTAGTTGAGTGTAGAGGTTTTGCAAAGGAGCAGGTGATCAATTCCTTTAGGATTTGTGCAAGGAAATAGGGATTTTTTGTTCTTTTTTAGGAACTATTTTCCCCAAGGATTTCACAAGGAAATAAGAGGAAGGTTGAGGCCTATTTTGGCTAAGTGTTTCTCAAACTAGGTGGAGCATGTGGAGATCAATATTGTAGTTTAGGTGTAGCTTCAAGGATTGAAGCCATCATTGTAATAGATCCATATTCTCATTTGATTTCATAGAAAAATAGAGGCAGGGTTTTTCCCAATTGACTTCCCCAAGAAAAATATTGTGTTCATTTTGATTTAATTATTCCATGTTATTTCATGTGTTTCTGTTTTATGTTTTAATTTTTGCAGATTAAGTAGAAGAAATTTGTGTTTATTGTTTTCAGTCTAAATTCATTGGAAACTACAAATTTTGAACTATTTCTACAATCTTTGAGCTCACTCTGTTGGCATTTTGGCACAGGTGTGGCGCTATGATATAGGTGTTGTCCTTGATGGCAACTCTCTTTGATGTCAGATCTTCGTTCAGACTACAGAATGAAGAGAAATCTCATATACGCAGGTTAATTAAGTCAAAGTTGCGTATACACGCTGGTGATATGCATACTAAGTCGCGTATACGCAGGAGAGCTATATACGAAGGCGCGTATACACGCAGATGCATGAACAGAAAAGGGCGTATATGTCGGGAAGTTTCCTTTTGGTCCATGGTAGTTAGTCCTCGGTACTTGTGCCCATGTCTTTGGACCAAAGTACCTCGACAGACGTGTAGATCTCTAGTTTTGAAGTTGATGGTTTTGGATTTCTATGGTTTTGGCTCTTGGTATTGAGCAAGGTCTAAGGCTATATAAGGAGAAGAAGATCATTAGGCAAAATCATCTTTTGACAAGGCTTGAATATCTGAAAAAGAAAGAGATCTGATATGCAGGTTCTGGGTTGCTTGATCTAAGCTAAGGAGAAATCACATCGGTTGATGGAAGACTAGATCTAAGGATAGATCGGGATCTAATGGTTTGAAATGCACTATTATGATATGGTTGATTATGCGTATTTCTAGATCTGCATACTGTCGCAATATTATGTTCTGGGTCTAACTGATGTCTGGTACAGCTGCAAGTTGAGAGAATTTATTTTTAGATCTGTACGCAGGTTGGCTTAGGTAAAAGCGCATGTATACGCGGGTTTCGCTCATTGAAGTAGCGTATATCTTTTGAAGCTTGATTTTTGGGTTTGCAGTTGGGTCTTACTGTTATTGCAGAGTTCTATAGACTGCTCTGTGTTCTGGTAACTGGTGATTGACAGGGTTCAGTGGTTCAGTGATTCAAAGTTTGATGATGCTAGTATTGGTTGTTTTATGCTTCAATGATCTGTTGTGAAAGTTGAATGAATTGTGGTCTACAGATTGTAATGTTGTGCTTCAGGAATATCCAGTCTGAAAATGTATGAAAGGTGGTACCTGAAAGAAAGAAGATTGTAGGTCAGCACCTACGTACTAGTATCTTAGCTAGTACAAGAGCAAAGGGGGTTGGAGCTCCCTTCCAAGGAAGTTTGGAGAACGAGAGAAGGTTGTAGCCTTCTGCAGGTTGTAGCCTGCGTACTGGTATAAGGCTGCACCAGTACAAAAAGATTGTAAACTGAAGTTTCATATTAAAGATAGAGACGACTTGCAGCAGGTGGTTTTCACCCACATTGGGTTTCCACCTTATATCTTGGTGTTCATGTGTATGGTTTCTGTGTGATCTGTTCTACTGCATCTTCTTACTCTTAATATGGTGAATAATGTCCTCATGCACTTAACTGAAGATAAACTGACTGAATTATAAGATTTCTAGTTATACGCTATTTTCTTTATACACAGTTGCGTGTACACGCTGGTTCACTTAACGAAAGTAGCGTATATGTTTCTGAGCATTGAAAAAGTTTTATAGTTCTGATAATACTGATTCACCCCCCCTCTCAGTATTATTTCCAACAATTGGTATCCGAGCCAGGTTCTTCAGAGAAGCTTGATCGCTTGAAGGTAGATCGTTCATCATGAGCAACTACGAGAGAGAAGCATCAATCAGGCCACCCGTTTTCGATGGGACAAACTTCAATTATTGGAAGGTAAGAGTTACTGCATATCTTCAATCTCTTGGTACAGAAGTTTGGGACATTTTAGAAACATGCTATGCTTTTCCTTCAGCTACTCCTACAGATCCAGCTGAGAAAAAGAAGTATGAAACAAATGCAAAAGCAGTCAGTACTCTATTAGGAAGTATATCCCAAATGGAATTCATGAAGGTAATGCACTTTAAATCCGCAAAAGAGATATGGGACAAAATGGTCACAAGCTATGAAGGAGATGAACAGGTAAAGCGTGCTAAACTTCAAACTCTCAGGATTCAGTATGAGACTCTCAAGATGTATAATGATGAAAGTGTGGCTAATTATTTTCTTCGGGTAGATGAGATTGTTAATTGTATGAAAAATTTGGGTGAAGAAATAAAAGAGGCTATAGTTGTTGAAAAGGTTCTAAGATCATTGTCTCCCAAGTTTGAATCTAAAGTATCTGCAATAGAAGAAAAGGAAAATCTCCGAATTCTCACTATGTCTCAGCTTCATGGAATTCTAACCGCTTATGAAATGAGAAAGGGAGGTCCATCAGACAGAAGAGAAGCTGCCTTCAAAGCTTCAGGCAAAGAAGATTATTATGAAGCAAATCATGTGCCAGAAGATGAAGAAGAAGAATCAAATTTTGTCAGAAATCTTCAAAGGGGTTCTGGAAGGTTCAGAGGTAAGTTACCTTTTAAATGTTTTGCTTGTGGAAGAGTAGGTCATTATGCTGCCAAATGTCCTCACAAAGATAAGAATGACAAGGGAAAGGAACCTGTTAGATGGAACAAGAAACAGAATGAAAAGAAGAAAAGTTATTACACTCATGAGGATAGTGATGGTCTTTCAAATAGTGATGAAGATGAACAAGGTAATAGATATAAACTTTTAATGGCTTTTGAAGATGATGACTACATGGATGCTATAGATGTAGAAGGCTTTTATGAAGAAATGAAAGATCTCAAAGTTTGTTTAGAAGAGAAGAGTGCTATTATTGGTTCTCTACAATGTCAACTAGCTGAAAAGGAAAAACATCTTGAAAAATTGGAATGTGAGATTGTTTGTCTTAGAAAGGAGATTGAGAAAACCAAAGCAATTAATCTTAAGTTTGTTAAAGGATATGAAACCTTGGATGAGATTATCAATGTGCACCGATCTCCTCTGATCAAGACAGGTCTTGGATATAATGGAGAAACATCTCAAGCCTCTACCTCTAAAAGTTATCTTGATGCAGCAAGGAGAAGCGAGCAAAGGCCAAATAAAAGTCATCAGGTGAATCAGGGACAGTTTACCTCAAGAACAAATAAAGACCATCAAGAAATTCAGGGACAAATAGCCTTAAGGACAAATAGAAGCTACAATCAGCCACAGGTAAAATCTTCCCAATTTGCTCCAAGAATGAATAGAAGCTACAATCGGTTGGACGATAGATCTGATTATCGCAGAAGTTTCTTTAATGGCCAATGCTTTTCTTGCCATAACTTCGGTCACAAAGCAGCTCAATGTGTTGCCTACAAAACAATCATGACTAGAGAAGCTCAAAAGCAAGGGAGAATGACTGGAACCATGAAAAGGACTTATAACAATTTTTCGGTTCTTGAAAATGAAGTTGAATGCTCTATTTGTAATAACTTTGGTCATGAAGACTCTGAATGCAGGAGCAGATTCCGGAAGACAACTCAGAAGGAACAAACCTCAAATGTTAGAACATGGAGAATAAAAGAATCACAACCAGAAAGATGTGGGATAGCCTTTTATGCAGAAGGTCAAGAAAGTCTATGGTACATTGACAGCGGATGTTCAAAGCATATGACAGGGGACAAAGAAAAGCTTGAGTCATATACTGCATTAGAAAAAGGGAAGAAAGTTTCTTTTGGGAACGATATCTCTGCAGCCATAAAAGGAAAAGGTGTTGCTCCGTTGAAAGAGAAGGTCAAAGCAGGAAATGTGTTATATGTTGATGGATTGAAGCATAATCTTCTAAGTGTCAGTCAGATGTGCGATCAAGGAACCGAGGTAATATTTAGATCAAATGGATGTTGTGTCCGCGATCTTGATACAGGTAAAACAGTGATCAAAGGAAGAAGGACTCCAAATAATCTATATATCTTTGAGGAAGGACAACAATGCTACTTAAGCAAGGATGATGAACATTGGCTATGGCATCGGAGGTTGGGGCATCTAAGCTTTTCACAAATAAGGAAAGCATGCAAATATCAGGCAGTTCGTGGTCTTCCAGATATCAAAATTCCAGACAATACCATATGCAAATCTTGTCAGTTTGGAAAGCAAACCAGAACTAACTTTCCAGAGAACGAAGGATCAGCTAGCATGCCTCTCGAGCTAGTCCATACAGATGTATGTGGTCCATTTAGGAAGAGGACACCTCGAGGAGAAGAATATCTGATATTATTCATTGATGATTTCTCCAGATTTGTTTGGTTAGGGCTCATGAAGCACAAAGATGAAGCATTCGAAAAATTCAAATCCTTCAAAGCCTTGGTTGAAAATGAATCAGGACACAAAATTAAGTGCCTCAGATCTGACAGAGGTGGGGAGTTCACCTCAAATGAATTTTTCAATTTCTGTGACGAACATGGGATAAGAAGAGAATTCTCTACAGCTAGAACTCCTCAGCAAAATGGGGTTGTGGAAAGAATGAACAGAACTATCCAACAAATGGCTCGTGCTATGCTCGATGAATCAGGTACTCCTGCAACCTTCTGGGGTGAAGCTGCACATGCTGCTGTTATTATTCTTAACAAAACAAATGTCCGAGTAAACAGCACTCAAACACCTCATGAGTTCTGGAGTGGTAAGACTCCTTCGGTGAAGCACTTCAAAATCTTTGGGAGCAAATGTTATATCAAGAATACTGATGAGCAACTTGACAAACTTGAACCAAGAGCAGATGAGGGCATTCTTCTTGGTTATTCTCCACATAGCAAAGCATACAAGTGCTACAATAAAAGAGTTGGCAGAATTGTTGACAACATTGATGTAGTGGTTGATGAGAAGGGATATATTCCTAGGCAATTTCATCATGAAGACATTGAAGAAGATGAAGGTTACCCCCAAAGGCGGAATGATGAAGAAGAAGAACCTCAAGAAGAAGAAGAACCTCAAGAAGAACCAGAGGAGCAGACAAGAATAGAAGAGAAGACTCCATCCAGATATGTTCAAAAGAATCATCCAGAATCTCTGATTGTGGGGCAGAAAGAAGCAGGAGTACAAACAAGAAGGACACTTGCAGAAGCTTCAAACTATTTGGCATTACTCTCCTCCACTGAACCACAAAATGTTAAAGAGGCATGCAAAGATGAATGTTGGGTCAAAGCAATGGATGAAGAACTTGAGCAGATCGAAAAGAACAACACTTGGGAATTAGTTCCTAGACCAAAAGATAAGAATGTAATAGGAACAAAATGGGTCTTCAAGAATAAATTAAATGAAAATGGAGAAGTAATTAGAAACAAGGCCAGACTTGTTTGTAAAGGGTATGCGCAACAAGAAGGAATAGATTTTGAAGAGACCTTTGCTCCTGTGGCAAGACTTGAGGCCATCCGAATGTTCCTTGCTCTCTCAAGCTTTCAAAACTTCAAGGTATTTCAAATGGACGTGAAATCAGCCTTTCTGAATGGAGACTTAGAAGAAGAAGTATATATTGAACAGCCAGATGGTTTCATTCTTGGGAATGATCCAAACCTTGTATGCAGATTGAAAAAGGCTCTCTATGGACTCAAACAAGCTCGAAGGGCTTGGTACTATCGGTTGGACAAATATCTTCACCAACAAGGCTTTTCAAAAGGATTAGCAGATAGCAATCTCTATATAAAAGTTGAAAATAACAAATTACTAATTCTTGTTGTTTATGTAGATGATATTATCTTTGGCAGCAATGAAGAGACTATGAGTCAAAACTTTGCCTTGGTTATGCAGAAAGAATTCGAAATGTCACTACTTGGAGAATTGACATATTTTCTTGGATTGCAAATCCAACAAAATGAAGGAGGTATCTTCTTGTCTCAAACCAAATGCCTCAAGCAGATCTTGAAGAAGTATGGCATGGAAGAGTCAAAGCCTGTATGTACACCCATGGTTACAGGATGCAGCCTCAGTGCAAATGATGAATCAGCAGCAGTTCATCAACCCACTTATAGATCCATGATTGGGAGCTTGCTTTATTTGACAGGTACCCGACCAGATATTACACATGCAGTAGGAATTGTTGGAAGATTTCAAGCCAACCCAAAGGAAACTCATCTTCAGGCAGTCAAAAGAATCTTCAAGTATCTTCAAGGGACACAAAACTATGGCTTATGGTATCCTAGAAATACAGATCTCACTCTTCATGCTTACATAGATGCAGATTGGGCTGGAAGTGTGGATGATAGGAAAAGCATAAGTGGTGGTGCTTTCTTCATGGGTTCCAGACTAGTATCTTGGTTCAGCAAGAAACAGAGTTCGATTGCCTTATCTACAACTAAAGCAGAATATGTGGCTGCGGCATCTTGTTGTACACAACTTCTTTGGATGATGCAAACCTTGCAGGACTTTCAAATCACTTGCACTCCACCAGTCTCTATCTTATGTGATAATACAAGTGCAATCAACATTTCAAAGAATCCAGTCATGCACTCAAAGACCAAGCACATACCAATCAAGTACCATTTTCTTCGGGAGCAAGTGCTTGAGCAGAAGGTCAAGTTGGAGTATGTTCCTTCTAAGGAACAAGTTGCTGATATTCTCACAAAACCACTACCCAGGGAAACTTTTGAATATCTCAGACAAAAGCTGGGAGTAGTTGATGCTTCATCCTGCTGTTAAAGCTTGTCTGTTCTACAGAAAAGTTGGTATACGCAAGTTACGTAAGGGATATCCGCGTATATATGCTGATTTATGAGGGGTAAGTCGCGTGTATGTTGTACGCCTGTTGCAGAGAGTATATCCGAGTACATACGCTGGTCTATGCAGGAGAAATCGTGTATATGGAGTTCTGAACAGCAAGGGCAAACTCTGGTTTAAAAGGTCTGAGATGGGTATGTCAGAATTCTTCAGACACAGTTTCAGGGGGTGCAGCAGGCACAAGTTCAGGGGGAGCAGCTTAAAAGTCTCATAAAGCATTGTTGGCATTTAGATGTTTTGGTTATTGGTTTCTCAAAAAGAAATCCTGGTTGCTGATCTAAAAGATGTTTATCAGATGCTGCTGGTGACTTTCATAAGTCTTGGTCTAGATCTGTTGTCTCTATGTCATGTCTCTCTTTTGTGATATTTCTTTTATGGTGTCAAGGTCATGTAACGGCCTATGTTGGTTTCCCCACTATGCCTGGGATGAATGATGTAATATAATTGGTTGTTTCTGATGTGTCCCCTCTTGGTAGGGAGTATGGATGTATGTATTGAGTCTTTTGGTGATAGGAAGGTCCCTTATGGTGTATAAGTCTTGGTTCTTGTTGAAGAACATCTTTTGCAGATCTGGCCTACTGTCAGGGGGAGCATGATTCAGCACAGCCAAGCAGAGGTATCAGCATGTACTCAGGGGGAGCACTGCCCTTTGCCCTTGATGACAAAGGGGGAGAATGATTCTAAGGATCTTGAGGTTGCCATCAAGTCCAAAGGGGGAGATTGTTGGCATTTTGGCACAGGTGTGGCGCTATGATACAGGTGTTGTCCTTGATGGCAACTCTCTTTGATGTCAGATCTTCGTTCAGACTACAGAATGAAGAGAAATCTCATATACGCAGGTTAATTAAGTCAAAGTTGCGTATACACGCTGGTGATATGCATACTAAGTCGCGTATACGCAGGAGAGCTATATACGAAGGCGCGTATACACGCAGATGCATGAACAGAAAAGGGCGTATATGTCGGGAAGTTTCCTTTCGGTCCATGGTAGTTAGTCCTCGGTACTTGTGCCCATGTCTTTGGACCAAAGTACCTCGACAGACGTGTAGATCTCTAGTTTTGAAGTTGATGGTTTTGGATTTCTATGGTTTTGGCTCTTGGTATTGAGCAAGGTCTAAGGCTATATAAGGAGAAGAAGATCATTAGGCAAAATCATCTTTTGACAAGGCTTGAATATCTGAAAAAGAAAGAGATCTGATATGTAGGTTCTGGGTTGCTTGATCTAAGCTAAGGAGAAATCACATCGGTTGATGGAAGACTAGATCTAAGGATAGATCAGGATCTAATGGTTTGAAATGCACTATTATGATATGGTTGATTATGCGTATTTCTAGATCTGCATACTGTCGCAATATTATGTTCTGGGTCTAACTGATGTCTGGTACAGCTGCAAGTTGAGAGAATTTATTTTTAGATCTGTACGCAGGTTGGCTTAGGTAAAAGCGCGTGTATACGCGGGTTTTGCTCATTGAAGTAGCGTATATCTTTTGAAGCTTGATTTTTGGGTTTGCAGTTGGGTCTGACTGTTATTGCAGAGTTCTGTAGACTGCTCTGTGTTCTGGTAACTGGTGATTGACAGGATTCAGTGGTTCAGTGATTCAAAGTTTGATGATGCTAGTATTGGTTGTTTTATGCTTCAATGATCTGTTGTGAAAGTTGAATGAATTGTGGTCTACAGATTGTAATGTTGTGCTTCAGGAATATCTAGTCTGAAAATGTATGAAAGGTGGTACCTGAAAGAAAGAAGATTGTAGATCAGCACCTACGTACTAGTATCTTAGCTAGTACAAGAGCAAAGGGGGTTGGAGCTCCCTTCCAAGGAAGTTTGGAGAACGAGAGAAGGTTGTAGCCTTCTGCAGGTTGTAGCCTGCGTACTGGTATAAGGCTGCACCAGTACAAAAAAGATTGTAAACTGAAGTTTCATATTAAAGATAGAGACGACTTACAGCAGGTGGTTTTCACCCACATTGGGTTTCCACCTTATATCTTGGTGTTCATGTGTATGGTTTCTGTGTGATCTTTTCTACTACATCTGCTTACTCTTAATATGGTGAATAATGTCCTCATGCACTTAACTGAAGATAAACTGACTGAATTATAAGATTTCTAGTTATACGCTATTTTCTTTATACACAGTTGCGTGTACACGCTGGTTCACTTAACGAAAGTAGCGTATATGTTTCTGAGCATTGAAAAAGTTTTATAGTTCTGATAATACTGATTCACCCCCCCTCTCAGTATTATTTCCAACACACTCTTCAAGGAGAGGATATAATTCTAATTTTTTACTTGATACATCCCAGCCATGTTATCGTAAATTTCCTTAGACTTCCTCAAATTACAAACATAAACAAGTAAATGATCTTGGAAACCATCAATGAAAATTTTATGAGCTTTGAGGTCACCTTTACTATACTTGGACTTGATAACAGTAGAAGCATTCTCTGGAGACTCAGGTATATTTCCTTGAACATATTCCAAAATATCATTATCATCCAATATGACTTCCAACCTGACCTTCCAAGTAGAAAAGTTAGATGAGTCAACTAGCTTATCATTACCCTTGAAGTAACAGGTCGACATATTATCCAAATCAAATATGCCCCTTTAGATTTTTTCAAAGATGATTGCTCTTGTCTCTTGTTTCCTTGCAATTTTCTCTTCACCTTAACTCTGATACCATGTTGAATATCTAGAGTTATATGTTGTTACAATCACTTTAGACAAATTATTTTCTTCAATTAGAAATCAAAACAATTTAACCTTCTCATGATTAATATCAATTGTAGATAGAATAGTAAATGCAATGTACATTAGAGAATCGAGAACAATAACAAGAGACACAAGAATTAGTCAAATACTAGGGGAAAACCATTTCAAAATATGCTTCTTATTATATTTTCATAAATTTTTTAGAAAGAGAAAGTATAATTATCCAATTCATCAATCAAGAGTAACCAAATAATATCCAAGAGAAGAGCCCAATAGATTCAAAAATCTCTAAAGTTTGCGATCAACAAAAGTATAGGTCACAATCATAGACGTTGCAAGCGAGTATCATCGGTGCCGATGAAACTCTCTAGCCATAAGGAACACCCTATGAACTGAGAGGCTACAACCGATATTTCCATGAACCAATCATGCGGCTCCAGATAAAAATATTTCCTCGCACGTGTGTGCTCATGCCCTACAATTTTAGACTTGTACAAACCAATCCGAAGAATTGAGAATAAGAAGATGTTTGATGATGATGTCCTTATGAGGTTTACTTGATTTATATTTATATGCTTCTAAGGGGTGCCCAATTTCTCTTTAATGCCAACCTCAAATTTTGTGCACATGTGGGATTTCATATTAAAAATGCCTTTTTCCTTAACCAAATTAAATTCTTCCAAGGGCTAGGAGGAGTATCTCTTGATGAGGAAGGTTGTCCAAAGGAGGGAATTTGTCCCTGAGTTTCCAAATTAACATCAATATGTTGATTCCTCTACCTTGAAACATCTGCTACAGAAGTAAAATGAATAAGGACTATCCTATAGATTTCAAACATTGTCACACACTATTTTTTCCAATGTGACAATGATACACTGATCAACGCTCATCTAATATGAATATCTATCCAATTATCAAATGAATATGGTTGTACACATCTCCATGATCTCTTCATATATGTTTCTAATTGTACTTTGTGTCAAATATCTCACACTCCTTCTATCATATCCCAACACTCAGCCAATTGACATTACTTCACTCCATACACAACTATTACTATGAACAAGTCATTGTAAGAGAAACAAGTTACTTAGAAGAAAACTTGCATCAACCTTATTATAGCCTTCTCAACTATCATACCTTTGTAACATCCATACATAAACACTACCGCCTATATTTGGGTCATTTTTATAATATTGACACCACATAAATTGTAATACAATGTTGGTTATTATGTGTTCCATAAAAATTGTCTTCACAGATTGTTACAGTATGCAAGGCACAAGGCAATATTTATGCAAATAAAGCTTCAATACAAGATCTCTTAGATTCGTAACAAAGGATGCACCCTACAGGTTTCACATACTCTACACGTTTGAGTGATTAGACCCCTAATCACTATGACATTGCCTTAGTGTGGTTTGTGATTTATGCTTCAGAGATATGTTTTTAATATAGGTCGAAAGTTAGATGAAATTACAAGACATGCTTCCTCAATGATGAAAAAATAAAATTATTCAATGATTTCTCCTTCAAGAAAATTATAGTAATGTGGTAAACTTTGTACCAAGGGAAATCAATTTATGAGAATTTGCAATTGAGATATATCTCAACTCAGCAAGTATCAATTATGGTCAGTGTTATCACCAAGGAAAAATCTCAATTAATGGGAAGATACTCCAAGGAGAAAGTTGGATCCACACTAGAGATATATATCAATATAATACTTCAGTGCGAAAACCAATATCATAGGACGCATGATAGTTTATTCACGTTTTCCATGTCTTTTTAGTAGATCTTCCATAAAGGTAATTCCTTAGAAAATTTAATCTCTTCTAGTTGAGAAATCATGGAGATTTTGAGGATAAAATTGTGCAAATATTTTTATAGTTTCACCTGCAACAAAATAACCAAAAAAAATCCCATACCAAATACAAAAATCCCACAACTTGTAAACCCTTAATATTGTAGGAATGTTGAGACCTTACTGAAAATATTTCCTCGTCGGATAATGATTTCAATCAACTCTAAATGCATGTACTTTTGATGTTGTAAGAATATGTGATTTTTTAAATTGTGAAGGTAGTTTGATACATGTCTCAACATTTCAAATAAATCATTTAAAAATGTCACTTTTATCTCAGCAATGGATTGTTGAATATGCTATTATAGAACTCCAAAGAACAAAGGAAACATAGACCTATACCTTCATAATTGATATCTCATGTATGAAATGATATTATTTCTTCGATTCATTAACCCATAAGTCACAAATATGTAGAGCACAGAGGTCAAATTTATTTAAGCACAAGAAACAAGAGTATATATAAATATATGTATTTGATTTCAGATGAAAGACAATTATCAATTTCAACCTTATATAAGTAATCATATTATTATAGGAAAGAAACAAGGTCAACATGAGTAGTCATGTTCATGTTGATTCTTGCAATGGATTCACAAATATCTATTTGCAAACTTGACAATAGTCAATTTGGCATATTTTAGAATTGTTAATTTATGAACTGGAGCAAGTATATCACTGGGTATGAATCAACTTCACAAACCCTTCTTGAGGGATCAACAAAAATATAAACACAGGTATGATCCCTAATCACAGTTTTTGTCATTCCAGTATTATACAAGTACTCAATTAACTTCACAAGTCAACGGATCTAGGCCGCAAGCTACTTTAGGAGGCCACCTTTTTATGAGGAAACTCACTGACTTTAATGGTTGTAGGTATGTTTCCATTCTCTTTCCTTAGAGATCTCAAATACTATGTTGTTTCAAAATCCAAAACCCTTTCACTAATTTTAATCTAGATCCTACTACAAAAGGGTAATGTGGTTGCAGATCAAATACTTCATGAAGCCATTTCTTTGTAGTAATTACTTAATGAATCTAGGCACAAATGACTTCAGAGGTTGATAATACCATTAATGTTGAAAGATTCAATAATTGTAAGGTAATATTCCAAAAACCAATGTATGCTTCAAACAACCTTTTAACAATTATGCACTTTTAAATGAATCATATGATGCTTAGAGGTCTCCTTCTATGTTGGAACAAAGGCTACAAACATATCAAGGTGGCACAAGGATTTATTTTCTAGTTCATAGACGAATCTTCAAGTTGAAGAATAGAAGTGTCAATATATTCCTTCTTCGATAGTTTGGGATCACTTCCAATATCATATAAATTTCCCTAAGATGGGCTGAAATTTGGAGATGAAAAAAACAGTCCTACAAGAGCAAGTGAATCCTTGAACCATGCATAATATAAAACCATACCCTCTCTTCTGATTGCAACATATCCATAAGGGAAAAAATTATAGAGCTTATTCTCAAGGAATGATCATTTAAATTACATGATTTGGAGGTAAAATTAAACTCCTTCTTATAGGTCTGGAAGGGGCTCCAAGAGGCAACCAAATTTCAATTTTTGGAGGGAGATAAAAAAATTAAATTAAAATTGATGGAGCCAAAATTTCCATCGGAAAACCGCTTTGGATTATGATGAATACTTGAATTTGAAATTATATTTAAAACCCCTCATGCTTTCAAATTTTAAATTAAATATCCATAGGTAACCCATTATTCTATTTAATTTAATCCTTGGCGGAGAACTACATGCCTTGATTGTTTGACTTGACCAAAGAGAAGTTGCCACATCACTACATAATTGACATTGCCACAAAATCATTCCTCATTTTCCTAAGACAATTAATGGTTCCACATAAGAAACACTTTGGGGTTTTGGAACAATGGTCTGGTGCACCAACTTTCACTGAGAATATCTCTCAAACTGTCAAGGCTCATGAGAAACTCCACATGTCAATGAAATCATCATAATGAGTAGAGTATAACATTAAGGGTCTCTAAGTTAAAAGGATGGATCTACTGTCATAAAATCTCCAACAACTGCAAGGTATGTCCATCATCCAGGGAAACCAAACCCTAGAGCTAGGGTTTCACCAGTGCATCATCTTATCCATGAAAACCTTGATACCAAGTAAATCAATAATAACATCCTACATCTTTTGCACTCTCTTTGACATCAATGACAACATAGTCAAAAAAAAAATTATTTATAGTGGACTTTTAGTGTTTCAGCATATCATCATCATCAAGAGAGATGGAACCACCAAAAAAGAGAGGAAGAAAATAAATAGAAGAATAATGGTTATAGGGAATATTTATTTCCTCAATCCCAACATATACAGATACAATTTACTTTATCGACAATTCCATGCCAATCACATGGTCATAAATATACCATATCTTTCCGCAAAAGGACATCCCTAATAAAGAGGAAGATTATGAAGTATATGAGGATGTTAGAAGGTCTTAGTAAGTCATCTATTGTGGGGATACTATAATATGGATTATAAATTGTATTAAGGCTAGCGATACGACCATTTGAAATAGCCATGTGGATGGTATAATGACTTTTTCATACCCATACATCATTGAGTACTATAGGTTTCCTATATATCAAATGGCACTCATGGCACAATGGTATAAAATATTTGGCCTAAGAAACAAAGATATCCTAAATACTTGATGGGAAGTTCTTGGCAAGTTCTAGACTAAGACTGATGGGGTTTACAAAACCAAGCAGCTAAGGAGAACATATTGGCATTTTGTGGCGATGTGTTCTTGACCATATGGAATACCTAACGCAAATAAATTTGGAGAGATTTGGGTACCACTAATGTACACATGTTCCAAAGAAGGAATTTGATTTATCTAAGAAGAATTTCAAGTGGCTTTTATTCAAACCAGAGTAAGAGAAGCCCAAACTCTGACAGTGGGAAAACAACTAGAATTTTACATGGACTCATATCTTCTTGATTGTGTATGCTCTATATATGAATTATGAATGTTGGGATGGAGATGTATTTTCTCTCCATAGATACAGTTGATTCACATCTAATATAGGTATTTATGGGATAATCATTACATAGTGTCTTACACAAGAATAGTATAAGGGTTCATCTCACCATGTTTTCGCATCCTCTTTGACCGGAAATCACCTTTCATTTCTAACCATGAAAATGAAACAGTGTAGGATGTAACTAAATGGTTCACAAGAACTGGTGCCACATATATTAGGGTGTTAAGAGAATACAAGTACCCATATCAACTCTCATTATTTGTAACAAATAATGTAATTCTACACGAAGTGGCATATTAGGTGACAATAGGAGTTCAAGGCATTTTGGATCAAATGAAGAAAGAACCATACCCTACCTACCCATTCATATAGGCACATACTACATAAAAAGTTATAAAGAAGTAGAATTTGAAGGCACTAACGTAAAATTCTTCAAATTTGGTGAAGCTCTTTCCACAAGTATGATATGAGAAGCATAGTAGTGGCTCACTACTCTCAGTTGAAATATATACTTCCACACATCGATCATTGATGAAGATGAAGAGAAAATCAATAACTAGTACAATTCTATAGAGGCGATGGAAGCACAAAAAAAGGCCACTTACCCTCAGTTAATGAATGGTGTTGAACCTACTAGTAGAATTTCATCGAAGGGAAAATATGCCAAAGATAAAAAGGCTTCCCAAAATAAGGAAAGAGAAAATCAAGCAGCCAAGGAAGAAAGAAAAAATCTTAAAGAAGATTAATGCATCAAGAAAGAAATAAAAGAAAGCATAAATTTGAAGTAGAAAAAAAGACTAAAGAAGAGAGATAAAATATTAAAAGGGAGGAAGAATAAAGAAGAAAGTAGGAACAAGAAATAAGAAAATAGGAAGAGGAAATGTTGGCAAAACAAATATATGATAAACAAGCTCAGGGGAAGTGAGACAAAAGGAGTAGACTAAAAAGGAAGCTGAAAACATGTTTCCTAGCATGGAAGTTGATACTTCAACCATATTTTTAGTTCCACTCACAGGAGGCCAACGACCACTTGGAGAGATGGGTATAACAATAAAGTCCTAGATCTTGCAATTTTTTGGTTTGATCGCAACTCCATAACACTTTCCAAGAAAGACAAAAATATTTAGCCTGAGAACTAGAAAAACTAATCTCAATGGTGATTGGATGGAACATAGTGTCTAACCCCATGGATAATCCTTTATCCATTGCTTCAACATGATTAGCTTTCTCTACTACCATTGAAAGAAACCAAGCACTTGATGGATAATCTCAAGGAGTTAAAATGAGTCTAAATGAGGCACAATAGTGATATAGGAAGCTCCATATATAGAATCAAGCTTTGTCATCCTCAAGCTCATATGATAAGGATTACCAAGAAACAACACTACATGCAAACAAATAAATGGAAAATAATATGAAGAGGTTATACAAAGAACTCGCTACACTTCAAAAGGTAACTTCCACACTTTTGAAATTGAAAGATCATTCATATAAAAAGGTACACTATTAAAGTAGGCCCTTGAAACAATAGACATAATGCATAGATAGAACAAAATACATCTATATGCATGAGGACATTTTTCGAAAAGAGATGACTTGAGCAAAGAACAAGATAAATCAATGATCACATTAACCATTTGATCCCAAGAGAAATTAGAGAAGGATGTAATAAGAACTTTGAATATTTATCAACAACATCATAGCATGATGGAAGTTTTGATCAAATATTACAAAATAGATCCAATTGGAGCACATGGAGAAATAAGGCCAAAACAAGAGATCCAACAAGAAATTCAAGGGATGATAGATGCATGCAAACTAACCATCACTCAAAAGGACACAAATCCTACCAAAGATGCACTAGAATTACACTTTGTAGAGTTAGCAAAGTTACACTCGATGCTGACTATAGTGTTCTACTGAATCAAGTCTGACCTGAATATAGCGTTGCCCAATACTTTCATGTGAGATCACTAATGAGGATTGATATCAAGAAAATGCTTTCCATAACTACTGATGTTATGAAACTAGCTCACAAAAAGATAGAAAAGAAAGATCAATGCCTTAGAAATCAACCTCTTCAAGGGGGAAACCTCCTTTACATTACACAAATGAACAATCTTTAGATGATACAAACAGAAAAACATCATTTCTGTATATAGGAGTCTACGGGGTCACAATATAATCAAAGAGGACACAACAATAATAATATAAGGGCACAATAATAACAATAGTGGGCTTCTATGGGGCACAATAATAACAATATGGGGACAATAGGGGCACAACAATAACAATAAGGGCTATAATGAAAATAGTAATGGGGGAATCACTAGTATTATAGGAACCTAAAAACTGACTAGAAGGCGTGTCATGTTCTCTTGACCCAAGATTTGCAATTTCAACTTTTAGCCTTGTCCATCTTGGAATTAGTCACATAAAGGATGGTTATTTCATTTTTTTGAATTACAATTTAATTATGTGAAAAAAATAGAATTAGAAATAATGTAATATAGAAATTAGGCATGAGTGTAGTTGAAAATTCATGGAAGGTGAATTGTCACCTCATTTTCTATAAATATACCCTCTATGCTAGTAATAGGTACTTTTGGCTTTTGGACTCCTAGGAGCACTTTGAAATTGAAAGCTTGTAAATTTTGTTAGAGTTCAAGTTATGATTTTACATTCCCACTGTTGCGTCTCTTGGAAATATTGTGTGATTGTACATGGAATATTTCAACATCAATATTATAAATCTCTTTTGGGACGTGGCAAGCATTTATTTCACATGTTATTTAACATTGTAAGACCATTCTTTGTTCTTATTTAAAGGTATCTATTTTTTTCTCATGTGTTGAAGGTTAGTGAACTATTTTGTTAATTGAACATTTTTATCTTCCTAGGAATTTTTTACTTAGTTATATATGTTTTCATGTTGCCTATTAGTTGCAAACTATTTTACAATTTACAACTAGTATACTTCTATATTCACCCATCTTAATTAATTTTTCCTATAATTCTTTCTTTGAGGTTCATGGCCATCTACCAATTTGTTGTAATATTTTTCTTTCTATTACTCAAAGTATTCCCATAATTTTTTTAGACTTGTATCCCATCAGAAGTCTTATTTGGATTTCCCTTTCCTTGCTCATTTCATCCAAAATTTTGTTTTCACTAAGCATGACATGGTAACTAGCTCAAAACTCTAAATGGGATTGTCATCCGAAGTTGTGTGAAGTCTAATTGGGATATCATACCAGAGATATCCCCTTATACTATAATATGTGCATTTTTTCCAACAGTCTTTTGGCATTAGAAGGAGGGTCATCGTTGGCATGGCTGGTATGTTCTCTCATGCATATCATTTAGAAAATTAAGGTCAAGGTAGAAATCATCATGTTTCCCATCAATCAAACCTTAAGCCGTTTGAAGAGCCTAATATTAAATATTTTCCTCCAAATATCCGTGAGCATTTGTATGAGATTACATATGATGATCTAATATCTCTTAGCCCTTTTCACTTGGGCGTATGAAAAATGAATAGGCAAACTTCTTATTGCTGGTATGTTGACCCATAGATGTGTTTTCAAGAGACCAACAACTATGGAAGTTGTCTTGGTTGACTTAGTCGAGAATTTGGTCGAATCATCTCTTGTGGATTTGGTGGAATCCATTGCATGACCTCAATTATTTGGTTGCTCTGAAAAATAATATGAAGGGTCACAAGGTGGTGAAAAATTAGAAGGTGAAGAAGAACATACCAGTTTTGATACTAAATAACAACATTTAGACAACAAATGGTTGATAATAAATTATCATAGATGGATCATGGGGCTATGAAAATTCAAATTCATCTTCATGATTTTCCCAACCATTGGGAAAATATTCTCTCAAAGTTTGATCTTGAGAAATAAACTACTCTAAAAGATCACATCCAAAATTTTTACTTTTCCTTGAGGTTAATGAATGTCCAATATGAATATGTGGCATATAGATTATTCCCTTTCACTTTTGAAAAGAAACCTTTCACCAGGTATTATAATATTCCCACAATCTCAATTTTAAATTGTAATCAATTCCAAAAGTCATATTTAGACATATTTGGAGAAGAGAAAATGCTTGCTACGCTATTGAGAGAGTTAGGTTATTTAAAAATGGAGAAGAAACAAAAGGTTAAATAATTTATCTAACACTTCAAAACCATGCTTAACACATTTCCTACCATTGATTCCCCTCGTGATTTACTAACCATAGAATATTACACATCATAACTCCATTCTAATATCACAAAGTTTGTCAAAAGGGCGAATAAGGGAACATTGGCAGAGAACATAATTGAAGCAATGGTAGTCAAAAAGGGAATTCACTCTATTGGTGTACATATTACACTGGAGGATTCAAAAACCAATGGGAATAAGTGTCATACAACCATGAATAAACCCACTAAGAAAGAAGCTAGTGACCTAGAGACTGTCATTAAGTTGATGAGTAAGTTGACTAATGCAGTTGTAGACTTGAAGAAAGGTTTTGGGGATATTTATTCAAGTAACCTGTCTTTTAAACCTTACTTTAAATGAAACAATAATTCCCCTGCCATATATTTTCAAAGATCTAATTTAAACTTGAATTTTTAATAGCTTGGAATGGATAATTTATTTACATATCATCAATCTAATCATTCAAATAAAACTTTTCCATAATGGAATATTAACTCTGTGACCTTTTAATTATCCAACTATTGGAGCAACAATCCATAGAAGACAAAGAAAAAGAATCATTGGAAGAATAATCTCCTCTATTAGCTGATGATTCCAACATAGGGTTAACTATGTTATTATGGGGTGTGGTGGTTGATAGAGAGACACAAACGATAGGAGAAGTATCAATTAGAGAAACACAATAGGCTAAGGCTATAAAATATTACAACCTATAGAGTAAAGGTACAGTATCTGAACCTAGCCCTCAGGATAAGGATAGAGCAATATTTAGAAAAATACTTCTTCCAACAACCAACAATCATAATTCAACAACTCAATCCAAAAAAAAATCAACCAACCAAATATGCATCTGGAAATACTAGATCAAATGAAAAAGCTCTTGAAGCAACCAATAAGTATTCTCAAACTACACCTTGAATTAACCTAACCAAGGATAAAAACAAAGGTGGTGTAATGGAAAACAATGTTGTTGATGATAAGAAGAAGACTAGAGAAAATGCAAGTCTCTATGATCTATGTTAGCTTCCAGAACAAAGAGAGTTTTTATTCTAAACAATCAAGTCACCCATTGCATAGAACATGTACCCCTCCACGCCAACCAATCACAGCAATGTGGTTTCAATTGCATATACTAAGGCCACATATACTAATAAGGATATGATCAATGTAGAAAGTATCAAAGCTCATCCAAGATTTCAAAAAACAACATCACCTTTATTACTTACATTTGAGATATTTATTAATAATTTGCATAAGTATTTAGTTGGCCCTGGTACTTCATCACATGTTATGTAATTATTATTTTTTAATAAAATTAATGCGACTCCAAATAAAACTAATGTCAAAGTCACACAACTAGATAGGATTGAAGTGAAAGTAGTTGGTGAAATTAACGATGTGCCTATTCGATTATCATCAGATCCAAGGATTAACCAAGTCATTGATAAAGTGGTGGTTTACATACCTAAAGACAATGCTATTTATTAAGAAAAAAATGATCTAAAATGATTCGAGGGTATTTAGCTACTAATTGGTCTCACCTTTGGCTCCCCTACAAAGGAAAATATAATAAGATAAGGGTCAATAGTGAGTCACATATGAAGGGTACCATGAAAGAATTTGAATGACACAATGAGCCCATCATTCTTTCTTGGGGAATGGTGTAAATTTTCTTTTTGGAATCAAACATTCATTGTTACATGACATATCCATCACCAGTATTGTCAGATAAATAGCCAGAACTACTTCCTTGTAATATAACTAGTGCAAATTAAAATTGTATAACAAATGTAGATAACATTAATATAGATAATAGTAATGTTGTAAATAACAATATTTGGACTCTATATTACAATGTATCTAAATCTCAAGATGGAGATAGTGCAAGTTTCATCTTGTTTTACCAAGAAAGAATAAAACTATCATTTCATGTCTCTTGGAATTCAAATGCACAAATAATATAGCTGAGTATGAGGTGTTGATCTTTAGATTAAATAAATCCTTTTATTTGCAAGTAGAATATGCTAAGGTAAATGGTGATTCGAAAATAATCACCAAATAAGTAGGAAACACCTTTCATTATCTATCTCCACATTTAAAAAACTACCATCAAGAGGTACATTGACATATCATTTAAAGCTTCCAATATTGTTTCAATGCCTAGATATAGGAATGTTGCAACCAACACCTTGGCCAATGAAATAACCTATTTCAGACTCCTAAGAGATGGATTTTCAATTTAATGGTTTATAAACATGCAATTTTGAATAACATGACTAATCTCTTTGTTTTCAATGATCATCATCAGATCTTGGAATTCATCACCAATTAATATATATTTAAAGACATGACTATCAATGAAGATGAATATGAAAAATATCCATGGGATGAAGCAAATCTAAGAAACGTTATCCTGATTCCCAAAGGTATGCTTACATTGGAAAGTTTGTAGAATTTGTAGAACCACTTCAAAGGGTCCACAAATACCAAAACACAGAGTTTTCGTTAAGACATGAGAAGGTAAGCCTAAGCACGAAAAAGGATCCAAAGTATGTGAATTTGGGTACATGTAGCATCTCAATTGAATTCCAGTCATTTATCCAATTATTCAATTAGTACTGAGATGGTTTTACCTAGACTTATGATGACCTAAAAACATATGACACTCAAATCATTGAACATGTGATTCCCATTAGGAGAGTGTTAAGTCATTCGAGCAGAAGTTGAGAAAAGTACATCCAACTCTAAAACCCCTCTAAGAAAAAGAACAAAAGAAGTTTTTGGATGCAAAGATCATCTTTAAATTCATACATTCCACATATGTCCCCAATTTGGTACCTATAAGGAAGAAATCAGGAGAGATCCAACTGTGCATGGATTTATGCAACATTAAGCGAGCCTCTAATAATGAAAATAATTTTGTTTTATCTATGGGACATATTCTTTAGATAGTATCAATTTTTTAAATTTTCTCTCTTCTAGATGTCTTTCGCCGTTAAATCAAGTTATACTCTCTAACCCAGATATATTAAAAACAAATTTTAGAACCAAGCGGGGCACATTCGCATACAGACATACGAATTTTGGGCTAGTGAATGTTGGGGCTACCTTTTAGCAGGAAAATGATATTACCATTAGAGTACTAACTATTCAAGTGTGGTGGTATATATTGATGATGTAATGTTGTTTTCTAAAATATTCTTAAACTATGTACATCATATTTATAAAAAAAATGAACATTTTCATAAATACAGTTTACCTCTCAACCCTAAGAAAAAAAACTTTGTGGTATCTGAGAGGAATCTATTGCAACACATTATTGTTGAGAATGTTATCACCATCGATCCAAAACGAGTAAGGTGAATCATGCAAATTCCATACCCCAATGAAAAAAGGTCTATGTGATATTTCTCAAAGAAGATTAACTTTGCTAGGAATTTCATATATGATTACACTCAAACTATAAAACCTTTAAATGATATGATCAAGAAGAATGAAATATTCAAATGGGATCAAGAAGAAAAGGAGGTCTTTGAGAAAATCAAAGAAGTTATTGTTATGGCCCTTGCCTTCTTTAGTCGTAACTTTAATAAGGAATTCATGCTATACACTTTTTCATATGATTGTTTTCTTGTAGTGGTACTCATGCGGAAGGACAAGCAAGGAAATGAACAACATATATCTTTTATGAGCATTGATACATAGTGATTTGAACTGAAATACCCTAATATTGATAAGTATTCCTATGTAGTTTACAAAGTAGTGAACCACTTCAAGCCTTATACCTTGAAGAGACACATCAAGATAATTATTCTCCATCATATGGTTAGATAATTATTCATGCAAAAGGAACTGGATGATGTCATTTAAAGAATATGACCTTATAATTAAATTGGCAGATACTATTAAGGGTCATGAACTATGTAAATTGGTTGCATAATCTTTGGATCCAAAAATAGAATATAATGAAGATAGGGATAATGAGATTGAGATGTATAACTTAGATTTTGTGCACTATTCCACTACAAAACCATCTTGGTATATTGAGATATGACATTATTTATAACATGGAACTTTTCCTTTTGAATTATCAATGATGTAGAAGCATGCAATTAGACTTGACTCTGCTTAGTATCATTTGATAAAGGGCATCATGTTCAGAAGACATCACAAGAAAGTCTTATTTTGATGTTTGGAATCATCTGAAGCAAATAACGTATTAATTGAAAGACATGATGGATCGACAGGAGGTCACTTTATCAGTGATACAACTTCTCCCAAAATCATTTAGGTGGGATACTACTAGCTCACTCTATTTATATATGCACATTCTCACACCAACAAATTTCCTATATGTCAAAATCATGTTGAAAGGGAAAAAAAGTGCCTAGTCCATTACAACTAGTCAAAGTTGAGGAACCATTTTAGTAATGGGAAATCGATGTTATTGGTGAAGCTTTCCCACATTCATCCAAACAAAATCGATATATACTTATCATAAAGTATTATTTTATGTATTGGATTGAATCTATCTTGCTTAAGAAAGTCAACGATCAAATTTAATCCAATTTATCAAGCAAGACATCATTACTATGTTTGACATTCCAGCATCCCCTATTTTTTACAATGTTTCTTATTTCTCATCATTAAAATTATCTAAATTTTATTTGGACAAAGGAATCATTTTGAGGCATTCTTCAAACTACTATTCTCAAGGAAATGTTTTGGGGGATTCAAGTAACAAGAACCTAATCCACATTATTAAGAAAACTATGGTCACCCTATTGTACAATTTGTACAATGCTTTATCTAATGCTCTATGAGCTAACCTGGTGATTCCCAAATCCTCACTCAAAACCTCACCCCTACTTCCTAGTATACATGAAGGAATACATTTACCACCTAATCTTTATTTTCGTGCTTCACAACTTTCTCAATATTCTTATGGTATGTCTTGCCCTACCATTCAAAGTCGAATTGATACTCTTCTTAAAATTAAGGAAGAAATGACAAAATATTGTTCCAAATTCACTACCCATCAACAAAAAAATCAAAAGGTGGTTTAACAAAAATTCCACAAGAGATAAATAATTCCAAGTGGGTGACCTTCTACTAAAATGGGATAAACCACATGAAGGAAAGGGCAATATAACCAACTTCCAACCTCTATGGCTCAATCCATTCCTCATTCATAAGAAGCTTGTCCTAAACACCCATAGACTACAAACCTTACACAGGGATATTGATTTCCTACTTATTAATGGCCATGATCTTAAACGATATTTCCGATAACAACTCTTCAAGTTGTTCTCCTTTGTACATATTTTCATTTATGTTTTTCTTTCTTTGTCTCTTTCTATTTTCTTGTTGAATTTTCTTTCAAATGCATTTTAGCATCATACCCTTATACATAAATAAGTAGGTTTTATGCATTAATAACTCATACATCCCTTGAATAAAAGATGCTCCCTCAATGCCATGAATGGGTATGTCATAAATGTTCATTAGTTGGCTATCATTATACCTCCATCGATTCATAAAGACATAAAAACCTTATGGGTGTGTATCATTCATATGTAAAATAAGAATTGAATCTTCTAAAGAACTTTTCTAATATGGTAAAAAAATATCTTTAATAGAATAATTTTGAATTGGTTGTCCTTGAATAAATACATTATGTGCATAAATTTGTCAACCCATTGGTTAGAGAAGGGGTGGGGAGAAAAATATAATTATGAGAAAACGCATTTCAAAAAATGTCTCTGAAACACAAGGAAAGACTTATCCGGTTGTAAAATAAGTCGAGATCCCTATTCCATCCTGGCATCAAATGCCTAAAATAATAATGAAAATTGCATTCAAAGAGAAATAAAAAAAAAATGATAAAGGCATGAGAAAGTCTTCCAACATCGAGAGGGGATGCAAGTAGCTTCGTTGAGGCTATGTATGCCCACTGGCTGTGAAGAATTTATTTTGATTCTTTGAGTGACTCTGTCAGGGCTATGGACACTCACGGATAGTGGAGAAACACTAGAGGAACGTATTTAAATATGAACATTTTAAAACTCACTTGCATAATACCCCCATCTGCCCATCAATTACTTTGGTTTTTTGACTTTCATTAGAAATGTTGTGTTATGAAACGAGTCCAAAATTAATAGGTTAATAGAGAGACTAAAATTTTAATCGGGGTTGAACAACTGAGCAAGTGTTACCCAAATATTTAAATCAATATTGATGAATGTTAAGCTCCACTGTAACTAAAGGTTAAATCATAAATATTGAGGTCCTACAAGTGATTTTCGAATTGTTGTAGTAGCTACGAAAACCCCAAATTTTCGTGACAAGAGCCAAAATTGTAGGCATATTACTAAATTTATTATTCCACTAGTGAGTGTGCATGCATGAATTAGCTATAGATAGAATATCATGATTTTATCCTTACTCTTCATTTTAGATATAAGGTGATAAATTTATATGAGGTAGTTATGTTATATTTAGAACAGTCTTTGTAAATTCATTTTTGTATCCGGTAAATAGAGTGTAGATCCTTCTTGTAGCACAATCTCTTGCATGGAGATCCCAAGATTGAATAAATAGATATATTTTTGTAAACCTAGACACACACTACTATCTATAAGAGAAAATGTTAGGGTACAGATCTGTATCAATATTAGAGAGTTTTACTTTTATTTATGCTACAAAAAATTCAACATATCAAATTTTCTATTAGTTTTTTATTCAATGATAATGGAATAGCATTAACAGGGGTTCTCCACAATGATCTACATGTTTTGTGTATTTTTTCTAATTGTGTCCATTTATAGGCTAAAACGAGATTCATATTATAGTTTTTATTAGCCTTTAAATTCATATTATGCTAGTTTCGTATGGGAGAAGAATCTGTTTACCAACTGTTACTAAATTTCATCACTTGTTAGTAATTAATTGGATGAATGGAAGTAGCAAAATATGAATTCAAACTTTCTATCTGTTTTTATTTTAGAGTGCTTTAAATGTCTACAAAGAATTAAATGGTGAATCAGACACCTTGAGGAAGGAAGGACTACAACTGTCTGAGGGTTCAAGCTTATGGAGGGAAATCAAGGATTTCCATATCTTATAGGAATATATTTCTCCATACTCAAATGGGTACTCTTATGACAATCAGTTTTCTGAAGATGACCTAAGTGCCTCGAGACAAGATTTTTGAATTCTATTGAAGATACATGACCCTTCAATCCATATCAATGTTTTTTGAAAGCTTAGCAAAAAATGTATATTTGTGTTTTGATATTTCTCTAAGCTTCAATCATTTACAAAATGTATTCCTTATACTCAAATGCAATAAAAAAAAATTAAAAATGAGGAAAAATATATCAATATCAATCGATATGTAAGCCAATAAATGCACCAAAAAAGCACTGATTGAAAATATATGGCAGTAGCAGAAGATGAAATCAAACATTCTGCTTGTTTCCAACTCTTCCTATGTAGGTAAGAATCTGAATCCTGGAGGGAAATGTAAGTCCGCTTCTTCATTTCTACTACCATGCTTCTCACGAGTCTTGATCCTTTGGCCTGTTACTGCCTTTCTTAATGTTTATATGTTGCCCTGTGTTTGATAAAGATATTTCACTTGGTCTTGTGGTGTAAGCCATTCTAACCAAAATAACTTACTCTTAAGCTTCCTTTCTTCCTTGCGAGCCTATTAAAATCAACAAGATGGTATTCGTGCATGAGACAATTGGTCTTTGAGCCTTCGGGTGCCTTCCCAACGTAGAAGACCGGAGTCTTCTTGATGCCTACTCTTTTCTTTCCTCCTTTAGCAGTGATGGGCTTGTCAACAATAGTAGCTTTCTAGTATCCATAACAAGCCGCCCTATTGGTCTTGACCCATTTGGGTACTTTCTATCCCGAGGAATGAAGTACCATTCCTTCTAACCAAACAAGGCTTTCTCTATAAACAATAAAAGAACACAACAAGCTCTTAAGTAACCCCTAAATTGTTTCTATTTACACATTCCACAAATTTGGCTACAAAGCTTATGGAGGAAAAATGAAGTATTACCTAGAAGTTGCCATGGATCATATTTGTAGAGGTCCATATCTGCTATTACATGAACAGGGAGTTAATGTGAGGTTCCTTTCTTGAACAAGTCATACACCACCAGCTCCTCCTCTTTAGGGAGAATTTGAATCCTGGAGGCATTATGTAAGTCTTCTTCTGCATTTCTACTTCCCATGCTTCTCAGGAGTCTCGATCCTTTGACCTGCTATAGTCTTTTTTAATGTTTATCCCCATTCCTATGTCTAATAAATATATTTCACTTAGATTTGTGGTGCAAGCCATTCTATATCTATCTATAAGATTATAAAATATTCTTGAAATCTAGAGTGAAAATAAAAATAAGTGTAATTCAAACTCAATATATTTATTTCCCATGGCCATATTACTAGACATGGAAGAAATGAGGAGAGTGAGTATTAGTATGGAATAAAATCCAAACACATGTCTCCAAAAAAGAACCATGTCTAACCAAAATAAATCACTCTTAAGTTTTCTTTCTTCCTTGCAAGCCTATTAAGATAAGAAAGATGGTATTCATGCATGAGGAAATTGGTCTTTGAGCCTTTGGGAGCCTTCCCAGCATAGAAGACTAGATCCTTCTTGATGCCTACTCTTTTATTTCCTCCTTTAGCAGTGATGGGCTTATCAACACCTGTAGCTTTCCAGTATCCAGAACCATCTGCCCTATTGGGCCTTGACCCATTTGGGTACTTTCTATCAGGGGGAGTGAAGAAGTACCACTCCTCTCCAAATAGGGATTTCTCTATAAACAATAAAATAACATGAAAAAATATTCAGTAAGCCTTCAATTATTTCTATTTACACATTCGAGGAATCGGGCTACAAAGGAAAAATGAATTTTTCCTGGAAGATAGCATGGATCATATTTGTAGAGGACTACATCTACTATAATTTGAAAAATTACCTAGAAGCTAGCATGGATCATATTTGTAGAGGTCCACATCTGCTATTATTTGAACAAGTAGTGTTTGTGAGGTCACTTTCTTGCACAAGTAATGCACCACCAGCTCTTCCTCTGTAGTGATGAATGCAAATGCCAGAGGCAACTGTAAGCCCGCTTCTGTATTTCTACTACTTCTCAGGAGTCTCAATCGTTTGACTTGTTACTGCATTTTTTAAAGTTTATACCCTATCCTATGTGTGCTAAATATATTTCACTCTATCTTATGGTGCAATCCATTACCAAGCCTGCGAGTTTTTCAAAGGATGGTTAAGGCCATAGGGTAATGTTGTAACTGAAAAGATGATAGTTTTCAATCAACATGATGGCTAAAGCTATTTCTATCGTCTAACATCAAAACCAATGACTCACAACTTTACAGGTGGCATAGGAGGGGAGGTGTGGAGTAAAAAAAAATAGCTTATTCACTTTGGTCAATTACTTTTTATGTAAATTAAATAATCAAATAAGTAGATTGTATATATAAACGTCAATAAAAATCATAATTTATCAATGTGGGTTTTTCATCGTTTTGTTGAAATCCAACCATATATTTTTAGGTAGATCCCCCTCTAGATTAACGGCGACAAGAATTGAGACCATGGAAGTAGATAAGTTTGAACTTTTAGATCAGGTTCTCTAGACTCAACCTGGTTGTTAGATAATTGATCATGCCACCCTCAACAATTGAAATCTAGCTACAATAATATCACCTTGCTGGAATCTTCAATATACACATGGAGAAGATTCATGTAGGTATTCTTTTGAAAATCATCATGACTAGGGAGATCTTCCATTGAATATGGAACCATTAAGGAAGCTAACTTCAACACATGGGATCTACCCCACAAATTCATTTTTTCTTATTTGACTTGAGGTTTTATATCTAATTTATTTGACCCTAGGTATCATGGAGGAAACTTGGATGAAAAACTTAATGAAGATTAAGGATTCATATGCAAGTATTTCACAGGTTAAAACATGAGTAGTATCTCCATCACTAACCCTAGGGCTACATAATATAAGGTACGGGACTCACAAGACTAGGGAACCACTAAAATTGGGGGAAATGTATTAAGCACAAGATAAAAGAATTTAGTATACCACTTGGATACATTATAAAGCTTAATGAGGTGATGGAATTTGAATATTCTAGATCACTTGGTAGACTTCTGAGTAGACAAATGGAAAGAGACTCCCTACAATCTATTTGGGAGTGACGATATTTGAAGAATAGATAATATAATCTAAAGAAAATAACATAAGGGAAATAATACTCTAATATAATGTGTTGTTTCTAAAGAAATACTTACAATACTTGAGCATAGTAGAAACCTTAACTAATTGTGTGCAAGTTGAATCCTTAATTGATTGTATTATTATTTGTCACATGATCAACTTGTTGACCATTTAGTGGAATGCATACTCAGATACTCCTCTAGGCAACCAATCGACTAAATATGGTCAGTCAATGCTTTGGAAAATTGTCTCTAGAGTGTCCATATGCATTATGAACCAACATAACCTTAGGTTCTAACCCCCCATGCCTCCTTCCCCACCACCCTCCCCCCCCCCCCAATTAGCACAAAATTATGGAGTTACAGGAGGTGAAATTGTGTCTGGAGGACACCCCCCCCCATTATTACAGCTTATTGAACCCCAAGAATACCATGTAGCTCAAAAATCTTAGCTTTGGCCAACGGCTCCATAAATATATCAATTATGTAATAGGCAATATTGATAATTTTATGTTAAACCAATTGTAGTAAGTAGTGGGTATGAAGTGTTGGAAATAATACTGAGAGGGGGGGTGAATCAGTATTATCAGATCAATAAAACTTTTTCATTTCATACTTAGAAACATATACGCTACTTCAGTTAAGTGAACCCGCGTGTACACACTACTGTGTTTATTGCAACTAGCGTATATCAAGAGATCTTATGATTCAGTTAGTTTATCTTCAGTAGAACACTATTAACCATATTAACAGTAAACAGGTGCAGTATAATAGAACAGATCATCACACAAAAGCCACACACATGAACACCATGATATAAGGTGGAAACCCAATGTGGGTGAAAACCACCTGCTGCAATTCATCTCTTTCTTCTTTAATAAGAAACTTCTTTTACAATGTACTGGTGCAGTCCTTTACCAGTACGCAGGCTACAACCTGCAGAGGGCTAAAATCCTCTTAGCTCTTGTACTAGCCGATCCATTTACTAGTACGTAGGTGCCTACCTATAGAATGCTCCAACCTTTACTCCCCTTGCTCTTGTACTGGCTGATATGTTTACCAGTACGTAGGTGCCGGCCTACGATCTACCCGGGACCACGTTTCATACATTTTCATACTGGATCCATAAGACAATCATCATTGTAGTACAACCTGCATCATTGATCACTGAAACACTGAAACACTGTCAACAACCCAGTCACCAGAACACAGAGCAGACACAGAACTCTGCAATAACCATCAGACCCATCTGCAACTTCAAATATCAAGCTTCACAATGTACATGCTACTTGGATGAACCCAACCTGCGTGTATACGCCCCTTTTCCAAGGCCAACTAGCGTGCAGATCTAAAAATATTTCCTTATAACTTTGCAGTTGTACCAGACATCAATCATACTATAACACTTATAGAACATTATTTGCGTCAGTATGCAGATCTAGAATAAGCATAACAAACCATATAAACATAGTTCATTTCAAACCATTTGATCCCGATCTCTCCTTAGATCTTGTTCTCCATCAACCGATGAGATCTCTCCTTAGCTCAGATCAAGCAATACATCATCAAACAATAACCTGCATACTGGATCTAATACTTCATCAGATATTCAAGCCTTTTCAGATGCATTTGCCTAATGATCTTCTTCTCCTTATATAGCCTTAGGCCTTGCTCGATACCAAGGGCCAAAACCATAGAAATCCAATACCATCATCTTCAAAACTAGGGATCAACACGTCCGTCGAGACACCAAGGTCCAAAACCATAGGCACAACTTCCAAGGAATAACCGCCGTGGACCAAAGATAAGTTTTCCACATACACACGCTTTTACTAAAGCCAACCAGCGTGTACACGCGACTTGGTATATAGCGAACCTGCGTATACGCGACTTGGTATATAGTGAACCTGCTTGTATACGCTACTTGGTATATAGTGAACCAGTGTGTATATATTTTTCTTCGTACTTGTAGACTGGTCATCAATTCCTCGCTGCTATCCTTCTGCACTATGATTTGTTATCAATGTGATTTGCCATCAAGGACAATACTTGTCTCATAATGCCAACATGAAGTTCAACATGTGTCATCTTACTGTATGAAATAGGATTGTATACCATCTGAATTACATTGTGATTATCACAATTGATGATATTCAAGCAATTAATAGGAAACCTGAGCTCTCCCAAGAGTTGGCGAACCAAAATTCATCCATCCCTACATTATTAACCCCACGATAATATTCTTTTGTAGTCAATAGAGAGACGACATATTTTTTCTTGCATGAACAAATCAAGGGTCTAGTACCAAAGTGAAATGCATAGAAAAAAGTTGATTTTCTGTCATAGTTTTCATTTTCCCAATCAGAGTCCGTGTAGAAAACTAATGAATCTATATATATTTAACTTATATATTAACTCTTTTAATAATAATAATAATAATAATAAATTAATCTTAATGAGATTGTCTTTCGGATTAATCACATAATTAAGATTTAGTCACCGGTATGAACCATCTAATTTGGTTCATCCTCAGGACAAAGGTGAAAAAATTGATCTATCCAAATTATTAAATAGTAGAGATACACTCGTTTCTAGAATTAGTCATTGGGAATTATCTATTATCAATTACTTGTTAGGAATTAGCCATTAGGAATTAGATGTTGGAACAATAAAATTTATTGCCATTTTAATATTAAAATAATATTAACTAAGTTAATATTTAATTATAGAATAAAATTATTCTCAATCAACAGACAAATATTCTTCAACAACCTTAGTTGCATCTTCGTCCTCGCTTTTGAAAATTCTATCTAAAAATTACAGAACTGAAAATTCCATGCAGAAAATTGCTAATTATAGATCGATACCATAGGGTATATATAGTAATATTTTGAGGGTGAAGGGTCACAAATATTGAGTGGACTAACACAAGGCCTTGAATTTGACCTTGAATAATTTGGTGTGAGACTTAATAATTTAAATTCAAATAATCACTTATTTTTGAAATTATTCTTCTTTGACTATAGGGCTTGCAATTTAGGGCTAATGGGTTCTATGGGAAATTCATCCCACGGTTGCCCAATTTTCAACAAAATAAAAGAGCTAAATAGAATATGGATAGATATAATTATAAAGACCAAAGAAGGAAACAATGCAGAGAATGATTCAAATATTATTATAATAAAAATCTAACTCAACCGACAGACCAAGAGAATAAGCTCAAAGTCAACCTGAAGAAAAAAAGAATCCTTCGGGCAAAACATAGCCATAAAAATACTTTAGCAAGATAGATAATCAATAAAAAGGCTTCGGCCATGTGTCAAAAGGTAGTAGCAGAAAAGAAGTTACAAATAAATTTCACTCATGTGAGTTTCACATCAAAACTTAGAAAATTCAAAAATTAATGTTTAAAAATCAGAATACTCAAATTCATCAATATACTCATGACACACCACATTCTCCATAAGTCCTATAACTATTAGATGTAGGTCAACCTTCAACACAAATAATCACAAATTCATGTAACATTCTACAAAGGAGATGACGATCAGGTGGCATGCATGTGCTACGTGACATTCAAAATCAAATGACAATTCGACGAGACAATTCATGGAAGAGGAAGAAAGTGGAAATGATGGCGCATTTAATTTGAATTCCATAAAAATGGATGAGGTGTTGGGTGTGTCTAACATTTTTCCATAAATATTGTTAGTTGTCAATTGTGACCTTGACAATATACCAGACCTTTCGAGCCTTGTAATTTTTTATTTTGAATTGTTAAATTTTTGATAACTTCTAAATTTTAGGGTTATTTTCTAATGGTTAAGACGAAAGGCCATCTTGAGGATGATGGAATTACAATCAAGCTAAGAACCAAGGCAAGATTTTATATTTTAGGAAAAACAGAGCTTGAAGTCCAAATGCGTCATATCAAATAAGTGAAGATAGACGAGTCATCATGGGAAAATCACTATGATTCATTCCTTTGATGGTCATAGCCAAATAATCAATGGACTCCAGATTCTGAATTACTTGAGAAAGTAGGAACTCGCAACATTCTCGTTGCCCCATTGGTTGCAAAAATGCAGGGAAATAAAGAGGAAGTTGTTAAGTATTTGATAATTGGATATCATAATGTGAAGTTGTGGCTTTCCTATCCCCATTCAATTTCTGGGATTACCATCCATTTGATTACCATATTTCCATATAAATGAGAGAAGGTTCACGACATGGACGACTGTAACAAGTGGGTTACAAAATTCATTGGCAGGTTGTCAAGAAAGAACTCAAGAGGTTTAGTGATTAGTCAGGTTCAGGATCCTCTGGTGAGATGGACTAGTATGACTATATCCCTTTGACTTACACTTGTTGTTTAAGAATTATATTTTAAATTAAACATGCTAGAAGGAAATGGTGAGATAAGAAGCTCTAGAATAGGTTGCGCAACTGATCAAGACAAATTTTCAAGAGTGAATAATTCAGGTAAGTTTATTAACTTTCCTTCATTTGTTATTTGGATAGCTATGAAGTTTAGTCTATCAGTTGGAGAGACATACTTCACTAGGACGGTTATGTCGTCGATGAATAATTTTAAAATTTTCTCACATGGATGGTAGGGAAAACCTCATCTATGGGCCCCCGTGAGTTATTTAGAAATTCATTGTTACACATTATCTCGTCCTCCAACAAGAAAATTTTTATGCAACATGTACGTTAAGAATTTTCATCTATGCTCCATATTGAGTTTTGTTTAGATGTTACAGGAGTTTGGTATAATAATACCGTATAGGTAGACCTTCAAGAGCTACCCTACCTAGCTTTTGTCGAGAAATTTTTTGATGAGTTGCATTGACAGTCGAATACAATGTTTCATATTTCCCCTAAAGTCTTAGATCAATATGAAGATATCATTACCCTACTCTCTAATGCAGAGTTGGAGAAGGAGAAATTATTTGCATTTTACTTACAATCTTTCAAGGTTGACCTGTCAGTTCCTCTAGCAGAATTGTCACAAAAGTCTAGTAGAAAGGAGTCACAAACTCCCAAGACCACCTCGACTTCCTATGAAGGAATTCAGTGAGAAGAGGTATTATCCTAATAAAACCCATAGCTGCAACAAAAAAATTATGGAGTTGTCTGAGAAGTCTTAGAATCTATTAAAGCAAAAGATAAAGTGGTCAAAAAGCATAAAAAGACAAAAAATCCATAATAAACGGTTTAAGCCAACATCTTAGAAGTAGTTGGAAAATATAAGGAACTCTTTATGAAAAATATCTAACAAAAGATTAAAGAAATTTATCAAGCTTCAGTGGGACATAGTTTTGTGCAAAATGGTACTTCTACTTAGGAGAAAAACAACACTTCTACACAAGAACGAAATGTTATTTCTTCCTACGAGCAAAGTTAGATGGATAACATTATAGGTAAATAGAAACATACTCAAATTAATGAGATTTATCTATCTAAGGATACACCACCTTCTTCTCTAACACGTATTATACATGAGCAGCCTCAACCAGGTCAAGGTCTATGAGATTAAGATAATTCATAGGAAAATTCATGAGAGTGTACTATGTCAGATGACACAGGTAGAACACATAATGAGAAGACCCAGGATACACTTGTTGTGCCAACATATCAATAAAAAATATTATAATTGATCTTCCATCAATTGATCCACCAATCATTATGCCTACCTCGACTTGTATATCATCATCTAACCCCAATTCAACAAGCATATCAGGTACCCAATCGAAAAAGGAACTTATTAACATTCACAGTAAGTATTTAGACCTAAACTTTGCTAGTGATTGTAATATATTTGAATTTCTATAATGGTCTGTAAAGGAGCAAAATTGTGATTGAAAAGGAGGAAAACAGACACCAATAAACATTAAAAAAGACAATAACGAGAAAGGGATATTTGGTTGGATTTTCAACGTTGAGAAGTAGAAAAAGCTAACATCGACATCACAACCAAAGTTAATGATAATCACATTACCTTTCAACAATTGGTGCATCAGCTGATTAATAGGAATGAGAAACGAAGTGCAGAAGTAACTGATTTATAGTTAAAGACTGCAGCAGCAAGAAGCAAAGAGGTGACAAAAATAATTCAAAAGACTCATCATGAATTCCTAATAACCATCAAAAAATTAGAGCACACACTTGACATAGATGCTACCTTAACTACCATGCTAAACAAGTGGCCCATCTATCTAGCATGAACACATGGTCACATGAAAACATAAGAAATTCTAATTCATGACTTGTCCACAATGAATGTTTCAGAACCAAGAGAAAAGTAGGCATTGGAAAATAACCTAGAGCAGGAAAGTGAAATTTACACACAGTTTATGCAAAGTGAGAATGAGTGGCTTAGAGAATGGAAAAAAACACAGATGGAATCAAATAATGATTCAGAGTTTTACAAGGAATACTTAATCAGTTGTAGCAGCTCATACAGGAAAATCCTTTTAACCAAATATTATTAGAAGATAATCCATTAGAAGAAAGTGTTCAGTTTCGGGTAGATCTTAAAGAACCGAGTTCTCAAGCAAGGCTAGCCATCTAGGAGTGGATAATCATTAATGAAAATATCCTAATATTAGAACCAGTTATTTATCAAATTTCCTTCCTAAATATGTCACCACCACTCCTATTTTATTCCTTGCCTCCACAACTATCACCTCCTACCCATCAATTCTTTGAACCCAATGTTTGAACATGTTTTTCAGCTTCAGAACAACAATATCATGAAGTCAATATGGATCAAGAGTGGATCGATTAACAAAACCATTTCATGAAGCTTTGACTGAGACTCCAAAAGTATATGTAGAAGAGGAACCAAAAGTTTTGCATTATTTCATGTTTTACTTTCTACCTTACGTCATAATCTATTTTGTATCAAAATTTTGTAAATTATTTAGCTCTCAAACAGCCAACAGATGAATATAGAATTTTATAAGTCATAATAATTTTGGTGTAACAAATTTTATACATTTGGTATCACTCAAATCTCCCATTCTTCAAGCCAAATAATGCTTTGAGGGTCATGGAGATGTTGGAGGGGCTAGTTAACTTATTGAATAACCCAATGAAGTCATAATAAGCACAATGTGAGTCAATCGACAAGCTTGTTAATTCAATGACTAAGATGGATTAAGCTAAGTATAGTCAATAATGAAAGTATTGTAACTCTCTCAAAATGGTATTAATACACGTGAATGCATCAATTTATCGATTTTGATTGGTTTTTAAGGGATATAATAAAATGCGTGCTTCCGTTGGTTCTCCACTACTTGTTTCTCTTCTTCCTCTCTTTATTTATGTGCTTTGCTATGTGAATTCCTGATGTCTTTACTACTGGTAAGGATGTATAATTTTCCCTAAAAAACAAAACTCTTCTATACCCATTTTATTCTATCTTAGCATTACCCATGCTAACATAATACCTTTGACATCTTCTTCATGACTCTCAATCCTTTGGGAATCTGTCGTACTTTTGGTCCTCATGTTAACTCTGCTCCTGTGGGCTAATAGAAAAATTATTTATATTTCTTGAGAGCTATTTTATTGCAAATCCAAAGTATGGGTTAACGAATGTTTTCTAATCCTTGATATATTTCTATTAACTACTTGTTTTTCCAAAATTTTGGCCAATTTTACTCAAATTTCCATATTTTTCTACAAGGCATTTTTGCTAATTTCCTAGAATTTTATAGAACCAAATTTCAAATATGGCTCCATCAGCATGTTATGATGTGTAAAAACTTTCTATTTACTACTCTTTTGTCTTAATATAATATATATTTTACAATTTTTCATGTCCTAGAAGTAAATTGATACCTAATTTTACCCTTGCATTGTTTCAATCATAACTCCCTCATAATAACTTTAGTCTTTGATACTAATATGTCAGTGGAAACCTCTCTCAAAGGTGTTTCATTCATGTTGCAAAAATTCTACCTATCAATAATACACATAGTCATCATGAGTTTTTTCTACTTGGAAATGTTACTAGGTCGTAAAAAATGCCCTGTAGGTTAATAACCCAAAATATTAGTGAAATATTAGAAAAATTATAGACTTTTCCATTGACTTTCAACTCTAATTAGCTCAAAATGACATGTAAATTTATCTTTTAATTCTCATTAGTTATACCAAATTCCACCATGTCCTCTCTCCTTTTGGTGAATATCCATATGCATTTATATACTCCTCACTCCTTATAGGACATGAACTAAGTTGCATGTATTTGCTCATGCACTTGGAACACATGCAAATACTACCACTACCTCTCAATCCCCACCTAATCACCACTTCATCTTCCATCTCATTGTTGATGTCACCTTCCATGTCACCTAGCCATGTAATTTCCATACCATGATCCTATAACTTATCCTATTAGTTATCACATTACTTAGTGTAGTCATGTGTCTACTCTATCATCTTGCTTACTAATATCCAATTCATCTATCACATGACCCTATTAATTTGGCACCATAGTGATTCCTAAAATCACCATATGCATTGAAAAATATGTTGTATGGGGATTCCCTAATTATTTTAGAATAGTGGGGAAGGGGGGGGGGGGGGGGGGTGTGGCGTGGTTCTAATATGCAAGCCATATAATTCTGATTTCTAACCTCCTCCCCTCCTCGCCACCCCCATATTATGCAACGAATAATTGGACGGAGGGGATGGAAGAAACCAAAAGGTTGCTACTACCTTGAAAATTCAAACCTGTGAACTATGTTAATGACCATGTGGCTTTGAACCCTCGTTAGGACTAACCCACAAGATAAAATGACATTTATGAACTTGTTTAAACAAATGATTTGAAAACTCTAAATTTCCACTGTTCTTTGAGAATTTTCTATCAAACAATACACAAAACTACTAATAATTTCCCTGTTAGACACTTTCTTTGGCCCATACAAGTCTAGAATTCAAACCTAAGGCCCTACATTTCCTATTTTGGGTATATCCTACAATTGTATATGTTGGGTCCCTATATTACTAGTGATTAACCCATTACTATTGTAGTTGTACCCCTTATTAATATTTTTGTGCCCCTATTATCCCCATATTGTTATTACTGTGCCCCATAGAATCCCTCTATTGTTATTTTTGTGGCTTTATATTATTATTGTTAGGTCGGTTGGGTTATATTGTGACTCCTTAGACTCCTATATATAGAAAGGAGGTTTTGTCATTTGAATCATCCAAGAATTGTTCATTTATGTAATGTAAAGGAGGTTTCCCCCTCGAAGAGGCTGAATTCTAAGGTGATGATCTATCTTTTCTATCTTTTTCTTGAGCTAGTTTCATAACATTTGGCATGAGAGCTTTGGATTCTAGGGTTTCGCTGCTCCAAACAGGTCATCGTGGAATTTTCGCTATAACTTTTTTCTGCGACGTTTCAGAAGTTGCAAAAAAAAACCCATTTGAGAAGAAATCGCGTTGAACCTCAAGTTTGAATTTCAGAGATTTTCGCACTATATTTGCGGAGATATGATCTGAGGAAGTTGGTCTTTTTGAAGACTCCTAAATTACATTCCAAACATGTGACCTGAGGAAAAGCGTCATAACTTTCTCTCTGGGGATAGGATTGAGATTTCATAAGAAGGTACCGAAAGAGGACAGACTGTAGTTTCTTTTATGCATTTTTCAGATCCAAAGGTCGAAACAGTGACTCATTGCACGCCGTACAAGTTCGCTCTACTGAACTAGTCTATAATCAAGTCATTGTGGGATATTCCGCATAACTCTTCCTTGGAGAATCCAATTTGGGTCAGACTTGTGGCATTGGAAAGAGGACACAGAGGGCTACTGTAGATCGCAAATTTAGATCTAGATGATTGGAAAGTACAAAGATACATCAGAGGCAATATCGAGCTCCTACAAAGTGAAGAAAGGTGTGTAGATTTTCTTAAATTTTTGCTTAAGCATGGTTTGAAAATTTATTTTGAAGGAATTCAAAGGGCATAGTAGAGAATTATTATCGGTAACTAATGCTTCGAGGAAAGGAAATGCAAACACCTAGTAAGGAACCTGAAAGCTCTAGCATGACTCATGAAGAAGAGGAAGAAATGCGACATGATATATCAAAATTACAAGAGCAAGTGCAACAACTGTCCCTTGCACAAAAAGGAACAGAATCTAAGATGGATGTTTTAAAGAAAGGTATAGAAGCTAAGATGGATTGTTTAAATAAAGGTGTAGAAGCTAAGATGAATGACATGGAAGCTAAGATGGATGATTTGAAGATAGATTTGAAGACAGACATGGAAGAATTGAAGATAAATATGAATAAGTTGCTACAAGAAAGGGTCACTGACGGTGAAAGGGTAGTAAAGGAAACTCATGATGAGAACCTTTATTGTGGAATGTGATGCTTCACGAAATGGAATTGGTGTTGTTTTCATGCAAGATGAAAGACCCATTTCTTTTGAAAGTCATCCAATCAAGGGAAAGTTTTTACACAAAGCTATTTATGAGAAGGAAATGTTGGCAATACTCCATGCACTTAAGAAATGGCGACCCTACCTAATGGGAAGACACTTCAAGGTAAAAACGGACCATGATAGCCTTAAATACGTTTTAGAACAAAGATTATCCTTTGAAGAGCAACAAAAGTGGGTCACAAAGATGTTGAGTTATTACTTTGAAATCATCTACAAAAAAGGGAAGCAAAATGTGGTGGCAGATGCACTCTCAAGAAAGGATGAGGATGTGAAAGCATTGTTGTGCTCCATTTCTGTTATCCAACCAGATTGGATAATCGAAGCAAGGGAGGAATGGAAGAATGACGAAGAAGTGTGGGCACTTATTCGAAAGTTATAACTAGATTCCAGTATGTCTGATACATTTAGCTGGCAAAATGATTCGTTATGGTACAAAGATTGCTTATACCTCTGTAAGAATTCCCAGCTAAAACAAAAGATTCTTATGGAATTGCACACTTCGCCCTTAGGAGGGCACTCAGGATTTTTAAAAACTTACCACAGGGTTAAGAAGGAATTTTTTTGGGATGGCCTTAAATCAAATATTCAAAAGTTTGTGGCGGAATGTTTGGTTTTCCAGCAAAATAAAGTTGAAACAATTAAGACACCGGGTCTATTACAACCTTTATCCATTCCAATCCAATGTTGTGAGGAGGTTTCAATGGATTTTATCACAGGTTTACCCAAGTTTGAGGGAAAGAGTGTCATCATGATGGTTGTTGACAGAATTACCAAGTATGCACACTTTTGTGCATTATCACATCCATTTAAAGCCAGTATAGTTTCTACTGCATTTATGGAAACAATTTAAAAGCTACATGGAAACACAAAGATTATTGTAAGTGACAGAGATCCCATTCTCACTGGAAATTTTTGGACAGAATTATTTTCTTGTCTTGGTACTCAGTTAGCTCATAGCTCATCTTATCATCCTCAATCTGATGGGAAAACTGAGATAGTAAACAAACGTTTGGAAGGATATCTTCGTTGCTTTGTATCTAATAAACAGACACAATGGGCCAAATGGTTGCCTCTGGCTGAATGGTGGTATAGCACTTCCTTCCATACAGCAACAAAACTGACCCCATTTATGGCACTTTATGGGTATCAGCCACCATCCATCACATCATATTTAAGAGAAAGTTCTAAGGTTCAAGCAGTGGAACATCACCTTGAACATCAACAACAAGTCCTCCAACTCTTAAAGGATAACCTCGTGTTGGCACAAAATAGAATGAAACAACAGGCAGATCAACATCGTAGCGAAAGAAGTTTTGATGTAGGTGATTGTGTATTCCTACGGCTACAACCATATAAGGAAATGTCCCTCAAGCAAGCTAAGAAGGATAATAAATTATCACCAAAGTATTATGGTCCATACAAGGTGTTGCAAAAGATTGGTACTATGGCATAGAAATTGGAGCTTCCAACAACTTCTCGATTACACCCAGTTTTCCATGTTTCATGTTTAAAGAAGGTTATAGGCGACAAGCTCCCAGTTCAAACAATATTTCCAGAACTTGACGAGGAAGGAAAAATTATATTGGAACCAGAAGTAGTCACTGAAACAAGAACTCGACAGCTATGAAATCGATCAATTTCAGGGTATCTTATCAAGTGGAAGAACTTATCCGCTGAAGATTCCACATGGGAGGATGAGAATTTTATACAGAAGCATCCAGAACTTCTCAAGCGTTGAGGACAACACTTTTTTGAAGGAGAGGGGCATGTTGGCTCCCTATATTACTAGTGATTACCCAATTACTATTATAGTTGTACCCCTTATTAATATTGTTGTGCCCCTATTATCCCCATATTGTTATTATTGTGCCCCATATAATCCCTCTATTGTTATTTATGTGGCTTTATATTATTATTGTTAGGTCGGCTGGGTTATATTGTGACTCAATCATTTCACCCATATGCTTTCACTTCAGCCTGTATAAGTCCCAATGTAGAAACCTAGGCATTGATATCACTTTGTGCTATAATTTTCTATCTTGGTGCCTACTAGAATGGAAAGGTATATGGAAACCCCTAAGTTTCCCTCTAACTCACCAAAAATACATTGAAATTATATTCATCATGTAATATCACATTGATTCTACTCAGATTTTTCATTCAAATATTTTATGCAGAGGACAGGTATAATGCCAAAAACAACCAGATTATATATATATATATATATATATATATATATATATATATATATATATATATATATATATATATATATATATATATATATATATATATATATATATATATATATATATATATATATATATACAGGGAAAATTTTAAGAACCCCCCTAAATTTATAAATATAATAAATGGGCGAATCTCCATGGTATATAGGAAAAATGGAAGGCGATTTTATCAATAATATAATATGTATATATAATTTTTTGGCGAATCTCTCACCAGGTATGGCGAATATTTTACTCAATTATAAAATCTTGTAAGATCTTGGCGAGTCTTTCACTAAATAATAAAACTTTGTAAAGTCCTAGTGAATCTTAGCATAGGCTACATGCTGGTTTAATTCCCCCATTTAAATAGGATACATTCCAGGTGAATACCATGGGTCAATACCATGTGCCATTTTGGTGAATACCATGGGTCAATACCATGTGCCATTTTTATTTTTATTAATTCTAATATTAGGGTTAATAATGGTTTTTTGCATGGTATTAATAACAATCTAGTCCATGGTATTTGTCCCATAGTATTTTTGCCATAGGTTTCACCTAAATATAACCCATTTTTTTAGTGTTCCTAAATATAAGGTGACTTATGGAGTAAATATAAAAAAATGTTTTATTTGTTTACCATACCTCTCGTTTATTTATATTTTTATTAATTTACCATACCTATTTTACAAATATGGTATTTGGCCCATATGATTCACTTAAATAAAACCTCTTTCTTGAGCCTTCATAAATAGAACAAGGGTTATGGACTAAATATAAAAAGAGGTTTTATTTATTTATGATACGTATAGTTTATTTATATTTTTATTTATTTACCAAACCTTTTGAGTAAGTATAAAAAGACGTTTTATTTATTTACCATACCTCCACTTTACTTATATTTTTATTTGTTTACACCCTTACATGTATATAAGGTGACTTATGGAGTAAATATAAAAAATGTTTTATTTATTTACCATACCTCTCATTTATTTATATTTTTATTAATTTACCATACCTCTTTTATAAATATGGTATTTGGCCCATAGGATTCACTTAAATAAAACCTATTCTTGAAAATGGGCGAATGGAAGGTTGTAAGTCCTAATTTCAAGGGCTAAATTTACCTTTTTTTACCCTCTCCCTTAAAATAAGGTGGGCTATTTGAGGTGATTTGTAAAAATGTACTATGATACATAATATTCGCCCACTAAAAATTTAAAACCCCTTAATTTCGCCAAAGGGCGAACATTCGCCCCTAAAATTATCCTTGTATATATATATATCTATATATATATATATATATATATATATATATATATATATATATAATCTACACCGTTTTGTTATAATTCCTCTTTTCAAACATGTATTTTTAATATGTATTTAAATGGTCTTTGTTGTGACCATTTTATTAGACATATAAGAAATGGTCACAACAGAGACCATTTAAATACATATTAAAATTACATATTTGAAAAGAGGCATCAAATCACTATTTAACTCATTCATTTCGCCTAATCATACACCACCTTGCCCATATTCCCTTAGTAGAAGGACACACCCGAGTTGTGGCTTTAAATCCACAAGTTCAATGACTTACCTAAATATAAGTACATAACTAGTAGTAGATATAACCAAGCCAAAGTACCAATACTAAAACTTCCTGCCAATAGTTTCACATCCCCCGTTAGCCATGCAAACTTAGTATGCATCCCCTTATTTGCAATCATTGTCCATATAGTTGTGCAATTACCATTCTAGGGTATCCAACTCACCTCCACATGGATATTTCAAAACCCCATGGTTTTACCAGGAACTCCAAGTACCCTCTAGGTTTCTAGGTATCTATATAGCCTCATACTAGGGAAATTTATCATGTTCCCCCAAATCCAACCATGATTTTTCCTAAGGTATCACATGTCATAGGATCTCTCTTATTCCCTTCCTTGGATTGTCATCCTTCCCATAGGTAGAATGATGTAATATGATTTTTAGCGATGACACTAACACAATTTTCTTTTATATGCATGTCTTCCTTTTGACACATGACATATTATAAAGTCACTTTATACGGAGTTAGGATAAAAAAATGTGCTCATTTGACTTAGGCTTATTTTACTAATGGCTTAGCTAAGTACAATTAAGCCCTTTAACACTTAACATTTGGCTCCCTTTTCACATTCAACGAGTCTTATCACCCATACTCTCTTGTCTAACTTGGTCTATAATAACAATGTATTTTATTAATATGCATCTAATTTCATATTTACAAAAGTAGGCTCTTTGGCCTCTAAACATATAACAACAAGCACACATGCCTAGAAAGCATATGTACTTCAGCACATTGGCCCAAAACTATTCCTTGGCTCTCCAACTTGTATGTGATATGTACATCACACACAAGGGTCATCCTAGGGGTGTTACTTTAAGTGGGAGACATGAAATACTAGACATACACATGAAGATGGAGGCAACTCAAATTTTAAAGCATAGTCCCAATATGTTACAATGCCTTATAGTGGGATAATACTTTGGTGCTAATTTATTATCCTTTTTGTTGTTGTTTGAGGGACATGTATTTATATGGTTGTAGTCTCATAAATTCCCAATCCCCCACATAAAATTCCATTTCATTGCAATGTTTACCCACTAGTCGTTTGATCCTATTTTGTGCTATAAGCAATTTTTCTTTAATAGTTTGAGAACCTATTGTTAGTGCCCTATGTGGTCCTCCAGTGTAGAAGCCTTTATGGTCCTTTTCAAAGGTGATGTGATGTATTAAGGATTATTTCTATAAAGTGCCCTAATTGAGGACATTTTTAATGAATTGTGGAAGGAGACATTGTCCTACCATTATTCCAAGGCCAACCTCTTGGCCCGTTATGTCTATTTATTAGATGCAATTAAAAATATCTATTGTTATGCCTCGATAATACTAGTGTATTCCCCTTATTGTTATTGTTTGTGTAGCCTTATATTGTTATTTTTGTAACCATGTAGTCCCGATATTTTTATTGTTGTGCCCGATAGAAGCCCACTATTGTTATTGTTATGCCCTTACATTATTATTGTTATGTAAGCAGTGATTATATTGTGAGCCATTAAACTCCTATATATACCAACGAGGTCTTTTCATTTGTATAATCCAAGAATTATTAATTTATGTGATGTAAAGGAGGTTTCCCTCTCGAAGAGTGTAATTTTGAAGTTGTTAATCTATCATTTCTTTAGTTTGTTTATCTGGTTCCATAACATTTGGTATCAGAGCTTTCGATCCTAGGGTTTCACTGTTTCAAACATGCCATCATAGAAGTTTCACTATAACTTATTTCTATGAAGGTCTAAAAGCTGAAATTTTGACCACATGAAGAAGAACTCTTGATCAAATTCTTGTAAAAAAATAAGATCTTGGATTGCTTTAGTTTCTGAGATATGGTGTGAAGAAGTTAAGGTTTTTAAATACTCCAGAATTCAGTCCCAAACAAGTGACCTTGGGAAAATTCTCATAACTTTTTCTATGGGAATCAAATTTCAATTTCGTAAATCTTGAATTAAATCAAACAGAATTTAGTTTTTCGTTTATCATTTTTACGGCCGAAGGTTCGAACAATGACATCAACATTCCTTACAAGGTCACTCTACTGACTCATCTATAATGAGGCCATGGTGGTAGATTGGACATAACTTTAGCTTGAAGTATCAAATTTTGGTCTGAATTTTGGCATTGGAAAGAAGACTTACATGGATACCAGAAGACGAAATTTCATATCTTGGAGAGCCTAAATTGTATAGATACAATAGTTTCAACATCCAGATCCAAAAAACAAGCAAAACAATGTGTATATTTTTTTTCATTTGCAACTCTTTGTTTGAAAAATAAGTTTGAAGTGATTAAAATGACATAGAGAAGCATAGATATCATTATTTCATTCCAATATGTCTAAAAACAAAAAAATGGACATAACCAGTAAGCAACCAGAAAGCTCTAATATGAGGCATGAAGAAGAGGAAGAAATGGAACATGATATATCAAAATTACAAGACCAAGTGCAACTAATTTCTCGCTCTCAAAGAGTAAGCAAAAATGAATTGGAAGTGATGATGAATGTTAAGATGGATGGTTTAGAATAAAAAATAAGAGAAATGGAAGGTTTGAAGGATTGTTTAAAAGAAAAAATGCAAGGTTTGAAAGATGGTTTGAAAAAGTTTCTACAACAAATTCTTCCTAGTTGTGACAAGGTACTCCATGAAACCCATGATTAAAACAAAGGGAATGTTAATCAAGATTTTAAAGACGCTAACTTTGGATTGAAGACTAACCACATTCCAAAGATCGATATGAGGAATCTTTAAGTCAAGGATCTGATAACATAGATACCACATACGGAGCAATTCTTTGATCTATATGATGTGTTGAACACACTAAAGGTATGCATTACAACTTTATATTTTGAACAAAATCAGTTTGTGTGGTATTGATGGCTTTATTCTCTTAAATCAATTGTCACTTGGAATTTTTTTTAGAATAATTGGTAGCACATTATGAGGATACAAAGAGAAATACCTTAATTATCCAATTAATAAAGCTCAAACAAAAGGGTTCAATGATAGAGAGCATTGAGGACTTCCAAAGATTGAGTATCAAGATAAATGATATTCCAGAAGAGAATAGGATTGATATTTTCATAACGACTTTAAAGGATAAAATCCAACATGACATTCACCTTTGGGAACTTGACTCATAGAGAAGGCTTTCAAGGTGGCAAGAAAAGTTGAAAGAAAAATTATGCCAACAAGTAAGTCTACCACTCACAACTATAAATATGGAAGTTCTACTCCTACTAGCCTTCCACAACCTACAAGGTTGACACCACAACAATAAAACAATTAGAGGAAAAAAGAGAAAATGGGATTTGTTACAGTTGTGATATAAAATACACTAGAGGTCATAAATGTGTTGAGAAGAAACTATTTTACATAGATTGTCAAGAGGAGGAAGGAAAGGAATAAAAAGCATCAAAAGAAGAGCATATACACCATGAACCAACCCTAGAAAAAGAATAAATGAATCCGATGATGTCTTGTAATGAATTGGTGGGAATTACCATTCCTAAAACCCTAAATATAGAATAATATATCAAGAAGAAAAAGGTAATAATTCTTATTGATTTGGGTATTACGCATAATTTTATTTCTTGTAAGATAGCCAAGGAATTGAAATGATTTCCTTATACAATGCGAGACTGTCAAGGTTGCAAACAGAGGAACAATAAATTTCTCTAGAAAGAGCCATAATATGAGGCTAACCATGGCATAATATGTATTGAATAGTCTAATGCTTTCCATTCGAATGGGTGGTGTTGATGTTGTACTAGGAGTCCAATGGTTACAATATTTGGTGACAGAAACTTCCAATTTTCAAGAAATTTTATTGAATTTTTTTGGGAAAGAAAGGAAGTTGAATTAAGGGGTATCATAGTCAAACCACGGAAGATAATAAACTCTAATAGTATTACAAATCTTTTGAAGAAAAAAATCAGGGTGTAATTGTACAATTATGCTCACTATAGGTTCAAAAATTGAAGTCATCTATTTATCTACATCTCCAAAAAGTCTCGGACCATCATTGAAATGTGTTTGATGATCCTAAAGGTCTCCCACCAATTCATGATTATGATAATGCATGCCCAAAAGAGTGAAATTAAATGTATGGTTGTAGAAATGCTAGATGATGGTATAATTCAACCTAGTCAAAGTTCTTTCTCTACTCGAGTAGTATTGATGCACAAGAAAGATGGATCATGGAGTATGTGTTTGGATTATACCCAACTCAAAAAGCTCACTATTACAGATAAATTTCCCATTCCTGATGAATTATTGAATAAATTATATGGAGAAATTTTCTTCATCAAGTTATATATTAATAAAATTTTAAATCAATAGAATTGATGATGATACTTACTTTCATATAGTATATATATTCTTACATTATTCTCCTCCATATAAATAATGCATTGAGTAATTTACATACCCAAAAACTATTTGAAAATACCTCCATAAATATTAAAGCCACGTTTTAGCACGGTGATTTCGCGAGACTACAAACGGGTCTGGATGCAATAGAGTCAAGTAGATAATAGATAATACATTTACATAAACCAAAACTCCATAAATATTAATCCTTGTTATATGATTTAACCTTTGAAAAAAGCCATGTTTTAGTACCGTGATTTCGCTACACTACGAACGGGTCAGGATGCAATAGAGTCAATTAGATAATAGATAATACATTTACATCAAGCAATGGACCTTGAATTTAAAAATGTGGTTTAATAAAATGGATGACAAAAGAGAAGATATATATATATACATTCGATGTGAATTAGTTTATTTAAAAAAAACACGTTTTTCAAGTCGAAGGACTTTCGCTAGAAACGGGTTTTGGATGCAATGGAGTAAAGCAGTAGAATCAAGTAAATACGACACATCGGGTAAACACGTAGAATTATACTTATTCACGGAAACTCTTATTTCCATTTCCATAGTAAAGTTAATGCACTTTGACATGCAAGGGGAATAGTGGGTGCCTTGTTGCTAACATGTCAAAGTCAACTTTGAGGGAAAAATAAATGCAAAGCACCCACTATTCCCCTTGCATGTCAGAGTGCAATAACTTTGCTATAGAGGTGGAAATAAGATTCTCCCTTATTCACAGCCCCACAGAGACATGCTGCTCTTTTCGTGTGCTCAATGTTGTTAAGGTATTAAATAAAACATTAACGTGGAAGTATTAAATGTGTTAGGAGAGAGCTTCCCACTGCCGATTTTCATATTTCATATTCAAATAGATACTATATACATCGCGTAAACAAGTAGAATCATATTCCATATTCAAATCCCCACGGAGTCATGTTTGTCCTTGTCTAGTGTGCTCAATGCATCATCTCTATCCTGTTTTTTATTTTAATTGTTGTTAAAACTTTACGTCAAAGTATTAAATGTCTTATGATAGAACCTAGCCCTGCATATTTTCTAGTGCCTACCCAGCCTACGTACACATTTGTCACCTTTCCCATCTCTGTGCTGTTTTTCCTTTTTAAATGTTCTCAACTCCAAGAAAACCACTATTTTCGTCACTGCCAGAGAATCTAAGTTAGGTGGGGCAGAAAACCACTATCTTATATGACTACTCAAAATAATTTTAATTAATATTGGTTAATATTGATATTTTATTATTTCGAAGTTAAAGTCAGTTTTGGGGTTTCAGATTCATTAATTTTGAAGTTTAACAACTATAACTTTGATTTATAAAAATTATTGAAATATTTTTTCTAAATATAATTAAAATTTCTATAGCTTTTCCCTAAACTCCTCCAGCTCGTTAGATAACATATTTTTTTGGTTTAAATGCCAACACCAATAAACATAATTAAAAAAACCTAATCTAAACCAACTGCCAGACCTTGGTCTTTTGAGATATGAACGCATTCACACGACGGTGATTTTGTCGTACTACAAACGGGTTCCATGTATCCAAGTGATTTTAAGCTTAAACCAATAAAAACCCATTTCAAAAACGAAATCGGTTATTTTGATTTCATACCAATGTCAATTATTTTAATATATACTATAATTTATTAACATATAAAAGTGGGAACTAAATATACTTTTTATCCATTAAAAAAATGTTTCTTATCATTATACATTTGCCACTCTACAACAACCATTCTTCCTAATTAGTGAAAATAATCCTAGCTAACAGCAATTAATATATATCGTTATTCATACAACTCAATCCAATTAGATGAAAAGACAACAGCATTCATAGTTATTCATAGAAATCAGTCCAATTAGGTGAGAAGACAACAACATTGATTAATATTAATGTATTCCTTATTCCTGAAAATCGGATTGGTAAAGTACGTAATTTTATTCAAACATTATATTGTTAAAATATGATATTTTTACTTTTACAAAATGCTTTTAACTTCAAATGAATTGCTAAATAATTTATTTATTTTTAAGTAGAATAATTATATTGTCAATTTCAATTTAATCGGATAAAATTGTTTTTTAATATTTATAAATAAAGAATAAAATTATTATAATATTAAAAAAATATAAATATTTATATATTTTATAATAAATTAATTAATTAATTTTTAAATTAAAATACAATAATTTATAAAATTAAATTACTAAATAAAATATTTTGATGATGAGAAAGATGATAAAGTCAAAGATTAGCAATATAGTTTATTGACTTCAAGAAGGTAAGAGATTAATTGACATTCTTTAAAATTTTATTTAGTTTTGAATTTTTTGCAATGTTCATTTTTTTTAACACTAGTCAAGACACAAAAATAATTCTTATTAGCAAGAATGAAGTTGATGACTTCCATATAATACCAAAGATAATTGTGGTTAGCAAGAATGAAGTTGATGGCTTCCATATAATAAGTTAGCTTCATTTTCCCCTCTAGCTCCTTATCATCCCACAACTCATCCTTAAATTTGGAAGTAATAGTATTTTAAATATTATCCTTATTTTCCAAGATAATCTCCTCCTTTATCCTCGAAATGTCTATGGCATCCTTATGCCTCTAGCTCCTTATTATCCCACAACTCATCTTTAAATTTGGAAGTAATGATATTTTCAATATTATCTTTATTTTCCAAGATAATCTCCTCGTCTAAAAGATTGGACATCCTTATGCCAACATCTTTTGAGCCAAATATGGGGCTTTTGGCTAGAGTTAGAAATAATTTTGGCGAACCTCTTGGCTTCCATGTTGTAAAGATTCTTCTTATACATTAGATACCTAAACATAGCCACATTTTGAATGCGGGAAAGACTAGCTTCACTCAAGAGGATAAGGTAGGGAGTATTTCCTTAAATCTTTATGTTGTAAATTATAAATTGCTTTTGGATCAGGTAAATCCTCCTACACTATTTTCTAAATATATTTCAACCCCAAATCTTCCATCTTTATAAAATAACATAAATAACAATTTATTTATTTATTTTCTTCAAACCTATTACAAATTACTACATATAATTTTACCAATTTTACCTAATCTAGTAACTTAATTATTCAATAACCATATAAATTTATTAAGAAACTTGATGAAATCTAACATTGAGGAAACGTAAAGAAAAACTTTACAGTGTACACCAATGAATGGGAAACTCTTCTCTCTTATCCGTAAGTCTGTCTCCGTGTGTAGCCTATAGCCAAGGGAGAGGTGACTTTGGTTGAATGCATGTGCCTTCATTTTTTTTTTACTTCCTCCCTATCTAGAAAAAATATTAATGGCCAGTATTTGGAACGTATTCAATCTAATTTCAATTATATAATATACATATCAAAGTGAGATAAAAATACATGAAAACTCATTTATATATACATATGTTTATATAGGCTAGTGTATAAATTTTTTATTTTATTTTCATTTTTTATGAAAATATATAAATCATTATTTATATATGGATATATTTATAGAAGAATTTTAAATTATGTTTATTTTAGAATAGGACTTTCATAATTTTATTTTAATTAGCAATATTTATTAGTTGGATGGTAGGGATTCAATCTTTATAGAATATTTTTAGTAGTATCTAAAAATTAAAAAGTAAAATTTATCTATAAAGTAGCTATGAGTTTTTTCCCTTTTAATTAAATCGATTAATTAAGGAAAATAATATCATATGAACAAGTATCATATGGAATGAGTTATGGGTTTTTGGCATGTGGTATTGATGAACCATTGTATTGCCTTGCGGTATTTTAACAAAACATACTTACATGTTAAATATATTCATCATAAAGTGGGGAGGAAGCTCCATTTTTAATAATTTTTTTCTTTTACATGTATCTATGTTTAACTTATATATTGATTCATTTTAATAATAATAATACATTTTTAATATATCAAGGAATAAGTCTTTTCCTTCCCATCGACATTTAGTATCCATTTGATTTATATCTTGCACTAGTATATACTAGAAATTGCACTAGATATTGCAAAGGAAACATTGTAAGGCATAAATTCGAAAAACATTGTGACATATAAAGAATTATTGAAGCTGAAATTAATAAACAAAATGTCTTTCAAAAGTAGAAGATAAAGAGAAAGCACTTACATAATGCCAAATTGACACATTTTCTAACATAGATTGCCCCTTAATCTTCAAAGATGGTCTCTCAAGTTCCAATAGCAAATATTTGATAGATTTTGAAAAAATACAAGTAGTAGATGGCACCAGATAAGATAAATAAAATAAAATAAAATAATATTAATTCATGAAGGATATGATGGATATATTTCCAAATCTAAATTTGCATCACAACCTCAAAAATTTTAGACATCATCACATAATAGATGAAAATGAGCCAGACATCAGATCCCAAATATTCATAAGTTTTGGTGTAGAATCTGCAACTTCGAAAATATCAGCATTCATCATTTTCATGAACTGCCAACATATCACACTTCATTGACCAGAAAGTCGCAATCAATCACAAAGTAAAACCCATCTGTCCTAGGCTGAAACAACCAAACCAGTATTGTAGAATAAATAGCACGACATTTATCCTCAGTGTTTATTTAATCAGGAGTTTCTAATGTACCTCAATAGCAATCAGATAAAATTGGATTCCAAGATGGACATTTCCTTTCTCGTTGATAAGGAATAGAGAAGAATGTATAGACCATAATGTACACTCTCATGGTGGAAGCACATATGGATCCGAACCTTTCAAAATTTCATTACTTACATGCAGTTGGCAATCTTAAATAGAGGACGCACATTGGAATTTCTTTATAGAATGAATGGATCAAGTCCTAGCAAATGTGTCTATGTGTAAAAAAGGTGAAAAGAACATAGGCCACTTACTGATACTCTATACTTACTGAAGGGAAATTTGGACTTGAAATGGATGGTTTGAAAAGGATAAAGGATTGTGGACAAGGAGGTTATGCTAAATAGTGCTTTAAAAAGTGGTAGCAAAACTTAGATCTCAAAGACCTCAAAGGCCTTACTCTAATAGTATCATGGGGAATCTGGAAAGGTAGGAGTGTCGAAATATTTTTCAATGTGCCTTCCAAGGAAAATCAATCTTCTCAAACATCAAATCTTTTTCATCAACCACTGCATATAAAAACTGTTTATTCATGCTTCTATGGACAAATCTGGAACATGGGGATTACTTTGATGGATCTAGTCAAAGTACCCCAAAAAACGAGAGCCAAAGGTGTTCCCTATCTCAAATTATCAATAACTCTAATTGTATCAGATTTAAAATAGATCTAGGTGAGGATCAAATATCTACATTGAGCCTATTGCCCTAACAATACTCTTAAAATAGCATCCCATAGTTGTAATTAAAAAAATACAAGCTTTTGGTGACATTGTTGTTAGATAGTACACACCATATCATATTATACTAGGTTGGAGAACACATGGCAGATTTGGGCACCCTCTATTACAACAACATTAAACAAATCCATGCAACGTTAAATTCCAAACAAAATAATGATCTGTAGGTGAGAATGCAAGAATAAATAGACAGTAAGGGAACATCACAAATTTTAGTATTCTAGCAGTAAGGGCACATGCATGCATGTATGAAACAACCATAAATAGAATATGATAAGTTTATCATTAGACTTCATGTTGAAGATAAAGTGTTAAAGTTATATGAGGCAGATCTATTTTATTTTTCAGTATTTCTGAATTCATTTTTTATCAGTTAGATAGAGTGCAGATATTGATATCTACAATATATATCTATTTTTATGAACCCTAGGTGTCACTTATAAGGGAGAGTGAGAGTATGGATCTGTAATAGGGTTAGTTTTGGTTCTTACACAAAATCCTTTATAGCAAGATTTCGAGCAAATTTTTATTCAGGAGTATTGGAATAGCAATAACAACAGATTTTGACATTGATCTATGTGTTCCAATGTATGTATTCCAGTCGTGTTTATAGATTATAATGAGATTCATATTGTAGTTTTGATTAGCCTTTAAATTTAGACAGTGTTAGCTTCCATTAGAAGAAGAATATGTTTACAACGTGTTAGCCAAATTCATAATGGTATGAGAGAGGTTTGTTGAAACCTTCTAAAAATCCTTGAATAGATAGTAGGATTGCTACCTGTGAAAAGGAGTTATCATGAGGCTCCGAGGGTCAGATTTTTTTGATCCATGCCTGAGAAAAGCACACCAAAGTTGTGATCAGGTACTTCTCAGGTTCTTTGTTAGGTTACTGATTCATTTTAACTTTTGTTTAAGTGATATTCCAATGCAGCAGTATGGGTATAGTCAATCTCAAATACAATGACACATTAGAAGGTCCCTCTTAAATTCATCCCAAGGAAGTCTCAGGTAACCAACCGAGATCCATCTTAACTCCAGATCTATCAAGCACCCGGAGGGATCAAATCTATCTTTCACTCTAAAATAGGTTTTCACCTAAAGATATTCAATGCATCTCAACGCTTGATAGATCTGGAGTTAAGATGGACTGTGACCATCGATGTAAAAGAGCTTGGTATCCCAAATATATATATATATATATATATATATATATATGTTGAAATAAAAAAGATCCTGAAAAAAAGATTTAGATCAGGAAGCTTTTGGAGGTGCAAGGGGTGCCTCTTTACCTTGAAGGTCAACTAGAAAGCCTAGATGGATAATCTAGACATTACTAGAGGGAATAGCATAAGTTAGTGCTCCAACTATTTACTTTCAAGTAAGACACCCTCCTAAAAAGTTCCCTAGTTATGTTGCACTGATGTCTTCCATTATCGAAAAAAAACTTTCTAGTAGCAAAGAGGCAGTAAGGAAGCAAGTAATTCAAAATTCCATGATGGAGGAATACATCTCCTCTTAAAGAATGATGCGTAGGAGATAGTGCCTAGAATAGTGGGGAAGTCAGTGTTTGACTCTATGTTGTTTTATAAGGATAAGCATGCAACAGATAACAACATAGAAAAATTCAAAGCTTGGTTTGTGGCTAGAAGGTACTCCCATTAAAAAGAAGTTCTGAGGAGACCTTTTCTCTTGTTACTAAATATACCTCTATCATATTTACTATGCCTTTCACAACAACCTTCCATTGGGTTTTATATCAAATTTATGTAAAGACAACATTTCTTAATAGGTTGGTTGAGGAGGTATATGAATAAACCAACCAAGAAGCTTTTAGGTGAATAGACTTGAAACCCATATTTGCAAATTGAAGAAGGATTTTATGGGTTGAAACAGACACCATTTTCATGGCACTCCAAGATCAATGAGTAACTTTCAGATTTGGGTTTCACTAAGACGGATGCAGATTCTAATTTTTATTATTTGGTTGATCATTCAAATATTCTTGTTTTAGTCCTATATGTAGACAATATTAAACTCATAGCAAGTTCTAAGAGATTCACAAAATGGTCAAGGGAAAAATTGGCAAGACAATTTGCCATGAAAGGCATTGGCATGATACTTTACTTGGTGGCTCTAGGGGTGTAGCAAAGCACAGATAAAGTGTTCCTTGGACAGAATAAGTATGTAATTGAAATTATTATAATATGTCAAATGATGGACTACAAAACCATGGCTACTCCCCTAGTATGCAATTTAAATTTTGAAGATATTTCAAATGATGTACTACAAACCCACGTCTACTCCCCATGAGGTTGTAAATCTGTTGTACTTTGTTGATTCTAATTCAGATTTGATGAACATCTGTGTGTAGGGAATTGATAGGTTCCCTCTTGTACTTAGTTAACACAAGGCCTAACATTTGTTTTGCACTCAACACTTTCAGTACATGGTGCAGCCTAGGCAAGTTCATCAGGTGTCCGCAAAACACATTCTCTAATACTTGAGAGAGGGCAATGCATTTTGCACTTAGATATGTTAGGGATGGAGAGGTGGCGTCGCAAGGTTTTCAAAATTATGATTTGGCAGATAGTGTCCATGACACAAATAACACGTCAAGGTGCTCTTTCAGTTTAAGTTCATCTACGGTTTCATGGTTCAGCAGTTAACAAGGTACAAAATTATGCAACACCCAGTTGAGAATAAGAAGAATATATGGTTGCAAGTTATTCTAGTTCTGAAGCCAACTCGTTTTGGAAAGTTACTAAAATTGTTGACAAATAAAACTTTGGATACTTTTGTAACAATCAAAATTGTATAAAACTCTCTAAAAATCTAGTTTTTCATGATCAATCCAAAAACACTAAGATCAGATAGTATTTTATTAGAGAAAAGAGTTCATAAAGGAGTTATGGTTCTACAACACGTTCCAACATATCAGTAAGTACTTGGTATTTTGACTAAACCTTTCGCCAAAGTGAAGCTAAAGATGACTTGGATTAGTGGAGAGCACTTTTCTTGATAAAAGGGACTCTTAAATAGTCTTCCTCTGATCATCTTCTATTGGGTTGAAGCACAAATGGAAATTATGGGCACCTTTTGTTACAACATCATTACATAAATCCATACAATGGTAAATTTCATACATCATAATGATCAAATATGATCAATATACTAGGATGCAACATAAAAATGCATAGTGGGCATAGTACTAATTTTATTATTCTAATAGTGAGTGTGCATGCATGAATCAACTATGATTAGAATAGCATGAGTTTATCCTTACTCTGGATTTTAGGTATAAGGTGATAAATTTATATGAGGAAGTTTTGTTATATTTTTAACAATCTTTGTAAATTCGTCTTTGTATAAGGTAAATAGAGTGAAAATCCTGCTTGCATCACAATATATTGCATCGAGATCCCAAGATCTAAGAAAGATATATTTTTGTAAACCTAGACACACACTAATATCTATAATAGGAAAGGTTAGGGTACATATCTGTCCTGAGAGTTTTACTTTTATTTATGCTACAAGAAATTTAGCATATCAAATATTCTATTAGTTTTTTATTCAATGATAATGGAATAGCATTAGCAGTGGTTCTCGACAGTGATCTACATGTCCTATGTATGTTTTCTAATTTTTTCCGTTTATAGTCTAAAACGAGAGTCATATTACAGTTTTGATTGGCCTTTAAATTCATACTACGCTAGTTTCCTGTGGGAGAAGAATCTGTTTACCAAGTGTTACTCAGTTTCATCAGTTGTTAGTAATTAATTGGATGAATGGAAGTAGCAGAATATGAATTCAAACTTTCTGTCTGTTTTTATTTCAAAGTGCTTTGAATGTCTACAAAGAATTAAATGGTGAATCAGACACCTTGAGGAAGGAAGGACTACAACTCTTTGAGGGTTCAAGGTTATGGAGGGAAATCAAGGATTTTTGTATCTTATAGGAACATATTTCTCCGTCCTCAAATCGGTACTCTTATGACAGTCATTTTTCTGACGATGACCTGAGTGCCTTGAAAGAAGATTTCTGAATTTTAGATAAGATACATGACGCTTCAATCCATATCAATGTTTTTCGAAAGCTTAGCAAAAAATTTATATTTGTGTTTTGATATTTCTCTAAGCTTCAAGCATTTAAAAAATGTATTATTTATACTCAGATGAAATAAAAAATTTAAAAAAATGTGGAAAAATATATAAATATCAATCGATATGTAAGCCAATAAATACACCAAAAAAACATTGATTGAAAATATATGGCAGTAGCAGAAGATGAAATCAAATGTTCAGTTTGTTTCCAACTCTTCCTATATGGGGAAGAATCTGAATCCAAGAGGGAAATGTAAGTCTCGATCCTTTTGCCAACTACTACCTTTTCTAATGTTTATCCCATGCCCTATGTTTGAGAAAGATATTTCACTCTGTCTTGTGGTGCAAGCCATTCTAACCAAAATAACATACTCTTAAGATTCCTTTCCTCCTTGCGGACCTATTAAAATCAGCAAGATGGTATTCGTGCATGAGAAAATTGGTCATTGAGCCTTTGGGTTCCTTCCCAACATAGAAGACCAGAGCCCTCTTGAAGAATAATCTTTTCTTTCCTCCTTTAGCAGTGATGGGCTTATCAACAACAGTAGCTTTCCAATATCTATAACCAACCACCCTATTAGGCTTTGACCCATTGGGGTACTTTCTATCCCAAGGAGTGAAGAAGTACCATTCCTTCTCTCCAAACAGGGCTTTCTTTGTAACCCTTGAATTGTTTCTATTTACATATTCCAGGAATTGGGCTACAAAGCTTATAGAAGAAAAATGAAATATTACCTAGAAGTTGCCATGGATCATATTTGTAGATTTCCACATTTGTTATTACTTGAACAAGTAATTAATGCAAGGTTTCTTTCTTTCACAAGTCATACACCACTAGCTCCTCCTCTGTAGGGAGAATTTTAATCCTGGAGGCATTATGTAAGTCTACTTCTGGATTTCTACTTCCCATGCTTCTCAAGAGTCTCGATCCTTTGACTTGCTACTGCATTTTTTAATCTTTATCCCCTTTCCTATGTATGATAAATATATTTCACTCGGTTTTGTGGTGCAAGCCATTCTATATCTATATATAAGATTTTAAAATATTCTTGAAATTTACTGTGAAAAATCTTTATTGCCCATGGCCATATTACTAGACATGGAAGAAATGAGGAGAGTGAATGTTAGTATGGAACAAAAACCAAACACATGTGTCCAAAAAAAGAACCATGTCTAACCAGAATAAATCACTCTTAAGTTTCCTTTCTTCCTTGCAGGCCTATTAAGATCAACATGACAGTATTCGTGCATGAGGAAATTGGTCTTTGAGCCTTTGGGAGCCTTCCCAACATAAAAGACTAGATCCTTCTTGATGCCTACTCTTTTCTTTCCTCGTTTAGTAGTGATGGGCTTATCAACACCTGTAGCTTTCCAGTATCCAGAACCAACCACCCTATTAGGCCTTGACCCATATGGGTACTTTCTATCCAAGGGAGTGAAGAAGTACCATTCCTTCTCTCCAAATAGGGCTTTCTCTGTAAACAATAAAATAATAGAACAAAATATTTAGTAAGCCTTCAATTCTTTCTATTTAATCATTCCATGATTTGGGCTACAAAGCTTATAGAGGAAAAATGAAAAATTACCTGGAAGCTACCACAGATCATATTTGTAGAGGTCTACATCTACTATTATTTTAGAAATTACCCAGAAGTTGCCATGGATAATATTTTTAGAGGTACACATATGTTATTATTTGAACAAGGAGTGAATGCAAGGTCACTTTCTTTCACAAGTAATGCACCACTAGCTATTCCTCTGTAGTGAAGAATCCAAATCGCAAAGGCAAGTGTAAGCCTGCTTCTGCATTTCTACTACCTATGCTTCTCAAGAATCTCGATCGTTTGACCTACTGCTACCCTTTTTAAAGTTTATCCCCTGTCCTGTGTCTACTAAAGATATTTCCCTATGTCTTATGGTCAAATCCATTACCAAGCTTGAAAGATTTTCAAAGCATGGCTGAGGCCATTAGGTAATGAATTGTAACCTAAAAATAATAGTTTTCAATCAATCGGATGGCTAAAATTATTTCTATCGTCTGACATCAAAATCAATGACTCACAACTTTACAGGTGGCATAGGAGGGGAGGTGTGGAGTTAAACAAAATAGCTTATTCACTTTGGTCAATTACTTTTTATGTAAATTAAATAATCAAATAAGTAGATTGTATATATAAATGTCAATAAAAATAACAATTTATCAATGTGGGTTTCTCATCGTTTTGTTGATATCCAACCATATATTCTTAGGTAGATCCCCCTCTAAATTAAGGGTGATAAGAATTGGGACCATGGAAGTAGATAAGGTTGAACTTTTAGATTAGTTTCTCTAGACTCAACCTGGTTATTAGATAATTGATCATGCCACCCTAAAGAATTGAAATCTAGCTACAATAATATCGTCTTGGTAGAATCTTCAATATACACATGGAGAAGATTCATGTATGTATTCTTTTGAAGATCATCGTGACTAAGGAGATCTTTCATTGCATATGCAACCATTAAGGAAGCTAACCTCAACACATGGGGTCTACCCCACACATTCGTATTAGCTTATTTGACTCGAGATTTGATATCTAGTTTATTTGCCCCTAGGTATGAGGGAGGAAACTTGGATGAACAACTTAATGAAGATTAATGATTCATATGCAAGTATTTCATAGGTTAAATCATGAGTAGTATCTCCATCACTAACCCTAGGGCTGCATAATATAAGGTATGGGACAGACAAGACTAGGGAACCACTAAAATCGGGGGAAATGTATCAAGCAAAAGATAAAAGAATTTAGTATACCAATTGGATACATAATAAAGCTTAATTAGATGATGGAATTTGAATATTGTACATTACTTGGTAGGCTTCTGATTAGACAAATGGAAAGAGACTCCCTACAATCCATTTGGGAGTGCCAAGAACTCAAGAATAGATAATATAATCTAAAAGAGATAACATAAGAGAAATAATACTCTAATATAATGAGTTGTGTCTAAAGACATCTTACAATACTTGAGCATAGTCGAAACCTTAAATGGTTGTCTGCTAGTAGAACCCCCAATTGATTTTGTTATTGTTTGTTACATGATCAACTTGTTCACCATTTAGTGGAATGCATAATAGGATACTCCTCTAGTGGACCACTTGACTAACCATGGTCAGTCAATGCTTTGGATCATTGTCTCTAGAAGATCGATAGGTATTATGAACCGAAATAACCTTAGGTTCCAAACCCCCATGCCTCCTTCCCCACACCCGCCCCCCATATTAGCACACGGAGTTTTAGGAGGCGAAATTATGTCTAGAGGACAGCCCCCCCTTTATTATAGCTTCTTGAACCCCAAGAATACCATGTAGCTTAGAAAACTTAGCTTTGGCCAATGGCTCCATAAATATATCAATGAGTTGATCATCAATTATGTAATAAACAATATTGATAATGTTATGTTAAACCAATTGTAGCAAGTAGCGGGTATGAAGTTCAACATGTGTCATGTTACCGTGTGAAATAGGATTGTATACCATTCGAATTACATTGTGATTATTGCAATTGATGATATTCAAGGACTTAATAAGAAACCTGAACTCTCGCAAGAGTTGGCGAATCAAAAATTCATCCATCCCTACATTAGTAACCCCATGGTAATCTTCTTTTGTAGTCGAGAGACAGAGACGACATATTTTTTCTTGCATCACCAAACCAAGTGTCTGGTACCAAAGAGAAACACATAGAGAAAAGTTGATTTTCTATCATCATTTTCATTTTCCTAATCAGAGTCGGTGTAGAAAACTAATGAATGTATATATGTTTAACTTATATATTGACTCTTTTAATAATAATAATGCAAAAAAAAAATTAATCTTAATGAGATTGTGTTTCAAATTAATCGCATAATAAAGATTTAGTCGAGGGTTTCAACCATCTAATTTGGTTCATCCTCGGGACAAAGGGGGAAAAATCGATCTATCCAAATGATTAAATAGTAGAGATACGCTCGGTTATAGAACTAGTCGTTGGGAATTATCTATTATCAATTAGTTGTTAGGAATTAGATGTTGAAACAATAAAATTTATTATCATTTTAATATTAAAATAATATTAAATAAGTTAATATTTAACTATAGAATAAAATTGTTCTCAATCAACTAATAGATATTCTTCAGCAACCTCAGTTACATCTTGGTCCTCACTTTTGAAAATGCTATCTGAAAATTACAGAACTGAAAATGCAATCTAGAAAATTGCTAGTTGTAGATCGATACCATAGGGTATATATATTAATATTTTGAGTGTGAAGGGTCACAAATATTGAGTGGACTAACACGAGGCCTTGAATTCTACGTTGAATAATTTGGTGGGAGACTTAATAATTTAAATTCAAATAATCACTTATTTTTTAAATTATTCTTTTTTGACAATAGGGATTGTAATTTAGGTCTAATGGGTTCTATGGGAAATTCGTCCCACAGTTTCCCAATTTTCAACAAAATAGAAGAGCTAAATAGAGTATGGATAGACATAATTCTAATGATGAAAGAAGGAAACAATGAAGAGAAAGATTCAAATACTATTATAATAAAAAATCCGGCTCAACAGACAAACCAATAGAACAAGCTCAAAGTCAACCTGAAGAAAAAAGAATCGTTCGGAAAAACATGGCCATAAAAACACTTTAGCAAGATAGATAATCAATAGAAAGGTTTCAACCATGCGTGAGAAGGCAGTAGCAGAAAAGAAGTAACAAATAAATTTCATTCACATGAGTTTTACAACAAAACTTAGAAAAGTAAAAAATTAAAGTTTAAAAATCAAAATACTCAAATGCATCAATATACTCATGAAACACCACATTCTCGATAAGTCCCATAACCGTCAGATGTATGTCAAGCTTAAACTCAAATAATCACAAATTCATTTAACATTCTACAAAGGAGATGATGATCAGGTGGCATCCTTGTGCTACATGACATTGGAAATCAAACGAAAATTCGGTGAGACAATTCATGGAAGAGGAAGAAAGAGGAAATGATGGTGAATTTAATTAGAATTCCATAAAAGTGGATGAGGTGTTGGGTGTGCCTAACATTTTTCTATAAATATTGTTAGCTGTCGATTCCTAACTTGAAAATATACGAGACCTTCCAAGCCATGTAATTTTTATTTTGAATTATTAAATTGTTTGATAACTTCTAAATTTCAGGGTTATTTTGCAATGGCGAAGACGAATGTCCATATTGAGGATGATGGAATTACACTAGAGCCAAGATCCAAGGTGAGATTTTATCTTTTAGGAAAAACAGAGCTTGAAGTCCAAATGCATCATATCAAGTAGGGGAAGATAGATGAGTCATCATGGGAAAATCATTATGAGTCATTCCTTCGATGGCCATAGCCAAAAAATCAATGGACTCCAGATTCTATGTTACTTGAGAAAGTAGGAACTCACAACATTCTCGTTGCCCCAATGGTTGCAAACATGTAGGGGAATAAAGAGGAAGTTGCGAAGTATTTGATAATTTTATATCATAATTGGAAGCTATGGCTTTCCTATCCCCAATTAATTTCTAGGGTTACCATCAATTTGATTACCATATTTCCATATGAATGAGAGAAGGTACCCAACATGGCTGATTGTAACAAGTGAGTTACAAAATTCACTAGTAGGTTGCTAGCAAAGAACTCAAGCGGTTTAGTGATTAGTCAAGTTCAGGATCCTCTAGTGAGATGGACTAGTATGATTGTATCCCTTTGACTTACACTTGTTGGTTAAGCCTTATATGTTAAATTAAACATGCTAGAAGGAAATGGTGAGATAACAATCTCTAGAATATGTTGTGCAACTAATGAAGACAAATTTTCAAGAGTGCCAAATTCGGGTAAGTATATTAAATTTCCTTCATTTCCTATTTGGATAGCTATGAAGTTTAGTCTATCAGTTGGAGAGACATACTTCACAAGGAAGGTTATGTCATTGATGAATAATTTTAATATTTTCTCACATGGTTGGTTGGGAAAACCTCGTCTATGGGCCCCCGTGAGTTATTTAGAAATTGGTTGTTACACATTATCTCATCCTCCAACAAGCATAGATTTATGCAACATGTGCGTTAAGCATTTTCATCTATAGTCCACATTGAGTTTTGTTTATATGTTACAAGAGTTTGGTATAATAATACCACATAGGTAGACCTTCAAGGGCTACCCTATCGAGCTTTTGTCGAGATTTTTTTTGATGCGCTGCATTGAGGGTCGAATATAATGTTCCATATTCCCCCTAAATTCTTAGAGCAATCTGAAGATATCATTAGCTTACTCTCTAATGCAGAGTTGGAGAAGGATAAATTAGTTGCATTTTACTTACAATCTTCCAAGGTTGACCTGTCTATTCTTCTAGCCGAATTGTCATGGAGGTCTAGTAGAAAGGAGTCACAAACTCCCAAGACCACCTCAACTTCCTATGAAGGAATTCGGTGAGAAGAGGTATTATCCAACATTAATTTATAAAACCCATAGAAGCAACAAAAACTTGATGGAGTTGTCCGAGAAGTCTCAAAATATGTTAAAGCAAAACATAAAGTGGTCAAAAAGCATAAAAAGACAAAAAATCCATCATCAATGGTTTAAGCCAACATCTTGAAAGTAGTTGGAAATTATAAGGATGTCTTAATAAAATATCTAACAAAAGATTCAAGAAATTTATCAAGCTTCACTGGGACATAGTTTTGTGAATTCCTGATGTCTTTACTAGTAGTAAGCATGTATACTTTTCCCTAAAATAAAAAACTCTTCCATACCCATTTTATTCTATCTTAGCATTATCTAGGCTAACATAATACCTTTGACATCTTCTTCATGACTCTCAGTCCTTTGGGCATCTGACGTACTTTTGGTCATCATGTTAACTCTGTTCCTGTGGGCCACTAGAAAAATTATTTATATTTATTGAGAACTATTTTATTCCAAATCCAAATTATGGGTTAACGAATGTATTCTAATCCTTGATATATTTCTATTAACTACTTGTTTTACCAAATTTTTTTCCAATTTTACTCAAATTTCCATATTTTTCTACAAGACATTTTTGCTAATTTCCTAGAATTTTATAGAACCAAATTTCAAATATGATTCCATCAGCGTGTTATGACATGTAACATCTTTCTATTTACTACTCTTTTGTCTTAATATAATATATTTTTACAAATTTTCATGTCCTGGAAGTAAATTGATACCTAATTTTACCCTTGTATTGCTTCAATCATAACTCCCTCATAATAAATTCATTTTTCGATACTAATATGTCAATGGAAACCTCTCTTGAAGGTATTTTATTCATGTTGTGAAAACTATACCAACAATAATACACATAGTCATCATGAGTTTTTTCTACCTAGAAATGTCACTAGGTCCTAAAAAATGCCCAGTAGGTTAATAACCCAAAATATTATAAAAATTATAGACTTTTCCATTGACATACAAATCTAATTAGCTCAAAATGACACTTAAAATTATCTTTTAACTCTCATTAGTCATACCAAATTCCACCATGTCCTCTCTTCTTTTGTTGAATATCCATATGCATTTATATACTCCTCACTCCTTATAGGACATGAATTGAGTTGCATGTATTTACTCACACACTTGGAACACATGCAAATACTACCACTACCTCTCAATCCCCACCTAATCCCCACTTCATCTTCCATCTCAATGATGATGTCACCTTCCATGTCACATAGCCATGTCATTTCCATACCATGATCCTATAACTTATCCTATTAGTTATCACATTACCTGGTGTAACCATGTGTATACACTATTATCACGCTTGCTAATCTCCAATTCATAGATCACATCACCCTATCAGTTTTACACCATAGTGCTTCCTAAAATCACCATATGAATTGAAAAATATGTTTTATGGGGATTCCCTAATTGTTTTAGAATAGTGGGGACGGGGTGGTGGCATGGTTCTAATATGCAAGTCATATACTTTCGATTTCGTAACCTCCTCCCCTCCTCCCCACCCACTTATTATCCAACAAATAATTGGATGGAGGGGATGGAGGGCCAAACATCATGTATATGATTTTTGGGCCAATCCAGGGTACGATTAGGATGAAACCAAAAGGTTGCTACTACCTTGAAAATTCAAACCTATGAAGTATGTTAATGAGCATGTGGCTTTTAACCCTCGTTACGACTAACCCACAAGATAAAATCACATTTATGAACTTGGTTAAACAATTGATGTGAAAACTCTAAATTCCCACTTTCCTTGAGAATTTGCTATCAAACAATATGCAAAACTACTAATAATTTCCCGATTGGACTCTTTCTTTAGCCCCTACAAGTCTAGAATTCAAATCTAAAGCCCTACATTTCCTATTTTGGGTATATCTTATAATTGTATCATTCTAGTAACCATATCTCTTTTTGCATATTTGTTCAAATAGTTTACAATTGTTTCAATCATTTCACCCATATGCTCTGACTTTGTCTTGTATAAGTCCCAATGTAGCAACCTGGGCATTGATATCACTTTGTCCTATATTTTCTATCTTGGTGCCTACTAGAATCGAAGGGTATATGGGAACCCATCAGCTTCGCTCTACATTGGAACCAAAAATACATTGCAATTATGTTCATATTGTAATATCACATTGATTCTACTAAGATTTTTCATTCAAATATTTTATGTAGAGGACAAGTGTTGTGTGATAAAAGGTATCTTTTAAAACTCCTAATTACCCCACGTTAATCATCAACCTAGGTAAGTCCTCTTATTCCAAGAGTGTACACAACATGTGCATGCTATGAATCGAGAGAGTAATTTTTCTTAAAATGAAGTATAAACCTTTGATACAAGAGTAAACGGATGCATTTATAAAAATCAAATTGCAATTATTAAAGGAAATATGACATCTAAGCTTCAAGAGTCAATCCTTTGCTGAAATCGTAATCAAATCTCACACAAGCAATTCAATTGACAATAGCATCAACCAAGCGCGTAGTAGCAATATCCAATCTCTTCTTAGTTGATTCAATCTAAATCACACTTAATCTCAAGTAAGAAATCCAAATGGAAATGATGTCAATGGAGAGTTCAATAGTGATAACCAAACTCTTACAATTGATTAAATCAATAAGATTCACTACCTTAACGGCTAAATAATTTAATCTACAATAAGCATAAATAAAATCAAATGACAGTGTTGCAAAACATGTAAAGAAAATGTACTAACTTCAATATAGGAAAGCGGTAAATAGCAAATAAGATAAACGCACAAAAAATGTGAAGATTATCAAACCAATCAAACTTGCGAGAATCAGAAATATATAACACAAGGAAGTAGTTTAATCCACCAGAGGTCAGGCCGTTAGCCACCAACGAATACTGCTAAGCTACTTCAGTGAATACGAATGAACAACAACATCAATTATATATTAATCATTGAACTTAAGTAGCATTACAATCCAGTCGTTTTCTCCAGCAGCATGAGTCTGTACATTAATATTCCAATTTGAAATAATAGAGATCCATCCCCTTTCCTCCTACAGTCTTTTTCTTTTATAGTCAGAAAGAGGTAAAAGATAATTGCGACCCCTCAGGATCTCCCAATCCTGAGGGATTCACGACTGAATGCTATCTTCTAACACCCTTCATATTTAGCGCTGATCCTCCTGATTTGTCCTCCGACCTGACTGTAACCGACACACCCCATTCTTCCTTTGTTGGTTTATGTTGTTCAATCGCTAGGGAACAAAAACTGTTCCTTTCATTGTTTCCCTGCATAAAAATGAGTAAACGTTAGTTACGATGGCTCAATATTAATGGAGAGTAGTTCGTTCATTTCTTATCATAATCCATCAATATGTTAGCGTATCAATATATTAAAGAGATAAGAAAAGAGGAAAAAGGTGATGGAATTAAGAGTAAATACATACCCATTTCGTAACTTAACATACTCCCCCACTTAACCTATTTCATGTCCTCATGAAAAATAAGCATTTCTTATGCAGTGCAGTTAAAGAGTAGACTGGATAGAAAGCAACAAAAATTGGTTTAAAACCATGATGTTGAGCCAGGAGCGCAAAGGCAGGCCCTTCCTTTCCTTCAGGCAATTCGTAGTTAGCCTAATAACCTTCATGGGGATACCAAATAATGGGGCTCCAAAACTGACATCCTAACCAATAAGGTGCTTCCCTCAAAATAAGATTGCTATAGGTGACCAAACGGGCCGCAACTACTTTAAAATTTCTGCAATTAAATGGTTCCCTATCTTTCACACTACTAGTGGAGATCGTCCATCTGAGCTTAGATGCAGTCATAGATATTTCTTGAATGGAGAGGAAATATGATACTCCTTTCTGCGCAATCTCGTTATGTATGGGCCCTAAAGTTTTAATCGCCCCTTCTTGTGTTATCAAACTCTTATGGTTGGAAGAAATTTGTAAGGGGTGTTTAGGTTCACTTCTCACCCAAATATCCAATCCATGTTCCTGTCTTTGAAATGCATTATAAGATTTAAACCATTTGAGTTGGTTAACCATAAACAAAATAAAAGCCTGGAATTGAACATCTCCTACAAAATTGTTAGGGTTCTTTTCCACCTCATTCTCTAATATAAAATTGTGCAGATAAGACTCACAAAGAAGCCTTTGGACCTTTACACCATGTTTCTTGCAACAATTTATGAAATATTCAGTTGTTCCTAATTCAATTGGTTTACCGGCTCTTACGGCTTTAATTTTCAATAACAGGTACCGTTCTAACAAAAATAAGGCATAATTTGTGGCGAGAGACCTGCATGCGAGGACATCTAAATCGAGTGAGCAGATGGTGTTTGTCTGACTTATGACTCTGTCTAGCTTGAGCTTGATCTTCTCCATTTTTTCTTCTGCCTTTCTACATTTGTCAAAAGTCTCGCTCTCTGTTGTATTCATTTCCCGAAGTTGTTTCTGCATCTCTTGATATTTCTGTCGAGAAACGGTTTCTTGTTCAAGTCATTCCAACGCGAGCCGAGCTTGTGCTAATTCTTCCTGAAGATTCAGTAGAATGGGGTCATGGTGTGTCATGATGTCTTTGGTTTGTATAACTATCTGAGTGCTTATGCTATAAGAAGGGATATCTTCTGTTTGTATTTCTTTATTGTGAGAGGTCCAAACCTCTGTCTGAGTGCCCATGCTATAAGACGGTGCATATTCTGTCTGTACTTATTTGTTGTGGGAGGTCCAAGCCTCCATCTCAGTAGCTACGTCTACTAAATCTGCATGCGGTTCCTCTTGAGTGATGATTGTTTGAGCAGGTATGGGCTTAGTTTGAGTTCTTGTAGCCCTATCTTCATATAATTTCATTTGCACGGCCATATTTACTACCTCACGGGTATTGTTCGGAACCTTTCCCTTTGTGATTTCTTTTATTTTTCTTCAGAGCCTCTTGACCATTTTGCGAAGCTTCTGCTGTTCTTTGCTTAGCTTCTTTAATTTCATTCTTGCTCTATGCCTTTTGTGAGGAGTAACTGGTCTGCTAATAGTTTCGTTAATATCTTTTGTGTCTAAAGAGCCTAGTTGTTCACCTTGGCTTTGTTCCAATAAGACCACGTCTCTAGATTGATTATCATATTCCTGAATAATCTCTGTCTCTGCTTCCTCTTCTTGGCCTATATTTTTTGTGTCTAGACCTTCATGGTTGTTTTCCACTGGGAGCATGTCACTAGATTGGTTCTCTAATTCCTGAATAGCCTCTGTATTTGTTTCCGCTTCGCGGTTTGTATCTTTTGAGGGAAACATAATTATGGTATAGTCAGAATTCCCTGGAGATTGGGTTTCTCCTAACTTAAGATAAGCGGTCCTTCAGGTTGCACGTAGACATTCATGTTGGCCAAGACCTGGGCCATCCCTATCTTGAAATTGTGCAATAGATCGTCTTAAGAACTCATATTTGGTGCTGGGGGAGGTCCCACTTCGTTTCTTCATTCATCGTCAGAATGCCCTGCTCCTTCCTTAGGTTCTGGATCAGGGTTACATTGTCCTTCTGACTCTAGTTGCAATTCTTGTTCAGTTAGTGGGATGGATAATTCTTTGGGTTGACTAGCGCTACCTTGAGGATTTTCAGATGCTCCCTGTTTTGACTTCAACCTTGTAAATCGTCTGCGTTTGTGAGGTATGCTTCCTAAAAGGGCAATCCTCTTTCTTTTTGGAATAGGGTTATGTGCTAGTAGGTCTTCACCTCTTTCGAGGGCCAATATTACATCATCCCAGGTTGATTGTTGTTGGGAAAGGTTATGAGTAACTATTAACCTTCTCAGAAAATTGTGGCTAACTACTGTTTCTGTGTGTTGAGACCATCTCAACCTCTTGGCAGTGTCATGCAGTAATTAATTCAATAATGCAGGCAAATTAATGGAGAATTTTTGTTTTAAAACTGCTGAAAGTTTCAATTATCATGACCTTACCATGTCTTTACACCCATCGCAGATAATATAGTTCTAGAAAATTCGTGCCAATTCTCGCCATGGCTGTCTGAAAGAAGATGGTTGAATGCGTTTGTCCTTCTTGTTTAGCTCCTGTCCTTCATCCCTAAAATCCTCCATAGTGTCATGCAGCTTTAACCGCTTACTAGCCCATACTAGTCCTTCTTCCGGCAACCCAGACACCTATGCTATCACAGCATCTATTACAGTGATTTGTTTGCCTCTTACCAAGGATTGTCCATTCTATAGATGCTATAAAAATTCGATGGCGATTTCCTCTTTGGGGGGTTGAAATCTTGTAAAACATGTTGTCCATTCTCTACGAGCTAGAATTTCCCTAGCTTCATCAAAGATAGCAAGTGTTAAAGGTTCTCGACGCACTATTCTTCCTCCCATGATGCTTGAATTCTACAAATGGTTAGTCTAGTGGAGAAAGCACAGCAACGAGTAGAGCCGAGAGATGGAACAACAAATGGTTGTAATGGCTCTATTAGGTGATGCTTTATAAACATAAATACCATTATCGAGGATTGTTATAATGCCACATGATCTATGATTATGGGATGCCGTATTGCTCTAAAAAATAAAATGAAAAGATGATAGTGCATGCATAAGTATACTGGAGGTCCTCACCCCCTCTCGAAATGATAGGTCGCCTACGACCGAATGAATGAAAGGATGATGCGCTGGCAGCAAAGTACAAGGGTGATGGATTGGGTAATGAAAGTGGCAAGGTATGTATATTAATGAAAGGATCATAAATGCTATTGGAGTAATGAAAAGAAGGTGTGTAACGAGTATTATCAATAAGTGATAAGATGTCGTGAGGTGATACGATAAAGAAAAAGGACAACATACACAGGAAATAATACTTTACCACCATTATTCCACTTAAAACTATTGTGATTGATTTTAAAAGATTAACTCATGAATAAATGTTCAAGGTAAGTTAGGGACATAATCTCTTCGTAGAAAAGATAGAAACATAAGAAGAGGGCATTATAATAATTATTGATGTAGAAAATAAAAATTCAATACCATAAGCAGAGCTTCTGTTGCCTGCCGGCATCGATACCCTCGACAGAGTTGCTTTCTAACACTTGGGAACCATGGTCCTCTATGTATAATTGGGGAAGTGCAATATGATATCCATAGTAGAGACCAATGTTCTGGCATTGTAACGAGATTAACACATTGACATTCATTGGGAAGTAGCGAAAGTGGTCAGGTCAGCTGGTGATGAGACCTCCTATTCCAAGGATTTTGTTTCTTGATGCATCCATTGGATCATATCCCTAGTGTGGTGGCCATATTGGGAATGCCACTTCACTCCTTCCTTATGATCATGGTAGGCTAGCTCGTGATTAGACCCCCTATCCTTAATCTGTGGAAAAAAATCATAAAATTGTTAGTGAATATATATATATATATATATATATATATATATTTAAACACTCCCGATTTTATATATAGAGGGTGGCTCAATACTCCTTAAGAGTAGGGAGGGCGGAAGAAGTTTGAACATATCAATAGAAAAAAATATACCCATAGTCTTATTGATAATAGACAGAGAGAGTTATACGGGACGGGGGAGAACGAGCATGGTAAAGATAATCAATCACTTTGATTTAGAGTGGGAATGAGGACAGTTAAGTGATATAGATAATTGTGTCCTTTCTTTTTCGATCATCACAAAGAAATCTTGTTAAAGATGATAATATTCAAGATATTTTCCTGCTTCAGTAGACTCCATACTTGTTTTCCTTAGATATGTATTATACTTTTATGCCATAAAGAGGATCATAAAGAGTGAATTGGGATGGCCTAGGAATGATCATGCAAGGGGGAGAAAGGGTGATCTCAAAAATACTCACAAGGTGTTGCTCCCTGAGGGGAACAAAAAAAGAAAACACACACAAAAGTGTTGTTCCCTATAGGGAACAATAGTTGTTCCTTGTATGGAACAACAAAGAAAAATACACATGAAAGAGTTGTTCCCTATAGGGATCAGTAAGGAAAAGCACGCAAAAAGTGATGTTCCCTATAGGGAATAGCAGTTGTTCCCTATTGGGAACATCAAAGAAAAAATTACACACAAAAAGTGTTATTCCCCATAGGGAACAACAAAGAAAAATACACGCAAAAAGTGTTGTTCCCTATAGGGAACAACAGCTGTTCCCTGTAGGGAATAGTATAGAAACAATACACGCAAAAAAGTGTTGTTCCTTATAGGGAATATCAATTGTTTCCTATAGGTAACAGGAAAAAAATTGCACGAAAAAAGGTGTTGTTCCCTATAGGGAACAACAAAGAAAAAATACACGAAGAAAGTGTTGTTCCCTATAGGGAACAACAAAGAAAATACACACAAAAGCTATTGTTCCCTATAGGGAACAACAAACAAAAATGCACACAAAAAGTGATGTTCTCTATAGGGAATAGCAGTTGTTGCCTATAGGGAACAACAAAGAAAAGTGCAAGCGAAAAGTGTTATTTCCTATAGGGAACAACAACTGTTCCCTATAGGGAACAATAGTTGTTCCTTGTAAGGAACAACAAATAAAGATGCACACGAAAAGTGCTATTCCCTGTATGGAACAACAGTTGTTCCCTGTAGCGAACAACAAAGAAAAGTGCACACGAAAAGTGTTGTTCCTTGTAGGGAATAGAAAAGAAAAATGCACAGAAAAAGTGTTGTTCCCTATAGTTAATAGCAGTTGTTCCCTGTATGGAACAACAAAGAACAATGAACAGAAAAAATGTTGCTCCCTATAGGGAACAATAGTTGTTCCCTATAGGGAAAAACAAAGAAAAACACGGAAAAATTTTTTTTTGTCAAACTATCATCTCTACTATTCTAAACAAATGCAATCAAATAGAAAGAAAACAGAAAAGCAAATTTATGTACAGGTTTCAAATTCTTCACTAGACTGGTGTTGTCCAGGAGTTGCCCTCTTCAACGAGAATTTGTATCGTGGAATCTTCACGTATCTATTGGCAAAAGGATTCCCTTATAAGAGGTTTGTGGTAGAGGCATACTCAATGCCCATTTGCTTTAAAAGAGTAGCTAGACCCATCAATGGTGGCTAATGTAAGGTTTCCATTATCATGCACCTATTTTATCTCGTAGGGACCTAACCATCTAGTCTGGAGTTTGATCGAGAAATCCTGGAACCTAGAATCGTACAGAAGTGCCCAGTCACCTTCATGGAATATCTTTTTCTTGACGAGGGCTTGATGCCATTTTGCTCTTTATTTTTGGATGATTGTAATATGCTTAAGAGTTGATAGCTAGATTTCATCCAATTCATTTATTTCTTGTAATCTGTTAATCTGTGCTTCATTCAAATCTAGCCCTACTTCTTGGGCTATCCTCAATGTCTAAATTTCAAATTCTATTGGCAAGATAGGTTCCTTGCAAAACACTAGCTGATATGGGGAGTATCCTGTGGTATTCCTCCAATTCGTGTGATATGCCCACAGGGCTTCTGGTAATTGGGTAGCCTGGTCACGTCTACACGAGGCAACTGTCTTTGTTAGAATGGCCTCGATTACTTTGTTGGTACTTTCTACATGGTCGTTTGCGTGTGGTTGGTATGGAGATGTGATTGTGTGCAAAATGTGATGATTTTTTAGTGTAGCAGCAATCTTATGGCCTAAAATTGTGGCCCTCCATTTGTAATTATTTCTTTAGGTGAGCCATACCGCATGAAAATTTGGAAAAGAAAGTGGATCATTGTGTCCTCTCTTGCCCTTGGTAATGCTTCTTCCTTCACCCATTTAGTCACATATTTCGTTGCAACCATTATATATGAATTTTTATTAGATGATGGATTTATTGGGTCAATGAAATCTAACGCCCAGTGTTCAAAGTTTTGCTGACTAACTATGGATATAAGGGCATCTTGTTAGACTAGCTAGGGTGGCCCATTCTTTGGCAGCTATCGCATGCTTGGACAAATTTCTTGGCGTCCTAAAAAATGGTCAGCCAATAATAGCCCATCTGCAAGACTTTATGTCTAGTCTTGCGGTCTGCAAAGTGTCCACCGCAAGGTCCATCGTGGAAGGCTTTTAGGATATCATAGATTTCATCTTCCCTGACACACCTGGGGATATGCATATCGGCTCCTGTGTGAAATACGTGTCCTCCGATCTAGGAGAACTGAGTGCTACGTTACACTATTAATTTTCTTCCTCTGAGCATCAGGTGCTTGGGTAATTTTCCCACTGCTAGGTAATTTGCAATATCTGCATACCACGGTGTTTTCATGGTCACAACAAATAGGTGCTCTTTGGGAAACTAGTCTTCTACCACCACTACGTCATCTGTTCTTAGCACATGTGAGAGGAAGTTTTCCACCAGATTTTCCTTTCCTGGTCGATCCTTGATTGTTATGTCAAATTCCTGCAAAAGGGTTAATCATCGTGTCACTCTTCCATACGTAATAGGTTTATTAGCTAAATATTTGATAGTAGAGTAATCAATACACAATACCACAGGGTATCCTGTTATATAGTGTCTGAATTTGCTAATAGCATAGATTACAGCTAGAAACTCTTTCTTGATCACCGTGTAATTTGGCTCAGTAGGAGTTAAATTTTTGCTGATGTAGTATATCACATAAGGTTTCTTATCTTCCTCTTGGCTGAGAACTACTCTAATGGATGTATCTGATGCATCGGATGAAATATGGAATGGTAAATCCCAGTTCGGGCCCCGTAGTACTGTGGCTGTTGATACTAGCCGTTTTAATTCTTCAAAGGCAATGCTAAATTTGTCAGTCCATATAAAATCGAAATTTCCTCTCAAAGCATATAATGGTGCATCAATTTGGGAGAAGTTTTTTCTAAATCTTTGATAATATCTAGAATATCCCAAAAAACTACGTACCTCAGTTTGAGTGCAAGGAGTAGGTAATAAGAGGATTAGCTGAGTTTTTGCTGGATCTACCTGAATTCCAGCTGCTCAGATGTAATGACCCAAGATCAGGCCTTCGGTCATCATCATGTGATATTTGTCGTGGCTTAAGAAGAGCCTAGTAGCAATGCATCTTTCTAGGACTTGCTCCATTGTCTGTAATGCTTGCTCGAATTCATCTCCATAGGGTGTAAAATCGTCCATGTACACCTCTAATCCCTCGTTTATCAAGTTTGTGAAAATACTGAGTATTGCTCTCTAGAATGTAGCAGGTGCATTGCATAGTCTGAAAGGTAATACCTTGTAAGCAAACTTCGCCCAGGGGCAGGTGAAGGTAGTCTTATCTTGGTCTTTAGGGGCAATTTGGATTTGGGTTTAGCCACTAAAGCCATCGAGGAAGGAGAAGAATTTTTTTCCTACCAATGTGTCTAGTACCTGGTCAATAAACGAAAGGGGAAAATGATCTTTTTGTGTTTCTTTGTTAAGCTCTCTATAATCGACACATATACGCCATTTCCCATTCCTTTTAGGAACCAAAACTAACGGATAAACCCATTTACTATTATATATAGTATAGATGAAATTTACATCTAACAGTTTTTGTAGTTCATCTTTAACAACATCCTTTAGGCAAGGGTTTAATCTTTGTTGAGGTTGTCGAATGGGTCTCGCATCTTCTTCAATGTATATGTGCTGCATACATAATTGGGGGTGAGTCCCTTTCATATCTGGGTAATCTCAAGTTAAAGTCCCTTTATATTTCCTAAGGAGTTCGATAAGCCTCTGTTGCTGGTCATCAGTCAGGTTTTTGTTAACGTTTAGGACTTTCCCTGGCTCAATTTCAGTGGGTTTGTTGTTATAAACAATTGTTGTTGGTATTGTTTGGTCATTGATATATTTTAAAGGATCTTCTTCAATTACGTTATCCAGGGCTGCCTCAATCATGTGACATTTTAGATTAGATACGGTAGCTGGGTGGTTAATGTAAGTGTTAATAATGTCATCTTCTATTTGATTCTTAAATTCAAGAGCATCTGCTATAGTTAGTGGTGATCGAATATTTTCATTTAAATATGTTACTGGTTGCTTCCTAGTTTTTATTATAGTTAGGCTTGGCTGAGCTAGAGGACATAGAGCTAGGTTCTTAACATTATTTCCTCTTTCTACAGTCATACTACATGTTCAACAACTTATATAAGCATCTGCAGTCGCTAGCCAAGGTCTTCCTAAAATTAGAGGATGTCCATCTAGCTGGTTTCTAGGATTAATAATTAAGAAATCTGCTGGGTATTCCCAAGAATCTACAGACACCATTACATCCTGTAATGTCCCTTCTAGTTTGATAACTGATTGGTCAGCAAGTTCTAGCAAGGTCGTAGTTGGATCTAAAGCTGTGATGCCAATTCTCTAACAAGTTGTTGTGAGAATATTAATGTCTGCCCCTAGATCGACTAATGCGTTGGGAAAGGAGAATCCATTTACTTTTACTATGACAATAGGGTTTCTTGGGTCGTCATATTTCACCGGTATCTCTCTGCCTAATACTAAATCAGACAAAGTTCTGACTACGTGGACAGTTGGTGTTGCTTTTATTTTCCTCGTAGGTTTTTCGGTACATAATTCCTTAATGGTTTTTTCATAGATTGGAATGTCCTGAATAGCCTGGAGGAGGGGTATTTTTACACAAAGTTTTTTTAATTCTCCCAGGAGATCGAAATCGGGATATTCGATTGGGCGAGGTATAATCAATATTTATGGGAATCGCTAAGAAGAGGTAATCGTTTGTCCGTGGATTTTCTCTTTGACTGTATTCTCCCTTTGAGGTGTTTGTTCTACAGGTAGTGGTTCTTCCAGTTGTATATTTTTATCATCCTCTGACTCGATTATTCGTTCAGACCTCAATTTGAGTTCATTACATTCTCTCATCTCAGTTTTTGGATCCAGACCTTTAATAATTTGTACTGACTGGATTGGTCTATTGTTAGGATTTAGGTTGGGTTGGGCTGGGAGTTGTGGTCGTAGATTGGGTGGAGGATTCTGCTGCAACGTGTAAGGTGCTGGTAACGTAGGTTGAGGCAGGGGGATTGTCCCCGATGGCTGGTTCATAGGTCTTTGCAAGCTTTATTGCCAATTTTGGTTTTGTGAAGTGGAGGGGGACCATTGAGATGGATATGGATTGTTATGGCAGAATGGTGGAAAGTAAGAGGAATTTGGCCAACTATTGTTTGGATTTGACTGATTGGACCAAGGTGGCATAGAAAATGTTTATTGTGGCAAATTAGGAAAAGGTGGTTGGTCATAGGCATACCTGTTTGTCATGCTTGCCATTGGCGATGCTGGTTTAATTGTTAGACTGGTTCCACTTCTTCCTCTGCCTCTCTGAAGACTTCTTTTAATCCTAGGAGTGATGGGAAATTTTTTGTGGCATGTTCTTTAGTGCATATGGCACAGGTTTGTACCATATCCAGTGGGCATTCTTAATGACTAAGTTTCTTCCTGCATTGAGGGAATAAAATAACCAGGTTTTGTGATGGGTTGATAGGCATACCTGTTTGTCATGCTTGCCATTGGCGATCTTGTTTTAATTGGTAGACTGGTTCCACTTCTTCCTCTGCCTCTCTGAAGACTTCTTTTAATCCTAGGAGTGATGGGAAATTTTCTGTGGCATGTTCTTTAGTGCATATGGCACAGGTTTGTACCATATCCAGTGGGCATTCTTTATGACTAAGTTTCTTCCTGCATTGAGGGAATAAAATAACCAGGTTTTGTTCTACTTCAACCTGCTTTTGCTTGGCTTGCATGATGTCTAATTTCATTGTCACAGTTCCTAGGATATCCATTTTTAAATCTTCTAGTAGTGTGCCTATTTCGGTACGATTAATGCTTCCACCAAAGATTTTGCTGTCCCTGGTGATCATATCACGTTCAGTTGGCTTCAGTCTTGTACTGCCCCTCGAGCACCTGATACACAAATCAATAATGTTAGCATAGTCTTCTTGATAGATATCACCTCTACCCATAATATTTAATTTCTCTACCCACTAGTCTTTCATCCCCTTAATCATCCTGGTTTTTAACACATTATCAGGCAAATTTTCGTAGGGAGACCTTTGAAGGTTATATTGGAAACACTCCACATACTCTTCTAAGTTTCACTAGGCCTTGCTAACATTTGGAATATCTCGTCTTTTAGTTTTCTAGATCTGCAATAATCTTGATATTTTTAAGGAAGGAATTTTTCATTTTGTCCCAATCATTTATGGTGCCCCCACCTAGTGCCATAAACCAATGCAAGGCTTCTCCCTTTAATGTGGAGGGAAAAAACTTTAGTTTCTGGGGGTTAGTGGTGTAATCATAACCCCAACATAGGACGTTGAATTCAAATAGAAATGCATCTAGATCTTCTGAAGTGAGTCCATGAAAGGTGGGAATATTTTGTTGAAGGATAGCTTTCATGGGGGCATTGACAGCTATGTCAACAATAGGATACTGTAATGTAGAGGTCTGGGGTGTTTGCGGATTATTGGCCATTTGATCAAAGATATGCTAGTACCCTTCTGAGATCTCTGGAGCTAGAGAGTTATCCCTAGGATGTCTAAAAGAGGTGGGGATGATCCTAACAACACTCCCTTGATCTAAGACGCTAGGTGTCCTCTGCTCAGTTACTACCTCAGGGGATCTTGGTTCCTCGGATTCCCCTGTTCCTCCTTGTCCTTCACAGATGTTGCAAGAATTCCCTTATTGTGAGGGAATTATTCATGAATTTTCAATATCTTAAAAACTCTGCTCAATCCCTTCAGTTTTACTATGGACCTCAGCGTAGGCTACAGATGGTGAGCTTGTGGGCCGAAGGGAGATAGTAGGTTGTCTAGAAGCAAAGGTTTGGGGAGCTACTAATGGCTGAGATTCAACTTCTCTTAAGATCTCATCGATAAAAGTTGATTGTCCAAGGGTCAACAGTCCCTTAGATTTTCTAAGTTTTGGGTATGGGATTGTATTGTTTTCTGGTCTTTTCTTCTTAGCCATTCATGCAAAAATTCAAATGTTTATTTCTACCTTAAATTCCTAGAAATTCTGCTGGAAAGTGGGCGTGGGAGTAGGCATTTTACTTTCTCCGTACGCAAGTTCTTACCTTCTATATTTAATACCCAGTTATCTCTCAACAGACAAACATCAAACACCTACTTCACCTTTTTGTAATTGTGTTGAAAAGCGGGCGGAGGGGAAAGCACTTTACTTGCTCGTTACATAGGTTCTTACCTTCCGTTTTCAATACCCAATTCTTCCCCAGCAACAATTGTCAGATATATATCATTCTTTGTAAAATGGCGACACTCTCCCTGGCAATGGTGCCAAAATGTTGGCTGATAAAAGGTGTCTTTTAAAACTCCTAATTACCCCACATTAATCATCAACCTGGGTAAGTCCTCTTATTCCAAGAGTGTACATAATATCTGCATGCTATGAATCCAGAGAGTAATGTTTCTTAAAATGAAGTATAAACCTTTGATACAAGAGTAAACAGATGAATTTATAAAACTAAAATTGCAATTATTAAAGGAAATATGACATCTAAGCTTCAAGACTCAATCCTTTGCTGAAATCGTAATCAAATCTCACACAAGCAATTCAATTGACAATAGCATCAACCGAGAGTATAGTAGCAATAACCAATCTCTTCTTACTTGGTTCAATCTAAATCACAATCAATCTCAACGAAGCAATCCAAATGGAAATGATGTCAACTGAGAGTTCAATAGTGATAACCAAACTCTTACAGCTGATTAAATCAATAAGATTCACTGTCTTAACGGCTAAATAATTTAATCTACAATAAGCGTAAATAGAATCAAATGACAATGCTGCAAAACATGTAAATAAAATGTACTAACTTCAATATAGGAAAGCGTAAATAGAAAATAAGATAAACTCACAGAAAATGGGAAAATTATCAAACCAATCAAACTTGCGAGAATAAAAAATATATAACACAAGGAAGAAGTTTAATCTGCCAGAGGCTGGGCCCTTAGCCACCAACAAATACTACTGAGCTACTTCAGAGAATACGAATGAACAAAAACGTCAAATATATATTAATCATTGAACTTAAGTAGAATTATAATATGGTCATGTTCTCCAACAGCACGAGTCTGTAAACTAAAATTACAATTTGAAATAATAGAGATCCCTCCCCATTCCTCCTACAGTATTTTTCTTTTATAGTCAGAAAGTGGTAAAAGATAAAAGTGATCGCTCAGGATCTCTCAATCCTGAGGGATTCACAACTGAATGTTATCTTCTGACACCCTTCATATTCAGTGTTGACCCTCCTGATTTGTCCTCCAACCTGACTGCAACCGACGTGCCCCATTCTTCCTTTGTTGGTTTATGTTGTTCTGTCACTAGGGAACAACAATTGTTCCTTTCATTGTTTCTCTGCATAAAAAGGAGTAAAAGTTAGTTATGGTGGCTAAATCTTAATCGAGAGTAGTTCATTTATTTCTTATCATAATCCATCAATATGTGAGTGTATGAAGGTATGAAAGAGATAAGAAAAGAGGAAAAATGTGATGGAATTAAGAGTAAATACATACCCATTTCATAACTCAACAACAGGTATAATGCCAAAAACAAGCAAATTATCTATATATATATATATATATATATATATATATATATATATATATTGTTTTAGTATAATGCCTCTTTTCAAATATGTAATTTTAATATGTATTTAAATGGTCTATGTTGTGACCATTTGCTTACACATATAAGAAAATGGTCACAAGAGAAACGATTTAAATACATATTAAAATTACATATTTGAAAAGAGGTATCAATTAAATATATTACTCATTCATTCCACCTAATCATACACCACCTTGCTCATATTCTCTCAGTATAAGGACACCCCCGAGTTGTGGCTTTAAATCCACAAGTTCAATGGCTCACCTAAATCTAAGTACATAACTAGTAGTAGGTATAACCAAGCTAAAGTACCAATACAAAAACTTCCTACCAATAGTCTCACATCCCCTATTAGCCATGCAACCTTAGTATGCACCCGCTTATTTGCACTCATTGTCCATCTAGTTGTGCAATTACCATTCTACGGTATCCAACTCACCTCGACATGGATATTTCAAAACCCCGTGAATTTGCCAAGAACTCCAAGTACCCTCTAGGTTTCTAGGTAACTATATAGCCTCATACTATGGAAATTTATCATGTTCCCTGAAATCAAACCATGATTTTTCGTAAGGTATCACATGTCATAGGATCTCTCTTCTCCCCTTCCTTGGAGTTTCATCCTTCCCATAGGTAGAATGATGTAATATGATTTTTAGCAATGACACTAACACCCTTTTCTTTTATATGCATGTTCACCTTTTGACACATGACATATTCTAAAGTCACTTTATACGGAGTTAGGATAAGAAAATGTGCTCATTTGACTTAGGCTTATTTTAATAATGGCTTATATAACTATGATTAAGCAGATGAATAATAAAAATATAATATCATGAAATAAGAGTCGGAAAGAGTTTCTGGAGGCGAACGATCTGCTTTTAACTATGGCTCCCACATGTGCCGACAAACCCTCTAGAGAGCCCACGAAGCAGGAAACGCGAACAGTCAGGGCCATCTCCGGGGTACAGAGCGGAAGTATCAAATGTATTACACAACAGACAAGGCATATAGGGGATATTGAGGCGCGAATCTGCTAAGATCTGGCAAATAAGGGTTACACCCAGAAGGCGAAGATAGCCGATAATCCTTGGATCAGTACAAGCGGGTTGAACGACCATTCGAGAGTCTGCCACCAGGGCGTAGTTGCCAACGAGATCAACCTTGATGGGGGAGATCTCTTCAGAAATAAAGAAGCCCTCGGGATGGAAAAAAGCAGACTCTATTTAAGGTATGGAGGAAAAACCCTTTTCATTGAATATCAGAATGCTGATCTGTTTATTTATGGTGTATATCTCGCTACCCACCTACCAGGGAGCTCTGATTAGGAGTCATTCCAATCGCTCCGCGGCACCCAACTCATAACGTGCCTCCGGCTATCAGATCTAGACCATTTGGTGGTAAACTGACCCTTTTTTATCTCGATCCATGGGGTTATGCACAGATCGAGACTTGGGCCCTTCGAACTAGAACCCCGCATGGTAGATTGGTCCCATCTCATGTCAGATATGGACGCCCAACCACTGATATGGGGCATGCAAAAGCCACAGAACAAAATTTCTACATTAGATCCATCGAACACAAGAGTTGGATCTCCGACAAGAGGATTCCAAGTATTTATAAAACTCCCTGAAGGAAGATCGAAATTTATCTGGGTAAAAGAAACTGATACTGTTAAGAAAGTGCAGGAAATGATTATGCAACAGTTGGGATTCCCCATCAGATCACAAAATCTGATATATGAGGGCAGAGCGCTTCAAGATACAAAATATCTCTGGGAATACCAAATTGAACCCCTGTCAACAATCATACTCAATCTGAGAATAAGAGGGGGAGCATCCGTCAATGGCAGGAATAATAACAGAGCTGAAGGGAGTGGTACAGGTGCAGGGAAAAAACCAGGTAACATATCCTTCAAAAACATCCTACAAGGGAAAAACACAGAAGGAACAGCACCAAATCAAACAGGTATGGATGCCAGACCATATATTGTGGAACAGCTGGATCATACCCCAGAATATAACATAGACACACCAGAAATAGAGGAGCACTGTACTACTTACGAAAGGCAAGCAATAATATGCATATTTAACATCTTTTGGCCCAAACCAATGGATTTATTCCAATGGATCTTCACAAACTGGACCATGCAATGCGAAATACACCTCTACTCCAAAGGATTTTTCATAGTAAAATTATTATCAGCAATTGACAGGGACACAGTAATACAGGAAGGACCTTGGTTCTGGGGATCCACAGGACTTTTCATCACACCTTGTTTTCTGGAATTTGACGCAAATACAATGGTTGTTACCAAAATGCCAGTTTGGGTGCGACTACACAACCTCCCAATACATCTCTGGACTGATCAAGTACTAGCTGGAATTGGAAATACCATTGGACGCTACATCAAATGGGATACCCAGTGAGTGGAGGAACGAATTTACACATTTGCAAGAATATGTGTGGAAGTAGACCTTAGCAAAGGCCTGCCAGACCAGATTCAGCTAAAGCATCGACAGAGGAGCTGGACACAGGGTCTCGAATTTGAAAATACTACCTTCAAATGTCGAATATGTAGACAAACAGGACACCTACAAAGCACGTGTCCAGCAACCAAAAAAGACAATCGAAGAAAGAAGAAAATAGAAAAACAAGTGAAGGGATGGCAATTTCCCCCACCTGCTTCAGATGACGAGGAGGAAGAAGAGATGGAGTTTACAAACCCCGACCAGCCCAATCAGATGAACAAAGAACCAACAGAGGAAGACAAAATACCACAGGAATAGATAGATACAACACTGGAAAGTTTAAAAGATACTATGAACATGGGTAGAAACAAAAGACAGCACATATCAGACTCATTAGACTCTGATAAAGACAATCCACAACCTGTGGCTGAATCTGCATTTGCACTCATAAGTCCAACAGAGTCACAGGGGATTTGGAAAAAAGTTGAGAAGAAAAAGGGGCGAAAACTCTGAGTTTTCCCCCACATGTACATAATCATATCTGCATAATATGCTTATTTCTTGATTTCGTACACCATACGCGATGATGACAGATCATTGCATATTTTTAAGCACCATTTTTGACATCTGTTTACAACATATGTCGAAAGGCATCTACAACATGTAATTTTTCAATATTAATGAAAGATTATGATTTTTCTATGGGAAAAAAAAAACTAGGATTAAGCCCTTTAACACTTAACATTTGGCTCCCTATTCAAAATCAACGAGTCTTATCACCCCTACTTGCTTGTCTAACTTGGTCTATAATAATGGTGTATTTTACTAATATGCATCTAATTTCATATTTACAAAACTAGGCTCTTTGGCCTCTAAACATATAAAAAAAATCACACATGCCTAAAAAGGATATGTACTTCAGCACATTGGCCCAAAAGTATTCCTTGGCTCTGCAACTTATATGCGATATGTACATCACACACAAGCGTCATCCTAGGGGTGTTACTTTAAGTAGGAAACACGAAATACTAGACATACACATGAAGATGGAGGAAACTCAAATTTTAAAGCATAGTTCCAATACGTTACAATGCCTTATAGTGGGATAATACTTTGATGCTAATTTATTATCCTTTGTTTTTGTTTGAGGGACATATATATATATATATGGTTGTAGTCTCATAAATTCCCAATCCCCCACATAAAATTCCATTTCATTCCAATGTTTACCCACTAGTTGTTTCATCCTATTTTGTGTTATAAGCAAGTTTTTCTTTAATTATAGTTTAAGAACGTATTGTTAGTTCCCTAGGTGGTCCTCCATTATAGAAGCATTTATGGTCCCTTTCAAAGGTTATGTGATGTATGGAGGACAATTTCTATAAAGTGCCATAATTGAGGACATTTTTAATGAAGTATGGAAGGAGACGTTGTCCTATCATTCTTCCAAGGCCAACCTCTTGGCCCATTATGTCTATTTATTAGATGCAAATAAACATATCTATTGTTATGCCATAATAATACTGGTGTAGTCCCCTTATTGTTATTGTTATTCCCTTACATTATTATTGTTATTGTAAGCTCTGGTTATATTGTGACCCCTTAAACTCCTATATATACCAACGAGGTCTTTTCATTTGTATAATCCAAGAATTGTTAATTTATGTGATGCAAAAGAGGTTTCCCTCTTGAAGAGTGTAATTTTGAAGTTGTTGATCTATCATTTCTTATTTTTTTTATCTGGTTGCATAACATTTGGTATCAGAGCTTTCGATTCTAGGGTTTCACTATTTCAAACATGCCATCATAGAAGTTTCACTATAACTTTATTTCTATGAAGGTTCAAAAGTTGAAATTTTGACCACATGGAGAAGAACTCTTGGTGAAATTCTTGTAAAAAAATAAGATCTTGGTTTGCTTTAATTTCTGAGATATGGTGTGAAGAAGTTAAGGTTTTTAAATACTCCAGAATTCAGTCCCAAACAAGTGACCTTGGGAAAATTGTCAAAACTTTTTCCATGGGCATCAGAATTGAATTTCGTAAAACTTGAATGAAATCGAACAGAATTTGGCTTTTCGTTTATCACTTTTATGGCTGAAGGTTCGAACAATGACATGCGACATTCCTTACAAAGTCACTCTACTGACTCATCTATAATGAGACCATCATGGGATATTGGACATAACTTTAACTTGAAGTATCAAATTTTGGTCTGAATTTTGGCATTGGAATGAAGACTTACATGGATGCAACAAGATTAAATTTCATATCATGGAGAGCCTAAATTGTATAGATACAATAATTTCAATATCTAGCTCCAAAAAACAAGCAAATTTGTGTGTATGTTTTTTTTCATTTGAAACTCTTTGTTTGAAAAGTAAGTTTGAAGTGATTAAAATGACGTAGAGAAGCATATATATCATTATTTCATTCCAATATGTTTGAAAACAAAAAAATGGACATACCTAGTAAAGAACCAGAAAGCTCTAATATGAGGCATGAAGAAGAGGAAGAAATGCAACATGATATATCAAAATTACAAGACCAAGTGCAGCTAATTTCTCTCTCACAAAGAGTAAGCAAAACTGAATTGGAAGAGATGATGAATGTTAAGATTGATGGTTTAGAATAAAAATAAGAGAAATGGAAGGTTTGAAGGATGGTTTAAAAGAAAAAACTGGAAGGTTTGAAGGATGGTTTGACAAAGTTTCTACAACAAATGCTTCCTAGTTGTGACAAGGTACTCCATGGAACCCATGATTAAAACAAAGGGAATGTTAATTGTGATTGTAAAGAATCTAACTTTGGATTGAAGACTAACCACATTCGAAAGATCGATATGAGTAATTTTTAAGTCAAGGTTCAGATAACATGGATACCACATAAATCTAAATGTCGTATGATTTGGGATTATTCGATTGATGACTGAGGAGAGCGAGGTCGGCGACATGACTTTAGGGTTTCTGAGCTAACCTGCAATGGCAGGACCTGTGCATAGAGGCCATCAGATCCGCAAATGGTAGAGAAGCACACCTAAGCCCGTAGGTCATGGTAGGCGGGTACGATGAACCCCCATCAGGGGAAGGAGGGGAGCCTCCTCCAACAAATGACAATCAGCAAGGACATTTAGCGGGTTTTGAAAGGGAACAGGAGCACAATGATGGAGGCACAGACAAAACTCAGCAGAAGCAGAATGAACAAGCACAGCAAGACAAGCTGAAAGTAAGTTCGTCCACATGCAAGCCAGTAGCTACGTACAGGCCAAAAGTGGAGTTACCCAGTCATCGCATCAATGCCAAAATTCAATATATGAGGGATCATGCTCTCATAGGCAAATTTATTGGAATATGGCCAAATGAGAAAGCGTTGAGAGACTGGATTAATGTTAAATGGCATCCAAAAGGCCACATCACCTTGCATCTAGGGCCGAAAGGGTTTTTCACCGTAGTCTTCAACTGCTTGGAAGACAAAAATAGAGTTTTTGAAGAAGGGCTATACTTCTTTAACTCTGCTGGGCTATTCCTAAGACAATGGATTGAAAGATTCAACCTAGATAAGGAAGATCTAAGTTGGGCACCGGTCTCGATCAAGCTGTACTCGCTGCCATGGGAATATTGGGAAGAGGAGTCTCTAAAAGCTATCGGTAAAGTACTGGGCGACTTCGTCAAGGTAGAAAAAGACATAAAGACGCAGAGATATACCTCATATGCACGGATCTGCGTATATATGGACCTGAAACAACCTCTGCCTGATACGGTAAGTCTCTTTCATGAAGATGTTGAATGGATCCAGTTAATTGATTATGAGCATGTACCCTTTAGGTGCAGGAAATGTCATGACCTAGGACACCTTTACAGAGATTGCTCTTTAAATAGTAAACCCTCAGTTCCAGCTGACCAGGAGAATATATCGTCCAATGGCTTCACCAAGGTGACAAATCGTAGAAGAGGAAATAAAAAATCAGTAGCACCTACAAAGATAACCCCAGGGGATCAATCAAAACCCTCTACTAGCAACAGCTTTGCAGCTCTGGCCACTGAAGATTTGCAGGATCAGGAAAATCTAACCTCCAATAAAAAAGGATCTAACCAGGAAAAGACCGAAGGATCTCATTCGAAAGAGGGGGATAAGGATGCTGAACAAGAAGGTAATAAGATCAAGACCGCTTCAAAAACCTGGAGCCTCCCTGAAATGGAGATAGATGGCACAGACCCCAGTACAGGAAAAGAGAAGGAAGGAGAGGGAAGTCATCACGAACCTCAAATCATGGAGGAGGATACGGAATCAATAGACATCAGCGAGCTAGACATACTGGGCCTAGAACAAGCATGCAAAACAGGTAATTTTGACAAAATACCTGAAAGACAAGTGGACAATCTAATGGCAGTCCTCAACAAAGCTCAAAAAAAATACTCACTAGGGGTTCAAATCGGCAGTCAATGGGATGGGAAATTCATCACCAAAGACAACAAAAAAAGAGGAAGGAAAACTGCTTTAGAGAGAACCATCAAGATTGGAGAAGTATTGGTAGATTCGGGCAGATATGCCAAGTTATCCAAGTATTTCAACACCAACCCCAAACCTTCCCAATGAAGTTGATATCATGGAATATTAGAGGGCTTAATTGCCCAAGGAAAGGAAGACTTTTAAAAAATATGTTAATGGAGGAAAAACCAACAATACTATTTTTGCAAGAGACAAAATGTACTTCGACAGTCTTGGAAAAGATAGCAGCAAAGGCCTGGCCAGATGGGCTAGTCACAGCTGTTGATGCTCAGGGAGCCTCAGGAGGACTTGCAGTGCTCTGGGATGCAAGGATGATACAACTAGTTAACATACATGCAAACAAAAATTTCATTCAAGCTATCTTTCATATAATTGGAACCAATATCTATGGACACATAACAAATGTGTATTTTCCTCAAGAAACCCAGCACAAGGTTGAGATCCTGGAAGCTTTAACGCAGCTTAATGCAGAGAGGAAATACCCGCTATGGGTTTCAGGTGGAGACTACAATATGATTGCATCAATAGAGGAAAAAAAGGGAGGACGCTGCAGAATAAACAGGGATGGATCCATATTAAAAGACTTCATTCAAAACAATTGGTTGATAGACCTTCCTACAAACAATGGCCTCTACACCTGGAACAACAAAAGGGCAGTTCCAATGGAAATAGCTTCGCGTCTTGATCGCTTTTTGATCTCTGATAATGCAGTTCATATAGGGGGAGAATTTACAGCCTCCGTCCTTCCTTTTTCAGGTTCTGATCACTGGCCCATAGCCCTTCACTGGAATCGGCCGGGTAGTAGCATAAGATGTCCCTTTCAGTTTGAGGCTTTCTGGTTGACTCATCCGGACTTCCATGAATTTATCAGGACGACTTGGAAAAATTTCAATCCAATGGATGGAACAAAAATGTCAATATTCCAAAGGAAGCTGAAGCACCTCAAAGAGGAGATAAAACGCTGGAATAAATCAATTTTCGGCAACATTTTCAATGCGAAGGAAATCCTCATTCAAGAAATGAAAGACATACAGCAAAGAATGATCTCTGAAGGATGTTCTGAAGAGCTAGCCCATAAAGAGCGAGCTACAGAAAACAAAATCCTTGAAAGAGACCTACAGGAGGAAACTCTCTAGAGGGAATAATCGAGAGTTAGATGGCTGAAGGAGGGTGAAAAGAATACAAAATTCTTTCACAAAACCACAGTCTAAAGAAGAATGATCAATCAAATCTCTTATGTCAATAATGAGCAAGGCACCAAAATAGAAACCCACGAAGGAATAGAACAGGAATTCCTCAACTACTTCAAGAAGATGAATCAAGAACCCAACATAAATAGAATAGAGGCCATTGATAAAATTATCAGACATATACCCAGATTAATTACGGATGATCACAACACTCTTCTTCTCAAGCCTATAAGTCTACAGGAGGTGAGACTACAGTGAATCAACTAAAAGCAGGGAAAGCACCAGGACCAGACGGATTTACTTCAAACTTCTTTCAGCACTTTTGGGATCTAATCAAATGGGAAGTTTGGTAGGTAGTGGAAAAAGTGAACTCTAAGATGGATGTATCCAGGTATGAACGCAACATTCATCGCATTAATCCCCAAAGCAGAGGAATCCAATACCCCAGATAAGTACAAACCAATAGCTTTCTGCAACATCATATACAAGATTGTCTCCAAGGCCATAGCTTCAAGACTGAAGACCATGCTTCCCCTCATCATATCTCCGAAACAATCTGGTTATGTAGAAGGAAGACAGATCATGGACAGGATCATTTTAACCCATGAAATAATCCACTCTCTCAAGCAATCAAAAAAACAAGGTATGATGCTCAAAATTGATTTATCGAGAGCTTTTGATAGTATCAGTTGGGAATATATGCAATAAATCCTCAAAGCCTTTGGTTTCGCCCCCTCCTGGATCAGATGGATCAGCAATCCTATTTCCTCGTCGTTCTTCTCCATTCTCATTAATGGAATACCGTCGCCCACCTTCCGCCCTTCTAGGGGGATTAGACAAGGGGATCCACTATCGCCTTTTTTGTTTGTCATCTTAGCTGAAGGCTTAGGCCGCAACATTAAATCGGCTATCCAATCTAATAATCTCAAGGGCCTAGCTCTCCACCAAGCCCCTGCTTTCTCGCACCAGCAATTCGTAGATGACAACATGTTATTCGGTCATCCCTCTGTTCAAGAAGCTCGTTCTTTTAAATCTATTCTTGAAAACTTCTCGAATGCCTCAGGAGCCCTCATCAACAAAGTCAAATCTCAGATTTTCTTCTTCAATACACCTCCCACTACCCAAAGAGCTATAGCCCGCATTCTAGGCTTCACCATAGCTTCCCTCCCTTCTAAATATTTGGGAGCTCCTCTAATTGCCTCGGCTCTCAAGCATTCCTCTTGGAACAGCCTGTTAGAAAAACTGGAAGCTAGGTTATTCCTTTGGACTCACAGAGCTCTTAATATGGCTAGCAGGATAGTGCTAATTAAAGCAGTTCTACAGTCTATGCCTCTTTACCTTTTCTCTATTTTGGCGGCACCAAAGTGGGTGCTCAAAGCTATCAAACAGCTGCAGCGTAACTTTCTATGGGGAAGTTCGGGGCCAAATCGAAAGTGGGCTCTTGTCAAATGGGAGAAAGCTTGTCTTCCTAAAAAAGCAGGTGGCATTGGACTAAGAGACCCAGACCACAACAACATGACAATGGGGGCTAAAATCTGGTGGAAGTGGCTTTCAAATCCCAGAACGCCTTGGGCTTCCTTATGGATAGCGAACTATGCTAGAAACTTACCCCTAGAGGAGCGAATTAGAATGTCTGAAATCAGTAGGGGTTCGGTCATCTGGAACTCAGCCATTCAACATCGAGACATAATTCAAAAGCACAGTTTTTGGGAGGTGAAAGATGGACTTACAGCAAGGTTCTCGGAGGACTCATGGCAGAAGCTTCCAAAACTCAAAGATATCATTCAGGGAATCTCAGATCGAGACACAAACCAGCATGATAAGGTTAGTCACTTTTGGAGACCTCACACTGACCAAGAGCACAGAGAGTGGAAAGAAGCTAGTCATATCCTACCTCACAGCTCGGAGCAAATTCAACTTTCTCTTTCCTCAGAACTTCAAAAACTAAAAATTCTAAAGTTGGAAGGCAGGGACACTCTAAGATGGGGATATGAGGAAAAGGGTACCTTCACTAACAAGGAAGCCTATAAAATTATTATCAGAAACAGAGTAATCAAAGACAAATTATGGGACAATATATGGAACCCGCCAATATGGCCAAAGGTTTCTACATTTCTGTCGCTTCTCTCACACAATAGAATTCTCACATGGGACAACCTTAGGAAAAGGAACTTCTCTGGTCCATCTATATGTCTCAACTACAAACAGGAAGAGGAATTAGCATTACATCTTATTCAAACCTACCCGCTTGGAAGGAAATTGTGGGAAAAGCTTATATTCTGTTGTCGGAAGGATGACAGAGTGATGGGGGGTATTAAAAGCACCCTTCGCAACTAGAGCCAAAAGCCATATCAAAGCAAAGTTTTAAACACACTTTGGCAAATCATACCGGGATTACTGATGTGGAATATCTGGAAGGAGAGAAACAGACGGATCTTCAAAGATCAATCAATGACAATTAAGCAGATATGGAATGGGTTGCACAATAACATCAAAGAAACTCTATCTATTAAAGGCTGGTCTCAAGAGGACTTTCCATCCCTCCTGTCGAAACGCGATATATGGGATAACTGGCAGATACAATTACAGAGTCTGACCTCGTCTAACGAAAATTCCTCCAGACATCAAGAGACTACAGTCAGCTGGACTCCGCCGCCAATCAATGTCTTTCAACTCAACTTTGATGGTGCGTCGAAAGGAAATCCTGGGAGAACGGGATTTGGTGGAGTCATCAGAAATTACTAGGGTACTCCTCTCATCACTTTTTTTGGCTCAATCGGTTGGAATACTAATAATGCAGCAGAATTGGAAGGATTATGGAAAGGGCTCAATCTAGCACAGAATCAAGGTCTCCTTCCTCTTATAGTGGAAGGGGACTCTCAAATCATCATTAATATGGCCTCAAAACTTCAACAGGGGTCCCCGGTCCATAAGATCAGCAGCAGCTGGAGAATGGCCACCCGACCTGAGCATCTACAACAATGGCTAAGTCACAATCAAGCCATTTCCTTCAAGCTATCAGAAGGGAAGGGAACAAATTGGCAGATTTTCTTGCTAATTTAGGAGTGGACAGTGGGAAGGAATTATTTGAAGGATCACTACATTGCACAGCTTCTGAGAATCAACTTTCTACTTTCCATTCTATATTAACAAGAGATATGCAGACGAGGGAAGAATCACACCCGGATGCGGGTGTCTTTAATAGTTGTTAAAGCCTATGCATGCGCAGCCAGCAACTGGCAAGCTCACACGCAAGGCAAGTCGGTTGAAGGCAGGTAATTAATCGTCATAAATGCAGCCACAAGCTCGATGTACGCAGCTGGAGGTTAACAAGATGGCGCGCATTCTCCAGGCTTCATTTGTTCTGGTTCTTGCCGGAAGCATCGTTGTATGTCCGATCTTTGCTAGTAGAGGTCTTCTCTGGTGGTCTCGGTTTCAAAATCTCAGTGTAATCCAGAGAATTAGGAAATCTTCTTGGTCTCTTAACAATTCTCAGCTGGTTAGTCTCAGGAATACAACCCTGAATCTCTTCGATAGTGTTGGGCGCTCTTCGTCAATTTCTGCCTTTTGTGTCTGGTGTTTCAGGTCTGTCTTTGGCATTATCTCTATAAGGCCTCTGGTCTCTGTCCCTGCTGTAGGTGTCTGGTTGGGGAATTGGGTTCACTCAGTCGGGGATGGGAATGGTCTGGTAGCTGGGTCTATCTCACGTGAGCTTAGAGTCTGTGTCTTTCATATTTCAATCTGGTTCTCCCTTTGGGGCCTATCAGTCTGTCAGTTGTTCTTCCCTTACCCTTCGTCCCTCAGTTTCATCACTCTGTTGTTATTCTTGATTATGGCCCGTCGTCGGGGCATTCCCAGGCGCGGGAGCAATTCGGGGTCCAGGGGAGGGCCGCGGGGGCGTGGGAGCTCTGCACCTCGTCGTATTACACCATTAGCCACTGCCTCGCCTTCCTCTCCGCCCTCAGAGGATTCTGGTCCCTCCCTTAATAGCTCTCTTCATACATCCAGGTTCAAATTCAAAAGCAGGCTCAACAGACCGCTCATCTCTGCCATAATCACGGTCATCTTCTCGGAGGAAGAAGATGAGGTTGCCAGCTTAGACGAAGACCCCAAGGAACAGTCATCTGCTCAGAATGCCAGTGCCTCTCAGAGCAGTTTGGCGGAGGTTGTCCTCAAGGTATCTGCTGAGGTGCACGAAGAGGACAATCAGGAAGAGGCTGACACTCAACGGAACTCCCCTCAGGAGCAAATCATTGCTTGTGAGTCAGGGCACCTTTACGAAAGTGTCCTGTACCTGGTGCCTCCGCCGGATGGCAAGTTGATGGAAGTCGAAGACGAGGTGATGGTTACCTGGGAGCGCTTACCGGACCAGGTCAATGAAAATGATGCAGGTGAGCATAAGCAGGTCTAATTCCATTAGCCTTCAGCTTCAGGACGGTTTATCAGTTTTGGGTTTCAGGATCTTGTGGTTATTCTCAGTGCGCATGGTATCTCATGGACTCTATTTTGGATTTCCTTTTTGTAATAGGATAGTATTCAGTAGTATGGCAGCTCTCTATGAAGAGTTATGCACTGTTTAGCTTCATCTCTATATAGGTCTGTCCAGGGTTTAAAGTTATGACTACAATTTTTGTAAGCAGACGGAACAACAATATCTGCATAGGTTTTTTGATAGAGGGCTGGCCACGGTCCCCTCAAAGGTTCAAACCTCTTTGTACATATTTTTTCTCCTTTTAATCTAATATAATAGCCTTTACGTAGAAAAAAACAAAAACATGGATACCACATATGGAGCAATTCTTTGATATATATGATGTGTTGAACACACTAAAGGTATGCATTGCAACTTTATATTTTGAACAAAATCAATTTTGTGTGGTATTGATGGCTTTGTTCTCGTAAATCAATTGTCACCTATAATTTTTTTTATAATAATTGGTAGCACATTTTGAGGATACAAATAGAAATACCTTATTTATCCAATCAATAAATTTCAAACAAAAGTGTTCAATGGCAGAGAACATTGAGGACTTCCAATGATTGAGTATCAAGGTAAATGATATTCTAGAAGAGCATAGGATTGATATTTTCATAATGACTTTAGAGGATAAAATCCAACATGATGTTCACCTTTGGGAACTTGATTCATAGAGAAGGATTTCACGGTGGCAAGAAAAGTTGAAAGAAAAATTATGCCAACAAGAAATTCTACCACTCACAACTACAAAGATGGAAATGCTACTGCTACTAGCCTTCCACAACCAACAGGGTTGACACCACAACAATTAGAGGAAAAAAGAGAAAATGGGATTTGTTACAGTTTTGATAGAAAATACAGTAGAGGTCATAAATGTGTTGAGAAGAAACTATTTTACATAGATTGTGAAGAGGAGGAATAAAAGCAACAAGAGGTGTCAAAAGAAGAGGATATACACCATGAACCAACCCCAGAAAAAGAAGAAATGAATCCGATGATATCTTGTAGTCAATTGGTGATAATTACCACTCCTAAAATCCTAAATACAGAATAATATATCAAGAAGAAAAAGGTAATAATTCTTATGGATTTGGGTACTACCCATAATTTTATTCGTTGGAAAATAGCGAAGGAATTGAAATGATTTCCATATACAACACCAGACTGTCAAGTGATGGTTGCAAATAGAGGAACTATAAATTTCTCTAGAAAGAGCCATAATATCAAGGTAACCATGGCATAATATGTATTAAATAGTCCAATGCTTTCCATTTGAATGGGTGGTGTTCATGTTGTACTAGGACTCCAATGGTTACAATCTTTGGGGACAATAAGTTTCAATTTTCAAGAACTTTTCTTGACTTATTTTTGGGAAAGAAAGGAACATGAATTAATGGGTATCACAGTCAAACTAGGGAAGATAATAAACTCTAATAGTATTACAAATTTTTTGAAGAAAGAAAATCGGAGTGTAATTGCACAATTATGCTCACTATAGGTTCAAATATTGAAGTCATATATTTATCTACATCTCCAAAAAATCTTGGACAATCATTCAAATATGTTTGATAATCCAAAAGGCCTCCCACCAATTAATTATTATGATAATGCTATTCACTTTATTCCACTAAGTGTTCCTCCAAACATGAGGTCTTACAGATATCCCTATGCCCAAAAGAGTGAAACTAAATGTATGGTTGTAGAAATGCTAGAGGATGGTATAATTCAACCTAGTCAAAATTGTTTCTCTCCTACAGTAGTATTGGTGCTCAAGAAGGATGGATCATGGAGTATGTGTTTGGATTATATGGAACTCAAAAAGATACCTATTAAAGATATATTTACCATTCCTATCATTCATGAATTATTGGATGAATTACATGGAGATATTTTCTTCACCAAGTTGGATCTTTAGTCAAGATATCATCAAATTAGAATGAAGGCTGAAAACATTCTAAAAATAGCAGTTAGAACTCATGAAAGTCATTATGAATTTTTTACTATGCCTTCTGGCCTTCCTAATGCACCTTCCACATTTCAAGGTTTGATGAATTCCATTTTCAAACCCTTCCTTAGAAAATTTGTGTTAGTATTTTTTGATGATATACTAATCTACAACAAGTCTTGGAAGGATCATGTTCAACATGTTGATAGGGTGCTCAAACTATTGGATGAGATAAAATTATATTCAAAACCCTCCAAATGTTTCTTTGGAGTACATGAGTTGGAATATTTGGGTCATAATGTATCTCATGAGGGTCTTAAGGTAGACCATAAAAAACTCAAAACCATTAAGGAATGGAAAATAACCACAACTCTAAAGCATCTTCGAGGATTTATTGGGTTTACAAGGTATTATCACATGTTTGTTAAGAATTATGGGAGAATAACAACACCTCTAATAACATTACTAAATAAAGATTCATTTTATTGGACTCTAGAAGCAACTAAGGCCTTGAAACATCTTAAAGAGAAGTTGTGCCAAGAACTGGTCTTAGCTACACCAGACTTCACAAAAACCTTTATCATGGAATGTGAAGCCTCATGAAATTGGATTTGTGTTGCCTTAATGCTAGAAGAAAATTTTTGGATGAAATTATTTTCTTGTCTTGGTACTCAATTAGCTCATAGATCATCTTATCACAGTCAATCTGACGAGAAAACTGAAATAGTGAACAAATTTTTGGAAAGATATATGGGTTCATTTGAATCTAATAAAAAAAGACACTGCGTCAAGTGGTTACCTATTGCTAAATGGTGATATAAAACTTCCTTCCATACTGCAAAAAATATGACGCCATTTATGGAACTTTATGGATATCATCCACCATCCATCAAATCATCTTTAAGAGAAAATTCTAAGGTTCAAACAGTGGAAGATCACATCGAGCATCAACAACAATTTCTCCAACTCTTAAAGGATAACCCCACTCTAGCGCAAAATCGAATGAAACAACAGGTAGATCAACATCACAGTGAAAGAATTTTCGATGTAGACCACTGGGTATTTTTACGACTACAACCATACAAACAAATGTCCCTCAAGAAGGATATGAAGGATAATAAATTATCACCCAATTACTATGGTCCTTACAAGGTGTTGAAAAATATTGGTACTATGGCATACAAATTGGAGTTGTCTACATCTTCCTGAGTACACCCAATTTTAAATGTTTCATGCTTAAATAAGGTTATTGGTGACAGGATCCTAGTTCAAACAGTGTTGCGAGAACTTGATGAAGGAAAAATCATATTGGATCCTGAATCAACCATGGAAACAAGAACTTGATAGCTACATAATTGATCAATTTCAGAGTATCTCATTAAGTGGAAGAACTTATTCATTGAAGATTCCATATGAGAGGATGGGAATTTTAACAGAAGCATCCATAACTACTCAAGCATTGAGGACAATGTTTTTTGAAGGAGAGGGGCATATTAGGCGCCTAGAATACTAGTGTAGTCCCCTTATTGTTACTGTTAGTATAGCATCCTATTTTTATTTTTCTTCCCATGTAGTCCATATTGTTATTGTTGTGCACCCATAGAATCCCACTATTATTATTGTTGTGCCCTTTCATTATTATTTTTATGTAGGCTCTAATTATATTGTGACCCCTTAGACTGCTATATATACCAACGAGGTCTTTTCATTTGTATCATCTAAAAATTGCTCATTTGTGTGATGTAAAGGAGGTTGCCCCATCCAAGAGGCTAATTTTCAAGTCGTTGATCTATCCTTTCTTCAGTTTTGTGATTTGGTTGCATAATATATATTCTTGTAAACATTTATTCACAATCTTAGTTTGTAGATAAGATTGAGGATGGTAAGATGAGTTATCATCCAATTAAGTACCAAAATAAGAAAAAAAATTCCATTGAGAACTATATATTTGTCACTTACAATAATCTTTGTTTGTTTTCAAGAATTATTTTTCCATTGTAATTTCTTGATAAGTATGACAAAGAGAGGAAAATGTGAATACTTTTCATTCAATCTACCACTACGACAATGGAAATCCTTCTTTCATATTTGGATAAACCTATAATAAAAACAATTGAGATTTTTCCTAATGCTAGATTGGTATGGCTAACGGTTGTAGGATCCTTATGCTCTTGATTGTATATCCCTTATTATTCTATCGCACCACACATTCAACCATAAAATTTTGCACATATTCCTTAAGACCTCCCGCCCCATAAAAATATATTGATCGTACGATATGTTTTCAAGAACCCTAAATGTTCTTTCATAAGAGAAGTGTGTAATTCCAAAAGAATGTCCTATTTGAGTTGAGTATTATTACTTAAGCGATCTTTGATACTTCAATAGATAATTATTGCACATAATTTTTTCTAATGCATCCAGGTCCTCCTATAACTTTGAAAGGAGCTTGTATACTTTCACTTCTTGCTTCCACCAACAAGTCATATTTTGGATTGGACGTAGCACATAGTAATCCTTTGTTTCTTCCTCTTTCCTTGAGAGTGCATCTACCACAATATTTTTTCCTGTTTGTATATAATTTCAATGTCATAACCTAATATATTTGTAACACTTTTTTGTTGCACTTATGAAGATATTGTTTTTTCCAAGATGTAACTCAAACTATTTTGATATATTTTTACTTTGAAGTGTCTTCATATTTGGTATGGACACTATTTCTGAACGTAATGTAATATGGATAAATTTTATTTTTCATAGATGGGTCTAAGTAAGTCCTTTTATCCCCCGCGCATATCTCACTTGGAAATACATGTATACAAGTTATGTAAAATTTTATATGTTCTTGGTTCAATCCCTTGATTAACCTTTATCCATGTTAGATGTATAGGTGGTGCAACTAGTGGTTATAGTGGTCACATATGGAATCAACCCCATGTCACACAAGAATAAGATGGGTGGAGTTGAAAATTCAATCAATCACACAAAGAAATAAAATTTGTTTCCTTTAAGTTTTCCATTTTCTAAGGAAATGGGTATTCCTTGTCGCATCGAAACTACACAAATGACATGGCTTGAGGCATCACATTCCATAACCAAGGTCTTTGTGAACTCAAGTGCATCTATGATGGGAGTTGTGCACATATCCTCTTTAATTTTTTCGAAAGCTTTGGTTAGTTCTTTAGTGCAAGAAAATGTTTCCTTCTTCGATAGTATTGTTACAGGTGCTAGTAGTTTACCATAAATCTTGACAAACTTGTGATAATTTCTTGTCAATCCTAAGAATCCTTTCAGTTTCTTCAAGGTATTTTGGATCAACCATTTCCTGATAGGCTTAATTTTTTTAGGGTCCACTTTTACACCTTCATGGGATACAATATGATCATGATATTTTTGTTCTCCAACCCCAATGGAACATTTGAAATTATTTCTATATAGTTGTTTCTCTTCTAATTCTGTTAAACCCATATAAACATGTTGTTTATTCTCTTCCCAACATTTTTTTATGGATTAGTATGCCATTAAAAAAAAACTAATGAAAATTTTGTAACGAAGGGTTTGAAAATAGAGTTCAATAAGCTTTGAAATATTGATTATGCATTAGTAAGTACAATGGAATAACTAAAATCTCATAATGACCTTCATGTGTTCTAAAGCTATTTTGGGAATGTTTGCTTGCGTCATTTTGATTTGATGATATCCAAAATGGAGATCCAACTTAGTAAAGAAAATTGCTCCATGAAATTCATCTAATATTTCATTAACTAAAGGAATAGTGAACTTAGCTTTGTTTGTCATTTTATTGAGTTGTTTATAATCTAGACACATATGCCATGAACCTTCAGTTTTTATATTTGTCACCATTGGTGAAAAAAAATCACTCTCGTTAGGTTGAAAGGTGTCATCCTCTAACACTTCTTGAACCATACAATCAATATCACTCTTCTACACATATAAATACTTATGAGAACTAATGTTAGGCAGAATGCTTCCAAGTTGAAAATGAGTAGCATGGTCGTGATCTTGAGTAGGTGGAAGAATCTTAGAAATATCGCCAAATACATTGGTATCGTTATTGATAAATTTTGGGAGATCCACTAGGGAAGGATATATAGATGTTGCAAACATGGAATGCACACAAGTGTGTAATTACATAATGGTATGATGTTGTTAGTAATTTTTCCATGCTATTAAAGCTTATCACTTTAGAGGGCTTCCCTTGGATACCTCTAAGCACTATTTACTTTCCTTTTGACCAACATCTCATGAAAATATCTTAAAAGTTAAGGGACCTTGTTCCCAATGATTGAAACTATTATCACTCAGACTTTCATGAGGTTGTGATGGTGAAGAAACCCGAGGTAACCTCTAACCACTTTGGGATTGAAATCTAGCCCTTCCTTCTAGAGATGGATCTCTCATCAACTCTACTACTTTAGGTGACAACAATAGTAGGTCTTTAATATGCTTAGTGGCCAAATTTAATGTGTAAGAATGATAGATATGGTTGGGGATCAAGGAAATGACCATTCTACATGGATTCCCATTAGAAATTGAATAAATACCTTCAGATCTTGGTGAAAAAGAGTTATTTCTTCCAAAGGCCTTCAATCAACAATTGCTAGACAACAATTCATTTATAGCATGGAAAGATGAAGAGGAGTGAATTTAGATTTTAAAACATAGCAACAATATGAGGAATTATATATAAACTCATCAGTTGAAAAGTGAATATATGAATATGAGATATAGGGCATTGTCACATGAATTTTATAGCTTCTTTTCAATTTAGATAAGAAGATACACATATAATGATAAACAAAGAGGGAGATACATCATTGAGATACATACCACAATTGTTAAAGAGGAATCCCTGAAAAAAAAACTTTGCACTTTTAGTCCAAGAGATATTTCATTAATTTCCAAAGAACATCATTACAATAGATTTTTTCTCTCAAAGTCCAACCTTTACCTGTTAGAATTCCTCTAATTTATAAAAAATTACATAAATTTTGAGCTCCACAATTTCTAGAAAGTTTTTAATACAAAACACTAAAAATATATACATATCCTACAAAGATACAGAATAAATAGATCTAAAATCCTCCTCATCCATATTTAGTTTTTTGTCAAGTCGAATTGATGAGGTGTCTCTCCAACTGAAATAATTGGATGTTCTTCTAGAAATAGAAAAAAATTAAATTTGGTGAATTTATGAAAAATACACTTCAAAGATCCATTCAAATCCTTCAAACTGTGATAGTTTTGTAAAACCTGAAACCACTTCTTTTGTAAATATGTTTGTTTAAAAACGAAAAAATTGCATCATATTTAAAAAATACATTATAATATTCTAGAAAGCTTCACTTAAAGTTAATGACTAAAAAAAATTAATTTAATATTTAAATCTGAAAAAATGGGCTACAGAGATTCATCTGAATCTTCCAAACCATGATACTTGTGTAAACAATGAGAGATGTTTTTTTAATGGGTTTGTTCCCAATAAAAATCTCTTTTGGTTTTAAAATAATTGTTTCCATATGTTCAAAAACTGTGCCCAAATTTGATGGCTAAAACAAGAAAAAACTGAGTAAAACAAAGTGTTGCCATTTTATTTTTTAGCACCACCATTTTAAGCTTTTTGAGTGAACACTAACAAATTATCTATCAAGAAGTTTCTCTGGAATATTTTAAATAACTGCTCCAAGCCATTACCCCTAAAGTCTGTTTCCTAAAACTAAATTATGATAATAGAAAACATTAGACCCCTAACACGACATTAGCACCACCCATTTGGATTACAATCATGGATACATAGTAAATACTCCCCCATGTTTAGCTTAATACCATGGCACTTCCCTTAAAAATTTATGATACCTTCATTTACATTCATCACATGAAATTCTAGTGTTGGATATACAAAGTATTTAAGAAGTTTTTCCAATTGGAAATTTATGAATTCATGGATGCTACCTAGATCAATCAATGTAGTTACCCATTTATTTTTTATATATCCTTCCATATTGAGGTTTCGTGGAGTACTAGTGTCAACCAATGCATAACAAGATATTATTGGAGTAGTTTCTTTTACTTCTAGACCTAATGGCTCCAATTCTTGATCTTCTTCATCCTTATGTTCTATGTAGAATAATTTCTTATCACCACATTTATTCCCCTTACTAAACTTGTTTTCATAGTTGAAACATAATCCACTTGCTCTTCTTCTATCCATTTGCTAAGGTGTCAACATTGTCAGTTTAGGAAATGGAGTATTATATCCTCCGTAGTTATTAGTGCCCAAATTTTTAGTACCTATAACTAGGTTCAAATATTCACAACTCATATTCGATATGATCATTTAAAGTTCCCATAAAGAGGTCTAACAAATTATCCTTGAAAATATTCCATATTGTAACAATCAATTTTTAGAATTGTTGAATGTGTTATGTACTTGGACCTTTCTACTGAATATTTACTAATTGACTAAAAAATGTTTTGCTCTTAATATCCGAAAATGTGCTATCAATTTCTACATAAAAATTAGATACAATAAAATCCTTTTTCCTTTAACAAAGCCATTGATATCATACAAGTTGGTCTTTTTCTAAATACATTGCTCCCATATTTAACTTTTGTGAGGTTATAATTTGGTGTATATCAAAGTATTTCTCCATATGGAATATCCATGTTATAGGATTTTTACCATCAAACTTCATCATATCATATTCAAAATATAGTAGTTCATTGGTATTGGCTTGAGTGCTAACGATGTGGATCTTGGATTCAAACGTCATTATTATGGTTCTATGATTCAACATTTGTGGTCTCCAATTGTGATAAAATCCATGCGATCGAATCGTTATGTTCATGATTTCCTTGGATCTCCATATCCCTTTTATGTAATAGCATGGTTTGTAATTTTTTAATTTCTTTCTTATTTTCATTCATTGATTTTTGTATTTTTTCCTTGACATTCTACATTTTTTTTCCTTTTCTTTCTCAACTCAGAATTTTTAAAATTTTTCCTTAACATTTACATTTATTCCTTATTTTCCTTCATCCTTTATCCCGTATGTGACAATTAATCTTCCAACTTGGATACCTAGTACTAGACATCTTCTATTTCTTCATGAGCCATGTATAAGATATTTTGAGGTTTTAGTGGTGAATAAATTTTGAAGAAGTTTTCGTAGCCATGTGAGCAAATAATCATTCTTTTACTTCCCTCTTAATCACAAATTTTGAATTACTAAAAATAGATACTCTAATCAATATATCCAAATGTAATTTATGTACCATTCAAAACCCTAATTTGTAGACTCTTTGGCATTGACCTTTTCGTTGATATATCTTGGAAATTTGAGCCCTTATAAATTTAAAATTTTGACATAAAATCCTATGATATATGTCTCTACAATTTGACATGTTTAGCTGAAATTTGATGTGCCAAGTGAAGGTTAGTTTGAAGTCTTCCTAAGAGAAAACTTGTATAGTGTGTCAGTTGTCCAATTATTCAAATTTGATTATTAAATTTTCACGAGAGGTATTTCGGCATATCACCTTAGATATATGAAAATTGTATAGGCTGAAGTGTCCTAAAAAACAATTATAGTGAAGATTCCATAATTGCTCATTTTCAAGACCATTCATAAACCCTATCTTTCACAAGTATATCTAAAACTTTATAGTAAAGCATAACAAAATTTATTTTACAAGATGTTGCTTGAGATGTGTCTTCAATATGACCAACATTTTGGTGTCTTAAAATTCTTAGAAAAAGAAGTTTTGAAAATTTTCCAAGATTACTCATTTGAAATTGATTTCAGGACTATTCACAAACTCTTGGTTCCACACAGTATATCTATGAAAGTATAGCAATCCAAAATCCAAAATTTTAAAAGATTGAATTGTCTTCTCAATCTAATCAAAATTTCATAGTAAAAAGTAAAAAGGATTATAATGAAAAATGTCAATATGACTTGTTTGAAGCATCAAAGCCCTATGATCATAGCTCTTATACCAAGTGTTACACATATTTCACCTTAAAAATAATAAGATATCAATAATTACAATTCACTTTGAGTATGAAACCTCCTTTGACAATGAATATGATGTATAAGAAAATATTTGATGATCCTAAGACTAGGTCTGCTTAATATATATTTAGAAGACACATCGCACAATTATAATGAAACAATATAATGAAAGTTTCTTACTAACATAACAATATAACAATATAAATATAATAATTCAATATCTACGGTTTAATAAAGGGTTTTAGGGTTAGCATGGAGCTTATGCGACTCAAGATTTGCCAATAATAAAATAATAAATAATTAGATGTAAAAATAATAATGAAATTTCTTAATGCGATTAAGATGATGGTAGCCTTAAAAGAAACCAATTTGAGTTGAGTGAAAGAAGCAAAAAATATAATCCCATCCCCTTAACGTGGCTTAGGAGGTTGTAATGTATTTTTTATGGCAAATATCCTATCTCTTTAAGATAGCTTAGGAGGTTGCATTCAGTTAAATATTTTTATTGTGACCAAGTGTATATATATTAGAAATTAACAAAATAAATAAACACAATTAGATCAATTTAAAACAATAATAAAATAAAAAACCAATCAAAATTAAATTAAACGTTAATCTCAACCTTCCATTTTCCTTTATCAAAAAATAAATTATTTGATATTTATTAAATCCTATTAGCTATCTACACTATTTTAGAAACAAATACATTTATGAAGATAAGCGTAATATACCATATAATTTAACTTTATTTAATAACATCATTTACTATATATTTTACCTAATTTAATAGCTTAATTCCTCAATAACCTTTTAACATTATAAGCTTCATAATAAGCTGAAACATGGAGGCCAATGATGTCAATGTTAAACTATAAATTGTATTGTGTAGACTTTTAACTGTGCAACTCTTATCTGTAAATCTTTGTATGTGGAACCTCTACCAATACAAACATGTTGTCATTTTGTCCTATATCCATGCATCACCTACCTATTATTTTTCTAATCTTTTAGGCCGTTCAATTCAAGATATTAAAAATAAAACAATATATATATGCAAAGTGATATATATATATTTTGAAATCTATGCAAAGTGATATATATATATAGAAATCTGTATATATGCAAAGTGATATATATATATATATATATAGAGTGCTTGAGATTATCATAAGGTGATCTCATACATACATGCATAACGATGCATGACTAGCTATGGAGTAAACAAGTAGAATCATATTTCAAATTCGAATGCCTCCTTCCAAATTGCTGGTCCGTGCAAACGTATTGTCATCTTTTCCTGCGTTGAATGCGTCATCTGTGTAATGTCATCTTCCCATGTGTCATCTGTGTTCTCCAAATCCATATGAAGGTATTAATAAATACAATTTTGAAAATAGCAGGGAAAATAGCCGGTCTGTGCGTTGAATGCGTCATCTGTGCGATGTCATCTTCCCATGTGTTGAATGTGTCATCTGTGATGCGGGCCAAGAGAGAGTTTTGTTTTTGGCATCCATATTACACAATGCTTTTCACATGGTTTAATCTTAAAAAAAAATTGAGTTAGGTATACTACAGCCGGGTTTTCATGTAATTCTGGAGAACCCGCAGTGATAACCATATATTAAATGTTGTTAAAACTTTACGTCAAAGTATTGAATGTCTTATGATAGACCCTACCACTGCATATCTAAAGAAACTGCAATGCCTCGGTCTTTTGACATATGAACGCATTCACACGACGGTGATTTTGTCCAAGTGATTTTAATCTTAACCCAATAAAAACCTATTTTAATTTCATGCCAATGTCGATTATTCTAATATATATTATACTTTATTAACATATAAAAGTGGGAACTAAATATATTTCTTATCCATTACAAAATGTTTCTCATCATTATACATTTGCCACTCTGCAACAACCATTCTGCCTAATTAGTCAAAATAATCCTAATTAACAGAAATTAATATATATAGTTATTCATAAAACTCAATCCAATTAAATGAAAAGATAATAACATTCATAGTTATTCAGAGAAATCAATCCAATTAGATGAGAAGACATCAATCCAATTAGATGAGAAGACAACAACATTGATTAATATAAATGTATTTGTTATTCATGAAAATCATATTGGTCGAGTACATATTTTGATTCAAACATCATATTGGTAAAATATGATTTTACTTTTACAAAATACTTTTAACTTCCAATGAATTGCTAAATAATATATTTATTTTTAAATACAATAATTATATGGTAAATTTCAATTTAATTGGTAAAATTATTTTTTAATATTATAAATAAAAAATAAAATTATTATAATATTTTTTTTTCTGTGTAAAGACTAAACTATTATATTAAAAAGAAGAAAAATATTTACAAAGAAGATTTAACCTCTGAGGATGCAGTAGCCCACCCTCCATCAGATAAGCACAATAGGTGCCAGTGACAACCTGTATTACAAAATGAGACCCCATCAAAATGAATAGCAGCAGGCAGAATTGTCAACCCAGTAAACCAAAAGCTTGCAGCTTGCTGCTTGGTAGCAGTATTACCAAGGAGAGGAGTAAGGAGACCGTCAGATTCCAGAGCTCTGGAAACACCACAAGCTTTGAAAGGTCCCAAACCCACTGATACAACTGGACGCCACGTACATTGCAGAATCCCCTCTAACGAGCCCCAAAACATGGAAAATGATCAAAAAAGATGCTTCAGATATTAAGCCTTCGAAGGCTCACCTTGAACACTTTCATTGGCATCGTGCGGGAGAGGTAGCCAGTCAAGCATCACTCCATCTCCAATGTCTTCCAAACGAACTCCCGGTGGAAGAACCGGATACAGATGAGTGACGAATCTATTAGCAGGAGCACAGGGAATAATGTCGTCCAGAGGAGGGGCCATTTGATTACCAGCTTCTTCATTACCATCCACATCCTGCATCTGAGCCGAAACTTTTAGGGAAACTTTTTCAGAGCTGCTGTGGGAAGCGCTAGCTCTCTGGGTCTGAATTTGCTCCCCACCGACCGCATCTGAGCAGACCATTTCCTCATCTTCCTCAGAAACAATCGCAGTGACAATGGCTGAAATTAGCGGCTGATTGCGCCGGCATTTGAAGGTGAATCTGGAGGTGTGTAAGTAGTTGTTCACAGAGGGGCCAGACTCCTCTGAGGGGGGAGAGGAGGGCGCAACTATCGCTAGCGGGGAGACATGACGAGGAGCTGCTCTGGCACGAGCCCCCTGTCCTCTTCTTGTGCCCCAAACACCCCCCCTTCTCGGAATACCTCGCTGCCGGGGAGCCATGAGCTGAGAAGACCACAATTGAGTGACACAGAGAGGCTTAATGCCGATACTGGTCACAGAGCCAGTGACAATTGAACTGAAAGATGATTCAGTGACCCTATCGCCCAACCAATCCCAAAAAGTGCCAGAGACAAGAGTTCTACACCACTCAATCCCCTGCACAACCGAGAGAGTAGAATTTCCCTCCCTGAATTCTACACCAACAAGGGAGACTGACCTAATAATAACAGATGACGCGAGCTGGTCGGAATTGAGACCTCTATGACTCCTCACAGAGCCAGAGTTGAACGACTGCCCACCCTTAGCATTTAGAAACAAAACAACAGACCTTGAATTGAACAAATGGGGAATACAGTATTCCCTGAACCGATATTGCTGAGATAAGGGCGGCCAGGAATTGCAACTACAAACCAGGAGCATAAACCCCATTAAATAGACTTCTGCGATCTAGAACTGGACAGGGCAGCGCCATCCGGATCGGAGGACCGAGCGATTAAATTCGCCATGCTTGAAACCTTAACCCACCCACCTTGCAATCTTATCAGCATTTATAACTATTAATGCTCAACCAGAACCGTCCAATATGACATATGCTTATGCGAGCTGCCCATTGTGCATGATTTCCTCGCTCCTCTCGCTGACACCCGCATCCGGGTGCTAGTCTTCCCTTGGCTGCATGTCTCTTGTTAATATTGCATGGAAGGTGGAAAGTTGATCTTCTGTAGCCGTGCTGTGTAGAGGCTCCGCAAAGAACTCTTTCCCTTTGTCCACACCTAAATTAGCTAGAAAATCTGCTAGCTTGTTCCCTTCTCTTCTGATATGCTTGAAGGAAACAACTCTGTTATCATGGAGCCAATGTTGTATTCATTCCAGTCTGGAGGCCAGTCTCCAGCTGCTGCTAACCTTGTGAATTTGTGAGCCCTGTTGGAGTTTTAAGGCCATATTAATGAGAATTTGGGAGTCCCCTTCCACGATTAGAGGTAGGTATTTACGGTCCTACGCCAGTGTGAGCCCTTTCCATAAGCCTTCCAGTTCTGCTGCATTGTTGGTGTTCCATCCTATCGTGCCAAAGAATGTGATGAGAGGTTTTCCTTGGTGATCTCTGATAACTCCTCCATAGCCAGTTTGACCCGGATTTCCTTTCGATGCTCCATCAAAGTTAAGTTGAAACACATTGATTAGTGCTGGCATCCAACTTGCACTGTTTGCTTGGTGTCTAGATGAGTTTGCTTTGTTTGAAATCTGACCTTGTAGTTGTATCTGCCAGTTATTCTAGATGGCTAGCTCCTGTGGTTTCTTTGGAAAGTCCTCTTGAGACCAACTTTTTGTGGATAGAGTTTCGCTGATGTTTTTATGAATTCCCTTCCATATCTGCTCCAGTGTCGTTGATTGATTTTTGAATATCCTTCTATTTCTTTCCTTCCAGAGATTCCACATCAAAAATCCCAGTATTATTTGCCATAGGATGTTTAAAACCTTACTTTGATATGGCTCTGAAGGCCAGTTGCGTAAGCTGCCTTTGATGTCCCCCATTTCTCGGCCTTCCCTCTGATAGCGAAATGCAACCTTTTCCCATAATTTCCTACCCAGCTGACATGTCTGCATGAGATGGAGAGCTGATTCTTCTTCCTGATTACAGTTGAGGCATATGGATGGTCCAGAAAAGCCCCGTTTCCTGAGATTGTCCCAAGTGAGAATTTGATTGTGTGAAAGAAGCCACAGAAAGGTAGAGACCTTCGGCCAAATTGGAGGTTTCCATATTTTTCCCCATATCTGATCTTTGACTATTCTATCTTTTATGATGATCTTGTAGGCTTCCTTGGTGGTAAAGGTTCCTCTCTCCTCATAACCCCATCTTAGGGTATCCATTCCTGTTTGCTTTATAATTTTGCGTTTTTGCAACTCTGAAAAAAGAGAGAGTTGGTTTTGATTCGAGCTGCGCGGTAAGATGATACTTGTTTCTTTCCATTCTCTCTGATCTTGGTTGGTCTGTGCTTTCTAGAAGTTTGCTGATTTTATCCTGCGGATTTATTTCCCAGTCTGAGATGCCTTGAATACTTTCTTTGAGATTCAGTAACTGCTGCCATGAATCTTCCCAGAATCTGGCAGTAAGGCCATCTTTCACCTCCCAGAAGCTGTGTTTTTGAATTAGATCTCTATGTTGAATGGCTGAATTCCATATGAGCGAGCCCTTGCTGACTTCCGACATTCTAATCCTTTCTTCTAGGGGTAAGTTTCTTGTATATTTCGCTAACCATAGGATAGCCCAGGGAGTATTAGAATTTGAAAGCAACCTCCACCAGATTTTTGCCCCCATGGACTTATTGCTTTGTTCTGGGTCTCTGAGTCCTATTCCTCCTGCATTTCTAGGCAGACATGCTTCTCCCATTTAACTAGAGCCCATTTTCGATTTGGGCATGTGCTTCCCCATAAGAAATTACGCTGCAACTGTTTGATGGCTTTTAGGACCCATTTCGGGGCCGCCAAGATCATGAATAAGTAGAGAGGCATGGATTGCAGAACTGCTTTGATGAGCACTATCCTGCTAGCCATGTTTAGCGCTCTATAAGTCCAAAGGAGCAGTCTGGCTTCTAATTTTTCGAGCAGGTTTGACCAAGAGGAGTGATTGAGGGCTGAAGCAATAAGCGGAGCTACTAAGTAATTAGAGGGAAGGGATGCCTTTGAAAAGCCAAGAATGCACGTTATGGCTCTTTGGGTGTAGGGAGGGGTATTAAAGAAGAAAACTTGGGATTTAGCATTATTAATGAGAGCTCCGGAGGCCTTTGAAAATAGATACAGGATGGATTTGAAAGTGCACGCTTCTTGAACGGATGGGTGGCCGAATAACATGTTATCGTCAAGAGCTTGTTGGTGAGAGACAGTCGGGATTTGGTGGACAGCTAGACCTCTGAGCTTGTGGGCACTAATGGCAGCTTTTATACTTCGTCCCAGGCCTTCAGCGAGGATGACAAATAGAAAGGGCGAAAGAGGGTCCCCTTGTCTAATGCCTCTGGATGGACGGAAGGTAGGAGAAGGAATCCCATTAATGAGAATGGAAAAGAAAGAGGAGGATATGAGATTACTAACCCATCTGACTCATGGGGGGGCAAAACCAAAAGCTTGGAGACGTTTTCGCAAATATTCCCAACTGATACTATCGAATGCTTTAGATAGATCGATTTTGAGCAACATACCTGGTTTCTTCGTTTGCTTGAGGGAATGAATTATTTCATGGGTTAAGATGATCCCATCCGTGATCTGTCTCCCTTCTACGTATCCAGATTGTTCTGGAGAAATGATGAGGGGAAGCATGGGCTTCAGTCTCAGAGCAATGACCTTGGAGACAATCTTATATATGATATTGCATAAGGCTATGGGCCTGTATTTGTCTGGAGAGTTTGATTCCGCTGTTTTGGGAATTAATGCTAGGAATGTTGCATTCATGGCTGGATACATCCATCTGAGCGTCCTCGATTCTTCCACAACTTGCCAGACATCCCATTTGATTAGTTCCCAGAAGTGCTGAAAGAAGTTTGAAGTGAACCCATTTGGGCCTGGCGCTTTCCCTACTTTGAGTTGATTCACCGCTGTTTCCACCTCTTGAAGACTGATCAGTTTGAGAAGGAGAGTATTGTGGTCTTCCGTGATTAATCTGGGTATATGCCTGATGATGTTGTCAATAGCTTCTGTTCTGTTGATATTTGGTTCTTGATTCATTTTCTTGAAGTAGTTGAGAAACTCCTTTTCTATTTCGTCATGGTTTTCAACCTTGATCCCTTGTTCATTGTTAACATATGAGGTTTGGTTGATCATTCGTCTTTGGACTATTGTTTTGTGAAAGAATTTTGTATTCTTTTCACCTTCCTTCAGCCACCTAATCCTCGACTTTTGCCGCCACAAAGTTTCTTCCTGTAGGTCCCGTTCCAGGATTTTATTCTCTATCATTTGTTCCTGTTGGTTTAATTCCTCAGATCGTCCTGTAGAGATTATTCTTTGCTAGATATCCTTCATTTTTTGGTTGAGGAGTTCCTTTGATTTGAAAATATTTCCAAATGTAAATTTGTTCCAGTGTTTTATTTCCTCTTTGAGATACTTCAGCTTCCGTTGGAATAGAGCCATTTTTGTCCCCTCCATTGAGTTTAACATTGTTCAAGTTGTCCTGATGAATTCATGAAAATCTAGATTAGATAGCCAAAAAGCTTCAAACCGGAATGGGCACCTTATACTTTTTCCAGGTCTGTTCGAGTGTAAGGCTATGGGCCAGTGATCAGAGCCTGAATAAGGTAGGATGGAGGCTGTGAATTCTCCCCCTATGTGAACTGCATTATCAGAAATCAGGAAGCGATCCAGTCGCGAGGCTACTTGCATCGGTTCTGCTCTTTTATTGTTCCAGGTGTATAGGCCGTTGTCTGTTGGAAGGTCTATCATCCAATTATTTTGAATAAAGTCTTTTAATAATGTGCCATCTCTGTTTATTCTGCAACGTCCTCCTCTCTTTTCCTCCATCGTCGCTATCATATTATAGTCTCCGCCTGAGATCCACAGTGGATGAGTCCGGTCTTCATTAAGCTGCGTTAATGCATCCAAAATTTCGGCCTTCTACTGGATTTCTTGTGGAAAGTATACATTTGTTATGTGCTAAGAAATATTCGTTCCAATTAGATGAAAAGTGGCTTGAATGAATTGCATGTATGTTATCTAGTTGTATCAGTCTTGCATCCCATAGTATTGAAAGTCCTCCTGAGGCTCCCTGAACATCCACCGCTGTGACCAGCCCTCCCGGCTAGGCCTTTGCTGCTACTTTTTCCAATACTACCTGATTACATTTAGTCTCTTGCAAAAAAAGAATTGCTGGTTTTTCTTCCATTATCATATTTTTTATGAGTCTGCCTTTCTTCGGGCCATCAAGCCCTCTAATGTTCCATGATATTAACTTCATTGGGAAGGTTTGGGTTTGGTGTTGTAATACCTGGTTAGCTTGGCATATCTGCCTGATTCCACTAGGACTTCACCTATTTTGATAGTTCTTTCCAAGGTGGACTTCCTTCCTCGCTTTTTGCTGTCTTTTATGATGAACTTCCCATCCCATTGACTGCCTGTTTGAACCCCTAGCGAGTATTTATTTTGGGCTTTATTGAGTACTTCCACCAGGTTGTCCACTTGTGTGTCAGGTATTTTGTCGAAGTTTCCTATTTTGCATGCTTGTTCCAAGCCCAGTATGTCCAGTTCACCAATGTCTATTGTTTCTGTATCTTCCTCCATGTTCTGGGCCTCTTGATAGCTGTCTGCTTCTCCTTTTTCTTTTTCTGAGCCTGGATCCGTGATGTCTATTTCCATATCTGGCTGACTCCAGGTTGTCGATTTGGTGTTGTGGGTATTTCCTTCTTGTACCTCCATTTTTCCTTTTGTTGTCGATTTGGATTCCTCAAACTTTTCCTGATTTGATTTGTGCATAGATGTTAGGGGATCTTGATCCTGCTGCTCTTCATCTGCTAGAACGGCAAAGCTGTTGCTCGTGGAAGGCTTTGAAGGGTCCATTTGAGCTTGCTTGTTCTGGGTTGGCTGTTTCTTATTTCCTCTTCTTCGGTTTGTTACTTTGGTAAACCCATCCGATGTTTGTTTTTCCTGGTCTTGTTCCATGGATTTGCTGTTTAACGGGCAGTCTCTATAAAGGTGCCCTAATGCATGGCATTTTCTACACCTAAAAGGCACATGCTCATAATCTATTAACTGGATCCATTCCACATCTTCGTGAGAGAGGCTTACCGTATCAGGCAGAGGTTTCTTTAGGTCCATGTAGACGCAGATCCGAGCGTATGAGGTGTACCTCTGCATCTTTGTTTCTTCTGCTACCTTGACAAAATCCCCCAGTACCTTACCAATCGCCTGGAGCGATTCTTCTTCCCAATACTCCCATGGCAACGAGTATAACCTGATCCATACTGGTGCCCAACTTAGATCTTCCTTATCCGGATTGAATCGCTCTATCCATTCTCTGAGAAATAGACCAGCTGAGTTAAAGAAATACGGCCCACTCTCAAAGACTCTGTTTCTATCTTCCAGGCAATTGAAGACTGCTGTGAAAAATCCTTTTGGCCCAAGATGCAGGGATATATGTCCTTTTGGATGCCATTTGATATTGATCTAAGCCCTCAAGGCTTTCTCATTTGGCCATATGCCTATAAATTTGCCTATGAGGGCATGATCCCTCATGTATTGTATTCTGGCATTGATTCTATGACTGGGGAACTCCACTTTTGGCCTGTGCGTGGCTACCGGCTTGCATGTGGATGAGCTCACTTTATGGTTGTCTGGCTGAACTTGTTCCTGCTGCATATGCGGATTATCATCAGTATTCTCTTCGTTCTGACTCTGGTCCTTTTCTGATCCGTCCCTGTGCTCTGGTTGATTTTCGTTGGTTGAGGGAGGAGCCCCTCCTGCCCCCTAGCGGGGGGTCATGATTCGCTTCTACCAACGCCTTCCTCTTGGAGTCTGCAGCACTGCTGCGATATGAGAGGGTTTCTGTCCCTGCAGACTTCCTTCCATCGCAGGTCTGCTTGGAACCCTAACCTTTGTATGCCGCTGCCATCATCTTTTCGCTACTCGATCTTCTCCAAAATTATTATAATATTAAAAACTAATATAAATATTTATAAATTTTATAATAAAATAAATTAATTATTTTTTAAATTAAAATGTAATAATATATAAAATTAAATTACTAGATAAAATATTTTGATGATGAGTATGATGATTAAAGTATAAGATTACTAATATGATTTATTAGACATTAAAAAGGTAAGAGATTAATTGAGATTCTTTAAAATTTTATTTTGTTTTGAATTTTTGCAATGTTCACTATTTTTAACACTAGTCAAAACATAAAAATAATTCTTGTTAGGAAGAATGAAGTTGATGACTTCCATATAATACCGTAGCTTCATTTTCCCCTCTAGCTCCTTATCATCCCACAATTCATCCTTAAATTTGGAATTAACAATATTTTAAATATTATCCTTATTTTCTAAGATAATCTCCTCCTTTATCCCAGAAAGGTCTAAGGCATCCTTATGCCTCTAGCTCCTTATCATCCCACAACTCATCTTTAAATTTGGAAGTAATGGTATTTTCAATATTATCTTTATTTTGCAAGATAATCTCCTAGTGGAGAGATTGGACATCCTTATGCCAACATCTTTTGAACCAAAAGTGGGGCTTTTGACTAGAGTTAGAAACAAGTTTGGAGAATCTCTTGGCTTCCATGTTGTAAAGCTTATTCTTATACATTAGATACCTAAACATAGCCATATTCTGAATGGGAAAAAGACTAGCTTCACTCAAGAGGATAAGGTAGGGAGTATTTCTTTTAAGCTTTATATTGTAAATTATAAATTGCTTTTGGATCAACTAGATCCTCCAACACAATTTTCTAGATATCCTTCAACCCCAAATCTTACATCTTTATGAAATAACAAAAATATTAATTTTTTTTCCTTCAAACCTATTACAAATTACTACATATAATTTTACCTAATTTAATAACTTAATTATTCAATAACCATATAATAACTTAATTATTCAATAACCATATCAATTTATTAAGAAACTTGATGAAATCTAACATTGAGGAAACGTAAAGAAAAACTTTACAGTGTACAACAATGAATGGCAAACTCTTCTCTCTTATCCGTAATTCTCTCTCCATGTGGAGCCTATAGCCAAGGGAGAGGTGACTTTGTCATGGGAGAGGTGACTTTGTCATGGGTTGAATGCATGTGCTTTTATTTTTTTTACTTCCTCCATATCGAGACAAAATATTAGGCATGACTTTAATAACCTTTAATGGGCAATATTTGCAACGTATTCAATATTCAATTATATGATATGCATATCAAAGTGAGATAAAAATACATGAAAACTCATTTATATATAGATATGTTTCTATACATGAAAACTCATTTATATATAGATATGTTTATATAGGCTTGTGTATAAATTTTTAATTTTATTTTTTATTTTTATGAAAATATATAAATCATTATTTATATAGATCAATATAAATATATTTATAGAATAATTTTAAATTATGTTTATTTTGGAATAGGACTTTTATAATTTTAATTTAATTAGTAATAATTATTAGTTGGGTGGTAGGGATTCAATCTTTATAGAATATTTTTAATAGTATTTAAAAATTAAAAGGTAAAGTTTATCTCCAAAGTAGTTATTAGTTTTTTCCCTTTTAATTAAATTGATTAATTAAGGAAAATAATATCATATGAACAAGTATCATATGTAATGAGTTACGGTTTTTGGGCATGTGGTATTGATCAACCATTGTATTGTCTTATGGTATTTTAACAAAGCATATTTACATATTAAAGATCTTCATCATAAAGTGGGGGTGAAGCTTCATTTTTAATAATGTTGTTCTTTTACATGTACGTATGTTTAACTTATATATTGGTTCATTTTAATAATAATAATAATAATAAATTTTTTATATATCAATGAATAGTTTTCTTTCCTATCGACATTTAGTATCCATTTGATTTATATCTTGCAATAGTATATACTAGCAATTCACCAAATATTGCAAAGGAAACGGTCGTAAGGCATAAATTCGAAAAACATTGTGACATATAAAGAATTATTGAAGATGAAAATTAGTAAACAAAATGTCTTTCAAAAGTAGAAGAGAAAGAGAAAGCACTTACATAATGCCAATTTGACAGATTTTCCGACATAGATTGCCTCTTAATCTTCAAAGATGGTCTTTCAAGTTCCAATAGAAAATATTTGATAGATTTTGAAAAAATACAGGTAGTAGATGACATCAGATAAGCTAAATAAAATAATATTAATTCATGAAGAACATGATGGCTATATTTCCAAATCTAAATTTGCATCACAACCTCACAAATTTCATACATCATCACACAATAAATGAAAATGAGCTAGACATCAGTGCCCAAATATTCATAAGTTTTGGTGTAGAATCAGCAACTTTGAAAATATTAGAATTCATCATTTTAATGAAGTGCTAACCTATCACACTTCATTGACCAGGAAGTCGTAATCAATCAAAATGTAAAACCCATCTACCCAAGGCTGAAAGAACCAAACGAGTATTGTAGAATAAATAGCAAGACATTTATCCTCAATGTTTATTTAATTAGGTGTTTCTCATGTATCTCAATAGCAATCAGATAAAATTGGATTCCAAGATGGACATTTCTTTTCTCATGGATAAGGAATAAAGAAGAATGGATAGACCAGAATGCACACTTTCACAGTGGAAGCACATATGGATCAGAACCTTTCAAAATTTCATTACTTACATGCACTTGGCAATCTTAAATAGAGCAACCACATTGGAATTTCTTTAGAGAATTAATGGATCAAGTCCAGGCAAATGTGTCTATGTGTAAAAGAGGTGAAAAGAACATATGCCACTTACTAATATTCTATCCTTACTAAAAGGAAATATGGACTTGAAATGGATTCTTTGACAAGGATAAAGGACTGTGGACAAGGAGTTTATGCTAAAGAGTGCTTTAAAAAGTGGTAGCAAAACTTTATCCAAGACCTCAAAGACCTTCCTCTAATAATATCATGGGGAATCTGTAAAGATAGAAATGTCAAAATATTTTTCAATGTTCCTTCCAAGGAAAATCATTCTTCTCAAACTTCAAATCTTTTTCATCAACCACTACACAAAAAAGTTGATTTGTGCTCCTATGGAAAAATCTGGAGCATGGGGATTACATTGATGGATCTAGTTAAAGTACCCCAAAAAACCGAGAGCCAAAGGTGTTCCCTATCTCAAATTATCAATAAATCTAATTGTATCATATTTAAAATAGATTTAGGTGAGGATCAAATATCTACACTGAGCTTATTTCCCTAAAAACACTCTTAAAACTAGCATCCCACATTGGCATTTAAAAAATATGAGTGTTTGGCAACATTGTTGTTAGATAGTACACGCTAGATCATATTATACTAGGTTGGAGCACACATGGAAAATTTGGGCACCTTTTATTACAATTGCACTACACAAATCCATGCAACGTTAAATTCCAAACAACATAATGATATGTAGGTGACAATGGAACAATAAATAAACAGTAAGGGCACATCACAAATTTTTGTATTCCAGCTGTAAGGGCACATGCCTGCATGTATGAAAAAGCTATAAATAGAATAGGATAAGTTCATCATTAGACTTCATGTTAAAAATAAAGTGCTAAAGCTATATGAGGCAGTTATGTTTTATTTTTCAGTCTTTCCAAATTCATTTTTTATCATTTAGATAAAGTGCAGATCGAGATACCTAAGAAATATATCTATTTTTATGAACCCTAGGTGTCACTTATAAGAGAGAGTGAGAGTATGGATCTATAATAGGGTTAGTTTCAGTTCTTATAGAAAGTCCCTTTTAGAAAAATTTCTAGCAGATTTTTATTTAGTAGTATTGGAATAGCAGTAACAAGGGCTTTTGACATTTATCTATGTGTTCCAATGTATGTGTTTCAACTGTGTTTATGGGTTATAGTGAGATTTAGATTGCAATTTTGATTAGCCTTCAAATATAGACAATGTTGGTTTCCATTAGAAGAAGAATGTGTTTACAATGCGTTAGCCAAATCATAATGGTATGAGAGAGGTTTGTTGAAACCTTCTAAAAATCATTGAATAGATAGTAGGACTCCTACCTATGAAATGGAGTTATCACGAGGCTCCAAGGGTCAACTTTTGTGATCCATGCTTGAGAAAAGCACATTGAGTTTGTGATCAGGTACTTGTGAGGTTCTTTGCTAGGCTATTTATCTGTTTTAAATTTTGTTTAGGCGATATTCCAATGCAGCAGTATGGGTACAGTCAATCTCAAATACAATGACACATTGGAAGGTCCCTCTTGAATTCATCCCAAGGAAGTCTCGGGTAACCAACCGAGATCCATATTAACTCCAGATCTACCAAGCACTTGGAGGGATCAAAAAGAGGTTTTCACTTTAAAAGAGGTTTTCACCTCAAGATATTCAATCCCTCTCGACACTTGATAGATCTGGAGTTAAGATGGATCGTGACCGTGGAGGCAGAAGAGCTTGGTATCCCAAAAATAGATATGTTGAAATAAAAAAGATCATGAAAAGAATATTTAGATTAGGAAGATTTTGGAGGTGCAAGGGGTGCCTCTTTACCTTGATGTTCAACTAGAAAGCCTAGATGGATAATCTAGACATTACTAGAGGGAACAGAGTAAGTTGGTGCTCCAAGTATTTTCTTTCAGGTAAGCCACCCTCCTAAAATGTTCCCTAGTTATGTTGCACTGATGTCTTCCATTATTGAAACAAAATATTCTAGTAGTAAAGACGCAGTAGGGAAGCAAGTACTTCAAAATGGCATGATGGAGGAATACATCTCCTCTTAAAGAATGATGGGTAGGAGATAGTGCTCGGAATAGTGGGGAAGTTAGTATATGACCCTATGTTGTTTTACAAGGATAACCATGCAACAGATAGCAGCATAGAAAAATTTGAAGCTCAGTTTGTGGCTAGAATGTTCTCCCATTAAAAAGGAGTTTTGAGGCGACTTTTTCTCTTGTTACTAAATATACCTCTATCATATTTACTATGTCTTTCACAACAACCTTCTATTGGATTTTATATCAAATTTATGTAAAGACAAAATTTCTTAATATGTTGGTTAAGGAGGTATATGAATAAGCCAACCAAGAAGCTTTTAGGTGAATAGACTTGAGACCCATATTTGCAAGCTAAAGAAGGCCTTTTGTGGGTTGAAACAAACACCATTTGCATGGCACTCGAAGATCAATGAGTAACTTTCATATTTGGGTTTCACTAAGATAGATGCAGATTTTAATTTTTACTATTTGGTTGATCATTGAAATCTTCTTGTTTTAGTCCTATATATAGACAATCTTAAACTCACAGGAAGTTCTAAGAGATTCAAAAAATGGTGAAGGGAAAAATTGGCAAGACAATTTGCCATGAAAGACATTGGCATGATGCATTACTTGGTGGCTCTAGGGTGTAGCAAAGTGCAGATGAAGTGTTCCTTGGACAGAATAAGTATGTAATTGAAATTCTTAGAATATTTCAAATGATGGACTACAAAAACCATCGCTACTCCCCTAGTATGCAATTGAAACTTTGAAGAGATATCAAATGATGTACTACAAAGCCACGTCTGCTCCTATTTGGTAGTAAATATGTTGTACTTTGTTGATTCTAATTTAGATTTGATGAACATCTGTGTATAGGGAATTGATAGGTTCCCTCTTGTACTTAGTTAACACAAGGCCTAAAATTTGTTTTGTATTCAACAATTTCAGTACATGGTGCAGCCTAGGTAAGTTCATCGGGTTGCTGCAAAATACAATATTTAATACTTGAAAGTGGTTAGCGCATTTTGCACTGAGATATGTTAGTGATCGAGAGATGGCATCACAAGGTTTTCAAATTTCAGATTCGGCATATAGTACTCGTGACACAAATAACACTTCAAGGTGCTCTTTTAGTTGAAGTTCAACTACAGTTTCCTCGTTCAGTAGTTAACAAAGTACAAAATTATGCATTAATCAATTGAGAATAAGCATAATATATGGTTGCGAGTTCTTCTAGTTGTGAAGCCAACTCGTTTTGCAAAGTTACTAAAATATCTGACAAATAAAACTTTGGATACTTTTGTAACAATCAAAATTGTATAAAACTCTCTAAAAATCCATCTTTTCATGATCAATCGAGACACACTGAGATCAGATAGTATTTTATCAGAGAAAAGAGTTCGTAAAGGAGTTGTGGTTCTACAACACATTCCAACATATCAGAAAGTACCTGGTATTTTGGCTAAACCTTTGGCCAAAGGGAAGTTAAAGATGACTTGGATTTGTGGAGAACACTTTTCTTGATAAGAGGGACTGTTAAATAGTCTTCCTCTAATCATCTTCTACTGGGTTGAAGCACAAATGGAAAATATGGGCACCTTTTGTTACAACAACATTACATAAAGCCATACAATGGTAAATTTCATACAACATAATGATCATATATGATCAATATACTAGGATGCAACATACAAATGCATTGTGGGCATATTACTAATCTTATTATTCTAGTGGTGAGTGTGCATGCATGAATCAACTATAGATATAATAGCATGACTTTATCCTTACTCTTCATTTTAGAGATAAGGTGCTAAATTTATATGAGGAAATTTTGCTATATTTTTAACAGTTTTTGTAAATTTGTTTTTTTATCCGGTATATAGAGTGCAGATCCTGCTTGCAGCACAATATTTTTCATGGAGATCCGAAGATCTAAGAAATATATGTATTTTTGTAAACCTGGACACACACTAATATCTATAAGAGAAAAGGTTAGGGTACAGATCTATATCAATATTAGAGAGGTTTACTTTTATTTATGCTACAAAAAATTCATGATATTAAATTTTCTATTAATTTTTTATTCAAGGATAATGGAGTAGCATTAATAGGGGTTCTCGATAGTGATCTACATGTTTTGTGTGCATGCATGAATCAGCTATAGATAGAATAGCATGACTTTATCCTTACTCTTCATTTTAGAGATAAGGTGCTAAATTTCTATGAGTAAATTTTGTTATATTTTTAACAGTCTTTGTAAATTCATTTTTGTATCCGGTAAATAGAGTGCAGATCCTGCTTACAGCACAATATATTTCATGGAGATCCCAAGATCTAAGAAATAGATGTATTTTTGTAAACCTAGACACACACTAATATCTATAAGAGAAAAGGTTAGGGTATTATGGGCACCTTCTGTTACAACCATTACATAAAGCCATACAATGGTAAATTTCATACAACATAATCATCATATATGATCAATATACTAGGATGCAACATAAAAATGAAAAAATACTAGGATGTTAAATTTTCTATTAGGTTTTTATTCAAGGATAATGGAATAGCATTAATAGGGGTTCTCGATAGTGATCTACATGTTTTGTGTATTTTTTCTAACTATGTCTATTTATAGGCTCAAATGAGATTCATATTACAGTTATGATTAGCCTTTAAATTCAGATTATGCTAGTTTCATGTGGGAGAAGAATCTGTTTACCAAGTGTTATTAAATTTCATCAATTGTTAGTAATTAATAGGATGAATGGAAGTAGCATAATTTGAATTCAAACTTTCTGTCCGTTCTTTATTTCAGAGTGATTTCCATGTCTACAAAGAATTAAATGGTGAATCAGACACCTTGAAGAAGGAAGGACTACAATTGTCTAAGGGTTCAAGGTTATGGAGGGAATTCAAGGATTTCCATCTCTTATAGGAACATATTTCTCCATCCTCAAATTGGTACTCTTATGAAAATCAGTTTTCTGAAGATGATTTGAGTGCCTCGAAAAAATATTTCTGAACTTTAGATAAGATACATGACCCTTCTATCCATATCAATGTTTTTTGCAAGCTTAGAAAAGAATGTATATTTGCGTTTTGATATTTCTGGAATCTTCAAGAATGTACAAAATGTATTCTCTATACTCAAATGACATAAAAAGTTACAAAAAATGAAGACAAATATATCAATATCAATCAATATGTAAGCCAATAAATGCACCAAAATAACATTGATTGAAAAGATATGGCAGAAGCAGAAGATGAAATCAAACATTCCATTTGTTTCCAACTCTTCCTATGTAGGGAAGAATATGAATCCTCGAGGGAAATGTAAGTCCGCTTCTTCATTTGTACTGCCCATGCTTCTCACAAGTCTTGATCCTTTGACCCGCTACTACCTTTTTTAATGTTTATCCCCTGTCGTGTGTTTGATAAAGATATTTCTCTTTGTCTTGTGGTGTAAGCCATTCTAACCAAAATAACTTACTATTAAGCTTCCTTTCTTCCTTGCAGGCCTATTTAGATTAGCAAGATGGTATCCGTGCATGAGACAATTGGCCTTTGAGCCTTTGGGTGCCTCCCCAACATGGAAGACTAGAGACTTCTTGATGCCTATTCTTTTCTTTCCTCTCCTTTAGCAGTGATGGGCTTATCAACAATATTATCTTTCTAGTATACATAACTAGCTGCCCAATTAGGCCTTCACCCATTTGGGGACTTTCTATCCTTAGGAGTGAAGAAGTACCATTCCTTCTCTCCAAAAAGGGCTTTCTCTATAAACAAATAAAAGAATATAATAGGCTCTTAAGTAACCCCTGAATTGTTTCTATTTACACATTCCAGGAATTGGGCTACAAAGATTACAGAGGAAAAATGAAAAATTACCTAGAAGCTACCATGGATCATATTTTTAGAGGTCCACATCAGCTATTACTTGAGCAGGGAGTTAATGCGAGGTTTCTTTCTTTCAAAAGTCATACACTACCAACTCCTCCTCTATAGGGCGAGTTTGAATCCGAAAGGCATTATGTAAGTCTTCTTCTGCATTTCTACTTCCCATGATTCTGAGGAGTCTTGATACTTTGACCTGCTACTACCTTTTTTAATTTTTATCCCCTTTCCTATGTCTGATAAATATATTTCACTCAGTTTTTTGGTGCAAGCCATTCTATATCTAGCTATAAGATTATAAAATATCATGAAATTTACAGTGAAAATAAATATAAGTGTAATTCAAACTCAATATCTTTATTGCCCATGGCCATATTACCAAACATGGAAGAAACGAGGAGAGTGAATATTAGTATGGAACAAAATCCGAACACATGTCTCCAAAAAAGGAGCCATGTATAACCATAATAAATCACTCTTAAGTTACCTTTCTTCCTTGTAGGACTATTAAGATTAGCAAGACGATATTCTTGCATGAGGAAATTGGTCTTTGAGCCTTTGGGAGCCTTCCCAGCATAGAAGACCAAATCCTTCTTGATGCCTACTCTTTTCTTTCCTCCTTTAGCAGTGATGGGCTTATCAACACCGGTAGCTTTCCAGTATCTAGAACCAGCTGCCCTATTGGGCCTTTACCCATTTGGGTACTTTCTATCCAGGGTAGAGAAGAAGTACCATTCATTCCCTCCAAATAGGGCTTTCTCTGCAACATAATAAACTGTTCAGTAAGCCTTAAATTCTTTCTATTTACACATTCCAGGAATTTGGCTACAAAGCTTATGGAGGAAAAATGAAAAATTACCTAGAAGTTGTCATTGATCATATTTGTAAAGCTCTACATCTGCTATTATTTGAAAAAGTACCTGGAAACTGTAATGGATCATATTTGTAGAGGTCCACATCCGCAATTATTTGAACAGGGAGTGACTGCGAGGTCGCTTTCTTGCACAAGTAATGCACCAACAACTCTTCCTCTCTAGTGAAGAATCCAAATCCCAGAGGCAACTGTAAGCCTTCTTTTGCATTTCTACTAGCCATGCTTCTTAGGAGTCTTGATCGCTTCACATGTTATTGCCTTTTTTAAAGTTTATCCCTTTTCTTGTGACTGCTAAAGATATTTCACTTTGTCTTATGGTGAAATCCATTACCAAGCTTGCGAGTTTCTGAAAGGATGGTTGAGGCCATTAGGTAACAAATTTCAACTAAAAAATAACAATTTTCAATCAATATGATGGCTGTAACTATTTCTATCGTCTGACATCAGAACAAATGACTCACAACTTTATAGGTGGCATAGGAGGGAGGTGTGGAGAAAAAAAAATAGCTTATTCACTTTGGTCAATTACTTTTTATGTAAATTAAATAATCAAATAAGTAGATTGCATATACAAATGTCAATTAAAATCATAATTTATCAATGTGGTTTTTTCATTGTTTTGTTGAAATCCAAGCATACATATTATTAGATAGATCCCCCTCTAGATTAAGGGTGACAAGAGTTGGGACCATGGATGTAGACAAGGTTGAACTTTTATATCAGGTCCTCTAGACTCAACATGGTTGTTATATAATTGATCATGCCACCCTAAACAATTGAAATCTAGCTACAATAATATCTCCTTGGTAGAATCTTCAATATACACATGGATAAGATTCATGTATTTCTTCTTTCGAAGATCATCATGACTACGGAGATCTTCCATTGTATATGGAACCATTAAGGAAGCTAACTTCAACAAATGGGGTCTACCCCACACATTGATTTTAGCTTATTTGACTCGAGATTTGATATCTAGTTTATTTGACCCTAGGTATCATGGAGGAAACTTGGATGAACAACTTAATGAAGATTAATTATTCATATGCAAGTATTTCACAGGTTAAATCATGAGTAGTATCTCCATCACTAACTCTAGGGCTGCATAATATAAGGTATGGGACAGACAAGACTAGGGAACCACTAAAATTATGGGAAATGTATCAAGCGCAAGATAAAATAATTTAGTATACCACTTTGATACATTATAAAGCTTAATGAGATGATGGAATTTGAAGATTCTTAATTACTTGGTAGATTTTTGAGTAGACAAATAGGAAGAGGCTCCCTACAATCTATTTGGGTGTGATGAGAACTGAATAATAGATAATATAATCTAAAAAAAATGACATAAGATAAATAATACTCTAATATAATGGGTTGTGTCAAAAGGCATCCTTACAATAATTGAGCATAGTTGAAACCTTAACTGATTGTTTGCCAGTCAAACCCTCAATTGATTGTCTTATTTTTTGTTACATGATCAACTTGTTGACATTTAATGGAATGCATACTAGGATACTCCTCTAGTCGACCAATTGACTAACTGTGGTTAATAAATGCTTTGGATCATTGTCTCCAGAGGATCCATAGGTATTATTAACCAACATAAACTTAGGTTCCGACCCCCCATGTGTCCTTCCCCACCCCCCACCCCAAATTATCACAAAATTATGGAGATTCAGGAGGTGAAATTGTGTCTAGAGGACACGCCCCCCCATTATTACATCTTCTTCAACCCCAAGAATACCATGTAGCTTAAGAAACATAGCTTTGGCCAGTGGCTCCATAAATATATCAATTATTTGATCATCAATTATATAATAGAGAATATTGATAATGTTATGTTAAACCAATTGTAGTAAGTAGTGGGTATGAAGTTCAAAATGCATCATATTACTATGTGAAATAGGATTGTATACCATTTGAATTACATTGTTATTATCACAATTGATGATATTCAAGGACTGAATAGGAAACTTGAGCTCTCCCAAGAGTTGGAAAATCAAATATTCATCCATCCCTACATTAGTAACCCCATGATAATCTTCTTTTGTAGTCGATAGAGAGACTACATATTTATTCTTGCATGACCAAATCAAGGGTCTAGTACCAAATGGAAACACATAGAAAGATGTTGATTTTCTATCATCATTTTCATTTTTCCAATCAGAGTCGGTGTAGAAAGCTAATGATTTATATATTTTTAACTTATATATTGACTCTTTTAATAATAATAATAATAAAACTTTTAATCTTAATGAGATTTTCTTTCGAGTTAATCACATAATTAAGATTTAGTCGACGGTTTGAACCATCTAATTTGGTCCATCGTCATGACAAAGGTGAAAAAGTCGATCTATCCAAATGATTAAATAGTAGAGATACACTTGGTTCTAGAATTAATCGTTGGGGATTTTCTATTATCAATTAGTTGTTAGCAATTGGCCATTAAGAATTAGATGTTGAAACAATAAAATTTATTATCATTTTAATATTAAATAAGTTAATATTTAATTATAGAATAAAATTGTTCTCCTTCCCAAAACAGATATTCTTCAGCAACCTCAGTTGCATCTTTGTCCTCAATTTTGAGAATGCTATCTGAAAATTACAAAACTGAAAATTCCATGCAAAAAATTGCTTATTGTAGATCAATACCATAGGGTATATATAGTAATATTTTGAGTGTGAAGGGTCACAAATATTGAGTGGACTAACACGAGGCCTTGAATTCGACCTTCAATAATTTGGTGGGAGACTTTATAATTTAAAGTCAAATAATCACTTATTTTTTAAATTATTCTTCTTTGACCATAGGGCTTGCAATTTAGGGCTTATGGGTTCTGTGGGGAATTTGTCACGTAGTTGCCCAATTTTCAACAAAATAATAGAGCTAAATAGAGTATGGATAGACATCATTCTAACGATGAAAGAAGGAAATAATGCAGAGAAAGATTCAAATATTATTATAATAAAAAATCCAACTCAACAGAGAGACAAAGAGAACAAGCTCAAAGTCAACCTGAAGAAAAAAAGAATTGTTTGGTAAAACATGGCCAAGAAGGAAAATTTAGCAAGATAGATAATCAATAGAAAGGATTTGACCATGTGTCAGAAGGCTAGCAAAAAAGAAGTTACAAATAAATTTCATTCACGTGAGTTTTGTAACACAACTTATAAAAGTCAAAAATTAAAGTTTAAAAATCAAAATACTCAAATGCATCAATATACTCATGACACACAACATTCTCCTTAAGTCCCATAACCATCAGATGTATGTCAACCTTCAACTCAAATAATCACAAATTCATTTCACATTCTACAAAGGAGATGACAATCAGGTGGCATGCATGTGCTATGTGACATTGTAAATCAAAAGAAAATTTGATGAGACAATTCATGGAAGAGGAAGAAAGCAGAAATGATGGCACATTTAATTTGAATTCCATAAAAGTGGATGAGGTGTTGGGTGTGCCTAACATTTTTCCATAAATATTGTTAACTCTCAATTGCGACCTTGACAATATACCAGACCTTCCAAGCCTTGTAATTTTTTATTTTGAATTGTTAAATTGTTTGATAAATTCCAAATTTCAGGGTTATTTTGCAATGGTGAAGACGAAATTCCATTTTGAGGATGATGGAATTGCAGTCGAGCCAAGAACCAAGGTGAGATTTTATCTTTTAGGAAAAGGAGTGCTCGATATCCAAATGCTTCATATCAAATAAGTGAAGATAGATGAGTCATCATGGGAAAATAATTATGAGTCATTCCTTCGATGGCCATATCCAAATAATGAATGGACTTCAGATTCAAAGTTACTTGAGGAAGTAGGAACTCGCAACATTCTCGTTGCCCCATTGGTTGCAGACATGTAGGGAAATAAAGAGGAAGTTGTGAAGTATCTGATAATTCGATATCATGATGGGAAGCTATGGCTTTCCTATCCCCAATCAATTTCTGGGATTACCATCCATTTGATTACCATATATCCATATAAATGAGATAAGGTACCCAACATGGCCGACTATAACCAATGGGTTACAAAATTCACTAGCAGGTTGTGAGGAAAGAACTCAAGAGGTTTAGTGATTAGTTAGGTTCAAGATCCTCTAGTTAGATCGACTAGTATGATTGTATCCCTTTGACATACACTTGTTGGTTAAGCCTTATATGTTAAATTAAACAAGCTAGAATGAAATGGTGAGATAACAAGCTCTAGAATATGTTGTGCAACTCATGAAGATAAATTTCCAAGAGTGCCAAAATGCGGGTAAGTATATTAACTTTCCTTCATTTATTATTTGGATAGTTATGAAGCTTAGTCTATTATTTGGAGAGACATACTTCACTAGGAAGGTTATGTCATTGATGAATAATTTTAAAATTTTCTCACATGGTTGGTCGGGCAAACCTTGTCTATGGGCCCCCATGAGTTATTTAGAAATTGGTTGTTACACATTATCTCATCCTCCAACGAATAGAGATTTATGCAACATGTACGTTAAGAATTGTCATATACACTCCATATTGATTTTTTTTTAGATTTTACAATAGTTTGGTAAAATAATACCGTAGAGGTAGACATTCAATAGCTACCCTACCCAACTTTTGTTGAGAAAATTTTTGATGGGCGACATTGATAGTCGAATGCAATGTTACATATTCCCCCTAAAGTCTCAGAGAAATCTGAAGATATCATTACCCTACTCTCTAATGCAGAGTTGGAGAAGGAAAAATAAGTTGCATTTTACTTACAATATTTCAAGGTTGACCTATCAGTTCCTCTAGCTGAATTGTCACAAAATTCTAGTATAAAGGAGTCACAAACTCCCAAGACCACGCCAACTTCCTATGAAGGAATTCAGTGAGAAGAGGTATTATCAGAAATTCATTTACAAAACCCATAGTAGCAACAACAAATTGATGGAGTTGTCCAAGAAGTCTTAGAATCTATTAAAGCAAAGGATAAAGTGGTCAAAAAGCATAAAAAGACAAAAACTCAATAATCAAGAGTTTAAGCCAACATCTTGCAAGAAGTTGGAAATTCTAAGGAAGTATTTATGAAAAATATCAAACAAAAGATGCAAGAAATTTATCAAGCTTCAGTGGGACATAGTTTTTTGCAAAATGGTACTTCTACTCAGGCTAAAACCAACACTTCTAAACAAGAACGAAATGATATTTCTTCCTATGAGCAAAGCTAGATGGATCAGGCTACAGGTACATAGAAAAATACTTAAATTACTGAGATTTATCTAACTAAGGATACACCTCCTAGTTATCCAACACGTATTATACTTGAGCAGCCTCAACCAGGTCAAATTCTATGAGATCAGGATAGTTCATATGAAAATTCATTAGAGTGTACTATGTCAGATGACATAGTTAGAACACATAATGAGAAGACGCAAGATATGTCGGTTGTGCCAACATATCAAAAAAATATATGATGATTGATCTTCCATCAACTGATCCACTAGTCACTATGCCTACCTCGACTTGTACATGATCATCTGACCCTTATTCAACAAGCATATGAGGAACCCAAGTGAAAAGGGAACTTATTAACATTCACAGTAAGTAATTAGACCTAAACTTTGCTAGTGATTCGAATATCTTTGAATTTCTAGAATGGTCTGTAAAAGGAGAAAAATTGTGACTAAAAAGGAGGAAAACAGACACCAATAAACTTTAAAAAAGACAATAATGAGAAAGGGGGATTTGGTTGGATTTTCAACACCGAGAAGTAGAAAAATCTAACGTTTATGTCAAAACCAAAGTTAATGATCATGACATTACCATTCAACAATTGGTGCATCGGTTGATTAATAGGAATGAGAAACTAAGTGCAGAAGCAACTGAGTTATAGTTAAATACCATAGTAGCAAGAAGCAAAGAGTTCACAAAAATAATTTAAAAGACTCATCATGAATTCCTAATAACCATGAAAAAATTAGAGCACACACTCGACATAGGAGCTACCTTAACTACCATGTTAAACAAATGGCCCACCTATCTAGCATGAACATATGGTCGCATGAAAACATAAGAAATTCTTATTCGTGACTTTTCCATGACAGATGTTGCGGAACCAAGTGAAAAGCAAGCATTGGAAAATAACCTAGAGCAGGAAAGTGAAATTTGTGCCCACTTGATGGAGAGTGAGAACGAGTGGCTTAGAGAATGGAAAAAAAACACAGATGGAATCAAATAATGCTTCAAAGTTTTACAAGGAATACTTAATCACTTGTAGCAGCTCATACAGGAAAATCATTTTAACCAAATATTACTAGAAGATAATCCATTAGAAGAAAGTGTTCAGCTTCTAGTATATCTTAAAGAATCAAGTTCTGAAGCAAGGCTAGCAATCTAGGAGTGGTTAATCATTAATGAACATCTCTTAATATTAGCACTAGTTATTTGTCAAATTTCCTTCCTGAACATGTCACCACCATTAATAGTTCATTCCTTGCCTTCACAACCATCACCTGCTACCCATCAGTTCTTTGAACCCAATTTTTGAACATGTTTTGCAGCTTTAGAACAACAATCTCATTAAGTTGAAGTGGATCAAGAGTGCATCGATTAACAAGACCATTTCATGAAGCTTGGATAGAGACCCTAGAAGTATATGTCGAAGAAGAACCAAACGTTTTTCATTATTTCATGTTTTACTTTCTATCTTACATCATAATGTATTTTGTATCAAAATTTTGTAAATTAATTAGCTCTCAAAGAGCCAACAAATGAATATAGAATTCTATGTCATAATAATTTTGGTGTAACAAATTCTATACATTTTTTATCACTCCAATCTCCCATTCTTCAAGCCAAATAATGGTTTGAGGGTCATGGAGATGTTGGAGGGGCTAGTTAGCTTAGTCGAATAACCCAATCAAGTCAGAATAAGCACAATGTGAGTCAGTCAAAAAGCTTGTTAATTTGATGAGTAAGATGGATTAAGCTAAGTACAATCAACAATTAAACTATTTAACTCTCTCAACATGGTATTGAAACACGTGAATGCATCAATTTTATCAATTTTGATAGGACTTTAAGAGATATAAGAAAAGGTGTGCTTCCGCTATTTCTCCACTACTTGTTTCTCTTCTTCCTCTCTTTAATTATGTGCTTTGCTATGTGAATTCCTAATGTCTTTACTACTGGTAAGCATGTATACTTTTCCCTAAAATACAAAACTCTTCCATACCCATTTTATTTTATCTTATCATTACCCATGTTAACATAATACCTTTGACATCTTCTTCATGACTCTCGGTATTTTGGGCATCTGCCATAATTTTGGTCCTCATGTTAACTCTGCTCCTGTGGGCCACTAAAAAAATTATTTATATTTCTTGACAACTATTTTATTCCAAATCCAAAGTATGGGTTAACTAATGTATTCTAATCCTTGATATATTTCTATTAACTACTTGTTTTACCAAATTTTTGGCCAATTTTACTCAAATTTTCATATTTTTCTACAAGACATTTTTGCTAATTTCCTAGAATTTTATAGAAACAAATTTCAAATATGACTCCATCAGCATGTTATTATGTGTAACATCTTTCTACTTACTACTCCTTTGTCTTACTTATAATATATTTTTACAAATTTGCATGTCCTAGAAGTAAATTAATACCTAATTTTACCCTTGTATTGTTTCAATCATAAATCCATCACAATAACTTCATTTTTTGATACTAATATGTTAGTGGAAACCTCTCTCGAAGGTATTTCATTCATGTTGTGAAAACTCTACCTATCAATAATACACATAGTCATCATGTGTTTTTTCTACTTAGAAATATTACTAGGTCCTAAGAAATGCCCTATAGGTTAATAACCCAAAATATTAGCAAAATATTAGAAAAATTATAGACTTTTCCATTGACTTACAAATCTAATTAGCTCAAAATGACATGTAAATTTATTTTTTAACTGTCATTAGTTATACCAAATTCCACCATGTCCTCTCTCCTTTTGGTGAATATCGATATGCATATATATACTCCTCACTCCTTATAGGACATGAACTGCGTTCCATATATTTACTCACACACTTGGAACACATGCAAATAATACCACTACCTCTCAATCCCCACATAATCCCCACTTCATCTTCCATCTCATTGATGATGTCACCTTCTATGTCACCTAGCCATGTCATTGGCATACCATGATCCTATTAGTTATCACACTACCTGATGTAGCCATGTGTCTACTCTATCATCATTCTTACTAATATCCAATTCATATATCAGATCACCCTATTAGTTTAACACCATAGTTCTTCCTAAAATCACCATATGCATTGAAAACTATGTTTTATGGGGTTTCCCTAATTCTTTTAGAATAGTGGAGAGGGGGGTTGGCGTGGTTCTAATATGCAGGCCATATACTTCTAATTTCTTAACCTCCTCCCCTCCTCCCCACCCCCATATTATCCAACGAATAATTGGATGGAGGGAATGGAGGTCCAAACATTATGTATATGATTTTTGGGCCAATCCATGGTATGATTAGGAAGAAACCAAAAGGTTGCTACTACCTTGAAAATTCGAACCTATGAACTATGTTAATGAGAATGTGGCTTTGAAACCTCATTATGACTAACCCACAAGATAAAATCACATTTATGAACTTGGTTAAAAAATTGATGTGAAAAATCTAAATTACCAATTTTCTTTGAGAATTTTCTATCAAGAAATACACAAAACTACTAATAATTTCCCTATTGGACTCTTTCTTTGGCCCCTACAAGTCTAGAATTCAAACCTAAATCCCTTTCCTATTTTGGGTATATCCTACAATTGTATTGTTCTAGTAACCATATCTCTTTTTGGATATTTGTTCAAATAGTTTACAATTTGTTCAATCATTTCACCCGTATGCTCTATCTTTGCCCTTTATAAGTCCCAATGTAGCAACCTGTGCATTGATATCACTTTGTCCTATATTTTTCTAACTTGGTGTCTACTAGAATGGAAGGGTATTTGGAAACCCCTAAGTTTCCTCTAACTCACCAAAAATACATTGCAATTATGTTCATCCTGTAATATCACATTGATTCTACTAGGAATTTTCATTCAAATATTTTATGCACAGGATAGACATAATGCCAAAATCAATAATATTATATATATACATAATCTACATTGTTTTTGTATAATGCCTCTTTTCAAATATGTAATTTTAATATGCATTTAAATGGTCTCTATCGTGACCATTTGCTTACACATATAAGAAAATGGTCACAACAAAGACCATTTAAATACATATTAAAATTACATATTTGAAAAGAGGCATAAAATAAATATATAACTCATTCATTCCACCTAATCATACACCATGTTTCTTATATTCTCTCAGTAGAATGACAAGCCTAAGTCATGGCTTTAAATCCACAAGTTCAATGGCTTACCTAAATCTAAGTCCATAACTAGTATTAGATATAACCAAGCCAAAGTACCAATACAAAAAATCCCTACCAATAGTCTCGCATCCCTCATTAGCCATGCAACCTTAGTATGCACCCCCTTATTTTCACTCATTGTCCATCTAGTTGTGCAATTACAATTCTAGGGTATCCAACTCACCTCGACATGGATATTTCAAAACCCCATGGTTTTACTAGGAACTCCAAGTACCCTATAGGTTTCTAGGTAACTATATAGCCTCATACTAGGGAAATTTATCCCATTCCCCCAAATCCAACAATAATTTTTCCTAAGGTATCACATGCCATAGGATCTCTCTTCTCCCCTTCATTGGATTTTCATCCTTCCCATAGGTAGAATGATGTAATATGATTTTTATCAATGATATTAACACCCTTTTCTTTTATATGTATGTCCCTCTTTTGACACATGACATATTCTAAAGTCACTTTATATGGAGTTAGGATAAACAATGTGCTCATTTGACTTAGGCTTATTTTAATAATGGCTTAGCTAACTAGGATTAACCCCATTAACAACTAACAATTGGCTCCCTTTTCACAATCAACGAGTCTTATCACCCATACTCTCTTGTCTAACTTGGTCTATAGTAATGATGTATTTTATTAATATGCATCTAATTTCATATTTACAAAACTAGGGTCTTTGGCCTCTAAACATATAAAATCAATCACACAAGCCTAAAGAGGATATGTACTTTAGCACATTGGCCCAAAAGTATTCCTTGGCTCTCCAACTTATATTCGATATGTGCATCACACATAAGGGTCATCCTAGGGGTTTTAGTTTAAGTAGGAAACACGAAATACTAGACATAAACATGAAGATGGGGGCAACTCCAATTTTAAAGCATAGTTCCAATAAGTTACAATGCCTTATAGTGGGATAACACTCTGGTGCTAATTTATTATCCTTTTTTTTGTTTGAGGGACATATATTTATATGGTTGCAATCTCATAAATTCCCAATCGCCGACATAAAATTCCATTTCATTGCAATGTTTACCCACTATTTGTTTCATCCTATTCTGTGCTAGAAGCATGTTTTTCTTTAATAGTTTGAGAACCTATTGTTAGTGCCCTATGTGGTCCTCCAATATAGAAGCCTTTATGGTCCCTTTTGAAGCTGATGTGATGTATGGAAGATGATTTCTATAAATTGCCATAATTGAGGACATTTTTAATGATGTATGGAAGGATACGTTGTCCTACCATTCTTCCAAGGCCAACCTATTGGCCCATTATGTCTATTTATTAGATGCAAATAAACATATCTATTGTTATTCCCCTAGTGTAGTCTCCTTATTGTTATTATTAGTGTAGCCTTCTATTGTTATTGATGTAACCATGTAGTCCCAATATTTTTATTGTTATGCCCCATAGAAGCCCCCTATTGTTATTTTTATGCCCTTGCATTATTATTGTTATGTAAGCTCTGATTGTATTATGACCACTTAAACTCCTATATACACCAATGAGGTCTTTTCATTTGTATAATCCAAGAATTACTAATTTATGTGATGTAAAGGAGGTTTCCCTCTCGAAGAGTCTAATTTTAAAGTTGTTGATCTATCATTTCTTTAGTTTTGTGATCTGGTTGCATAACATTTGGTAGCAAAGCTTTGGATCCTAGGGCTTCACTATTTCAAACATGCCATCATAGAAGTTTCACTATAACTTTGTTTTTATGAAGGCTCAAAAGCTGAAATTTTTACCACATGGACAAGAACGCTTGGTGATATTCTTGTAAAAAAATAAGATCTTTGTTTGCTTTAGTTTCTGAGATACGGTGTGAAGAAGTTAGAGTTTTTAAATACTCCGAAATTCAATCTCAAATAACTGACCTTGGGAAAATTGTCATAAATTTTTCTATGGGCATCAGATTTGAATTTTGTAAAACTTGAACGAAATCAAACATCATTTGGTTTTTTGTGTATCATTTTTATGGCCAAAGGTTCGAACAATGACATGCGACATTCCTTACAAGGTCACTCTACTCACTTGTCTATAATGAGGCCGTCATGGGAGATTGGACATAACTTTAACTTGAAGTATCAATTTTTGGTCTGAATTTTGGAATTGGAAAGAAGACTTGCATGGATACCATAAGGAAAAATTTCATATCTTGGAGAGCCTAAATTGTATAGATATAATAATTTCAATATCTATCTCGAAAAAACAAGCAAAACAGTGTGTATATTTTTTTTCATTTGCAACTCTTTGTTTGAAAAATAAGTTTGAAGTGATTAAAATGAATAGAGAAGCATAGATATCATTATTTCATTCCAATATGTCTGAAAACAAAAAAATGGACATACCCAGTAAGCAACCAGAAATCTCTAATATGAGGCATGAAGAAGAGGAATAAATGCAACATGATATATCAAAATTACAAAACCAAGTGCAACTAATTTCTCTCTCACAAAGAGTAAGCAAAAATGAATTGGAAGTGATGATGAACGTTAAGATGGATGGTTTAGAATAAAAAATAAGATAAATGGAAGGTTTGAAGGATGATTTAAAAGCAAAAATCGAAGGTTTGAATGATGGTTTGAAAAAGTTTCTACAACAAATGCTTCCTAGTTGTGACAAGGTACTCTATGAAAACCATGATTAAAACAAAGGGAATGTTAAGTGTGATTTTAAAGACTATAACTTTCGATTGAAGACTAACCACATTCCAAAGATCGATATGAGGAATTTTGAAGTCAAGGATCTGATAACATGGATACCACATATCGATAAATTCTTTGATCTATATGATGTATTGAACACACTAAAGGTACGCATTGTAGCTTTATATTTTAAACAAAATCTGTTTGTGTGGCATTGATGGATTTGTTCTCGTAAATAAATTGTCACTTGGAATTTTTTTAGAATAATTGGTAGCACATTATGAGGATACAAAGAGAAATACCTTATTTATCCAATTAATAAATCTCAAACAAAAGGGTTCAATGGCGGAGAACATTGAGGACATCAAATGATTGAGTATTAAGGTAAATGATATTCCCGAAGAGTATAGGATTGATATTTTCATAACGACATTAGATGATAAATTCCAACATGAGGTTCACCTTTGGGAACTTGATTCACAGAGAAGGCTTTCAAGGTGGCAATAAAATTTGAAGGAAAAATTATGGCAACAAGTAAGTCTACCACTCGCAACTATAATATGAAAGTGTTGTTGCTACTAGCCTTCCACAACCTACACGATTGACACCACAATAGTTGGAGGAAAAAAGAGAAAAAGGGATTTGTTACAGTTGTGATAGAAAATACACTAGAGGTCATAAATGTGTTGAGAAGAAACTATTTTACATAGATTGTGAAGAGGAGGAAGAAAAGGAACAAGAAGAATAAAAAAAGAGAGGATATACACCATGAACCAACCCCAGAAAAGGAGGAAATGAATTCGATGATATCTTGTAATGAATTGGTGGGAATTACCACTCCTAATACCCTAAATATAGAATAATATATCAAGAAGAAAAAGGTAATAATGCTTATTGAATTGGGTATTACCCATAATTTTATTCATTGTAAGATAGTCAAGGAATTGAAATGATTTCCATATACAACACTAGACTGTCAAGTGAAGGTTGGAAATGGAGGAACTATAAATTTCTCTAGAAAGAGCCATAATATCAAGGTAACCATGGCATAATATGTATTGAATATTCTGATACTTTCCATTCGAATGGGTGGTGTTGATTGTTTACTAGGAGTCCAATGGTTACAATCTTTGGGGACAATAACTTTCAATTTTCAAGAACTTTTCTTGAATTTTTTTTGGGAAGGAAAGGAGTTTGAATTAAGGGGTATGATAGTCAAACCAAGGAAGATAATGTTGGGTCCCTATAATACTAGTGATTACGCCATTAATATTGTAGTTATACCCCTTATTAATATTGTTGTGCCCCGATTTCCCCCATATTGTTATTACTGTGCCCCATAGAATCCCTCTATTGTTATTTTTGTGGCTTTATATTATTATTGTTAGGTCGGCTGGGTTATATTGTGACTACTTAGAATCCTATATATAGAAAGAAGGTTTTTTCATTTGAATCATCAAAGAATTGTTCATTTATGTAATGTAAAGGAGGTTTCCCCCTCAAAGAGGCTGAATTCTAAGGCATTGATCTATCTTTTCTATCTTTTCTTGAGCTGGTTTCATAACATTTGGTATCGGAGCTTTGGATTCTAGGGTTTCGCTGCTACAAACAGGTCATCGTGGCATGTCGCTATAACTTTTTTTTGCGACGTTTCAGAAGTTGAAAAAAAACCAATTTGAGAAGAAATCACGCTAAACCATGGGTCCAAATTTCAGAGCTTTTCGCGCTATATTTGCAAAGATATGATCTGAGGAAGTTGGTCTTTTTGCAGACTCCTGAATTACATTCCAAACATGTGACCTGGGGAAAATCGTCATAACTTTCTCTCTGGGGATCGGATTGAAATTTTGTAAGAAGGTACAGAAAGAGGACGGACTATAATTTCTTGTATGAATTTTTCAGATCCAAAGGTCGAAACAGTGACTCGTGGCACGTCGTACAAGTTCGCTCTACTGAACTAGTCTATAATCAAGTCACTGTGGGAGATTTCACATAACTCTTCCTTGGAGAGTCCAATTTGGGTCAGACTTGTGGCATTAGAAAGAGGACACAGAGAGCTACTACAGGTCATAAATTCAGAATTATATGAACGGAAAATACAGAGATACATCAGAGACAATATCGAGCTCCTACAAAGTGAAAAAAGGTGTGTAGATTTTCTTAAATTTTTTGCTTAAGCTTGGTTTGAAAATTTATTTTGAAGGAATTCAAAGGGCATAATAGAGCATTATTATCGGTAACTGATGCCCCGAGGAAAGAAAATGCAAACACCTAGTAAGGAACCTGAAAACTCTAGCATGACTCATGAAGAAGAAGAAGAAACGCTATATGATATATCAAAATTACAAGAACAAGTGCAACAAGTGTCCCTTGCACAAAAAGCAACAGAATCTAAGATGGATTGTTTAAGGAAAGATGTAGAAGCTAAGATGGATGTTTTAAAGAAAGGTGTAGAAGCTAAGATGGATTGTTTAAAGAAAGTCGTAGAAGCTAAGATGGATGGCATGGAAGCTAAGGTGAATGGCATGGACGCTAAAATTGATGGCATGGATGATAAGATGGAAGAATTGAAGATAAATATGAATAAGTTGCTACAAGAAATGGTCACTAAGGGTGAAAGGGTATTAAAGGAAACTCATGATGAGAACAAAATAAATGTTAATCATGATTCCATAGACTCTAATGTTGGATCGAAGACTCACCATATTCCAAAAATCGATATGAGGAAGTTTGATGGCAATGATCCCGCCACATGGATATTACAGATGGAGCAATTCTTCGATCTCAATAATGTGCAAAACACACAAAAGGTACATATGGAAACTTTATATTTGGAACCAAATCATTTTGTATGGTATCAATGGCTTTGCTCTCGTAAACAATTTATCACTTGGACAATTTTTACGGAAGAATTGATAACACATTATGAGGATACAAAAATCAACACTTTTTTTAGCCAATTGATAAGTATCAAACAAAAGGGTTCAATAATGGAGCACATTGAGGAGTTCCAAAAATTAAACATAAGGGTAAAAGATATTCCAAAGGAGCATAGGATTGATGTGTTCATAGGGTCTTTAAAGGATAATATCCAACATGATGTTCGCCTTTGGGAACCTGATTCATTAGAGAAGGCATTCAGGTTAGCAAAAAAAATGGAAAGCAAAATTATGGCAACTAGGAAGCATACCACTCACAACAATGAAGACGGAAGTGTTGTTGCCCCTAGTCTTCCACAACCTATAAGGTTGACACCACAAAAATTGGAAGAAAAAAGAGAAAAAGGGCTTTGTTACAGTTGTGATAGCAAATACACTAAAGGTCATAAGTGTGCTGAGAAGAAATTATTCTACATAGATTGTGAAGAGGAAGAAGAAAAGGAGCAAGAAATGTCAAAAGAAGAGGATATACTCCAGGAACAAAGCCTAGATGAAGAAAAAATAAATCTGACCATATCTTGTAATGCATTGGTGGGAATTACCACTTCTCAAACCATCAAGATAGAAGCACAAATCAAAAAGAAAAAGGTAATAGTGTTGATTGATTCAGGAAGCACCCACAATTTTATTCATTGTAAGGTAGCAAAAGAATTGAATTGCTTCCTATATCCAGCACCACAATGTCGAGTGATGATTGCAAATGGAGGAATAATAAATTGCTCTGGAAAGTACCATAATATCAAGCTATCCATGGGAGAATATGTATTGACTAGCCCAATGCTTTCCATTCCAATGGGAGGTGTTGACGTTGTACTAGGAGTCCAATGGCTACAATCCTTGGGTACAATAGCTTTTAATTTTCAAGAACTTTTCATCAAATTTTGTATGGAAGGAAAAGAAGTTGAATTAAGGGGTATTGCAGGGAAACCATGAAAGATAATAAGCTCTAATTGAAATAGTTTTACTATCAATGTTGTTGAAAGATCCTACAACCTAAACTGTTTAAGATGGTAAATTATATCACAGATATCTAGTCATACAGTCGGTGAAGTAAAGACTGTTGCTGACATGCATGAAAGGAAGGCTGAAATGGCTCATCAAGATGATGCTTTTATTGCTCTTCTAGGTGATTTGATACTTCACATTTTTAAGAAACTTTTTGGGGTATGATAAATAGGATGGTTTGCTGTTAATTGCAATTAAGTTTTAATTGCATCTTGAGAAGCGAGGTGCACTGCATAGCCAAAGTGTTGTTCTGCATTGAAATTGTGATCCAGTTAAAACTTCATGTGGATACGGGAAAGGGCAAACTAAAATTGATAACTAAAGTGCATGTTCCTAGGGGTTATTAAGAGGCAAGGGATTGAGTTCCAAGAGCAAAGTAAAAGGTAAAGGCAACACATGTAGTTGACCTCGTTAATTGAGTACTAGATTCCAGTCGAGAAAATCCAATTCTAGGCAAAAATATAGTGTCTTAATCACGAGCATCCTCAAGAATTCCAACTTTGTAGTTGGCTGGCATCCCTATTTCATTTCTCTATTCCTGCCCCGCACAAATTGAAACCGAGTTGGAGTTGAAACACACCCAGTTGAATAAGCTTCTTAATAACCACCATAAGTTACTATCTAACCACCACCACCGAATGAAGAACAAAAGCACGAGTTTACACCGTGGGAATGATTGTTTCTATAGCCATAGTCTTTGGTTCTAAATATTTGGTTCTTGGAAAGTAGACGGCTTTTCCTTCTATGTTTTTTCCTAGGAAAAGCGAACAGCTAAATAAATTTACAGTTTTCGATTTCCACTCATGGCCCCAACATTTTCTGGAAAAGAAAAAATAAATTTACAGTTGTTAGTTGTCGATTGCCACTCATGGCCCCAACATTTTCTTTTTCCTTCCATGTTTTTTTCTGGGAAAATCCAACAACGAAATAAATTTATAGTTGTCGATTTCCACTCATGGCCCCAACATTTTCTGGAAAAGACAAAAAAAATTTACAATTGTCGATTGCCACTCATGGCCCCAAAATTTTCTGGAAAAGAAAAAACAAGTTTGTCTCGCTCTAGCTGCAATAGTTTGGGTGCTGAGAGAAGTGGATAACACGCTCAAACCCCTGAATATGAATCGAACTTTAGTGGATTGGATACTTTACCTAGTCATCTCAAGATCTGAACACAATTCCTTAGTAGCAATGAATATATATTTTGTTGGGAAAGCAGAGATACCGAAAGAGCATCTCACAAGTTCAGTTAGTTACCATCATGTCAGGACACATCCATTTCTTGATATATATTGTCAATGATAATAATTGATTTACTTCTTATGTACTTCTGGTTCAAATTTTCTTTCAATGTACCTCAACTGTTTGGTTGTAATTGTATAGCTAGGTTTTTAGTATGTTTGGATTAAGGACCTTTGAAGACACAATAGGAGCTATATCAATAGGAGCCTGGTGAGAGACAAATCCTTTGATATTCCATTCCCTGATTTCTTCAAGATTTGGCTGATTGAAGGTGGTTATGGGACAATGTAAGAGTTGCTAGGGATGATCACATGGTCACAGCTAGGCATTCATGATAAGTCGGTACATATCCATTGTTTAATGTTGAACTGTTTTAGAGTTCATTCAGTGCCCTTACCATTGATTGTCACGAGTATTGATCAGTCATAACTTACTGAAAGTGCAGGTGGGTTTACCTAATGTTGATGGTTATTACAATTGCTTGCTTGCCTTATTTGATAAGGGTGTTGAAGAGCGATTTATAAAGCCTTCTGCACGGCATATTGTTGTGTCTGCTCCAACAGGAAAATAACTTATAGCCAGGATGGAGGTAGGGAGAATGTTATGGAAGTGATTATAGATTGATGTTTGCAGTGTCTAGAAAAGAACGTTATAGTGACTCTTCTCTTTTGTTATAGGATAACGTTATTTATTTACATGGTTTTCACAAGAAATGCAATTCAAGCTAAATGAAAATGATGGAGGCTTAAAGGAACTGTCACTCTAAAATTAAGGGAATCATCCTTTTTCTCTATTTAATTAACTTAAAAAAATTCAACCAAGTGATTGTGTTTATCTACAAGTAACTTTTATTTCATGTTAAATGACATTGAACCATTGGTGTCTATATTTGCTGCGCCAAATAGTTTGGGAAATTAGTGGTTACTGGCCTTTTCATATTACTAATCTTTAGTCCATCTTTGAAATGAAAATGGGATAGTTACCTCAAACTTCTCTAAATACAGGCCAACCAGAACAGTATCAGACTAATCAGAAGGTACACAGAATAGAACAGAGGATATAAGAGAGGGAGATAAAATAAAGAACAACGACCTATTGAACCTAATGTTTTGTTGTATAACATTAGTCAAACATGCTAAGCGGAAAAATGTATTGCAGTGAAATTACTGGTATAAGGTTTCTAGTTTTCTTTTCCAAGGACTGATTGCTCTGAAATTGGATGATTAGGATTTTGCATATTGCAACTGATTGATGTGCTTTTGATGCTATGGGCATGACTATTTTGGCTTTTTATGTAATTGAAATAGTTTTACTATCGATGTTGTTGAAAGATCCTACAACCTAAAATGTTTAAGATGGTAAATTATATCACAGATATCTAGTCATACAGTCGGTGAAGTAAAGACTATTGCTGACATGCATGGAAGGAAGGCCAAAATGGCTCATCAAGATGATGATTTTATGTCTCTTCTAGGTGATTTGATACCTCACATTTTTAAGAAACTTTTTGGGGTATGATAAATAGGATGGTTTGTTGTTAATTGCAATTAAGTTTTAATTGCATCTTGAGAAGCCAGGTGCACTGCATAGCCAAAGCGTTTTTCTGCGCTGAAATTGTGATCCAGTTAAAACTTCATGTGGATACGGGAAAGGGCAGACTGAAATCGATAACTAAAGCGCTTGTTCCTAGGGGTTATTAAGAGGCAGGGGATTGAGTTCCAGGAGCAAAGTAAAAGGTAAAGGCAACACATGTAGTTGACCTCGTTAATTGAGTACTAGAGCCCAGTCGAGCAAATCCAATTCCAGGCGAAAATATAGTGTCTTAATCACGAGCATCCTCACGACTTCCAACTTCGTAGCTGGCTGGCGTCCCTATTTCATTTCTCTATCCCTACCCCGCACAGATTGAAATCGAGTTTGAGTTAAAACAGACCCAGTTGAATAAGCTTCTTAATAGCCAACATAAGTTACTATCTAACCACCACCATCAAATGAATAACAAAGGCACGAGTTTACGCCATGGCAATGACTGTTTTTATAGCCATAGTCTTTGGTTCTTGGCAGGCAGAGGGCTTTTCCTTCTATGTTTTTTCCTCGGAAAACCGAATAGCTAAATAAATTTACAGTTTTCGATTTCCACTCGTGGCCCCAATATTTTCTTTTTCCTTCCATGTTTTTTTCTGGGAAAAGCCAACAACGAAATAAATTTACAGTTGTCGATTTCCACTCATGGCCCCAACATTTTCTGGAAAAGAAAAAATAAATTTACAATTGTCGATTGCCACTCATGGGCCGAACATTTCCTGGAAAAGAAAAAACAAGTTTGTCTCGCTCTAGCTGCAATAGTTTGGGTGCAGAGGGAAGTGGATAACACGCTCAAACCCATCAATATGAATCAAACTTTAGTGGATTGGATACTTTACCTAGTCATCTCAAGATCCGAACACAATTCCTTAGTAGCAATGAATATCTATTTCGCTGGGAAAGCAGACATACTGAAGGAGCATCTCACAAGTTCAGTTAGTTACCATCATGTTAGGACACATCCATTTCTTGATATATACTGTCAATGATAATAATTGATTTACTTCTTATTTACTTCTGGTTCAAATTTTCTTTCAATGTACCTCAACTGTTTGGTTGGAATTGTATAGCTAGGTTTTTAGTATGTTTGGATTAAGGACCTTTGAAGACACAATAGGAGCTATACCAATAGGAGCCTAGTGAGAGACAAATCCTTTGATATTCCATTCCCTGATTTCTTCAAGATTTGGCTGATTGAAGGTGGTTATGGGACAATGTAAGAGCTGCTAGAGATGATCACATGGTCACAGCTAGGCATTCATGATAAGCCGGTACATATCCACTATTTAATGTTGAATTGTTTTAGAGTTCATTCAGTGCCCTTACCATTGATCTTCACGAGTATTAATCAGTCATAACTTACTGAAAGTGCAGGTGGGTTTACTTAATGTTGATGGTTATTACAATTGCTTGCTTGCCTTATTTGATAAGGCTGTTGAAGAGGGATTTATAAAGCCTTGTGCATGGCATATTGTTGTGTCTGCTCCAAGAGGAAAAAAACTTATAGCCAGGATGGAGGTAGGGATAATGTTATGGAAGTGATTGTAGATTGATGTTTGCAGTGTCTAGAAAAGAACGTTATAGTGACTCTTCTCTTTTGTTATAGGATAACGTTATTTATTTACATGGTTTTCACAAGAAATGCAATTCAAGCTAAATGAAAATGATGGAGGCTTAAAGGAACTGTCACTCTAAAATTAAGGGATTCATCCTTTTTCTCTGTTTAATTAACTTAAAAAATTTCAACCAAGTGATTATGTTTATCTACAAGTAACTTTTATTTCATGTTAAATGACATTGAACCATTGGTGTCTATATCTGTTGCGCCAAACAGTTTGGGAAATTAGTGGTTACTGGCCTTTTCATATTACTAATCTTTAGTCCATCTTTGAAATGAAAATGGGACAGTTATCTCAAACTTCTCTAAATCCAGGCCAACCAGAACAGTATCAGACTAATCAGAAGGTACACAGAATAGAACAGAGGATATAAGAGAGGGAGATAAAATAAAGAACAATGACCTATTGAACCTGATGTTTTGTTGTATAACATCAGTCAAACATGCTAAGAGGAACAATGTATTGCAGTGAAATTACTGGTATAAGGTTTCTAGTTTCCTTTTCCAAGGACTGATTGCTCTGAAATTGGATGATTAGGATTTTGCATATTGCAACTGATTGATGTGCTTTTGATGCTATGGGCATGACTATTTTGGCTTTTTATCTAATTGAAATAGTTTTACTATCGATGTTGTTGAAAGATCCTACAACCTAAACTGTTTAAGATGGTAAATTATATCACAGATATCTAGTCATACAGTCGGTGAAGTAAAGACTGTTGCTAACATGCATGAAAGGAAGGCCAAAATGGCTCATCAAGATGATGCTTTTATTTCTCTTCTAGGTGATTTGATACCTCACATTTTTAAGAAACTTTTTGGGGTATGATAAATAGGATGGTTTGTTGTTAATTGCGATTAAGTTTAATTGCATCTTGAGAAGCCAGGTGCACTGCATAGCCAAAGCGTTGTTCTGTGCTGAAATTATCATCCAATTAAAAGTTCATGTGGATACGGGAAAGGGCAGACTGAAATCGATAACTAAAGCGCTTGTTCCTAGGGGTTATTAAGATGCAGGGGATTGAGTTCCAGGAGCAACGTAAAAGGTAAAGGAAACACATGTAGTTGACCTCGTTAATTGAGTACTAGAGCCCAGTCGAGGAAATCCAATTCCAGGCGAAAATATAGTGTCTTAATCATGAGCTTCCTCACGACTTCCAACTTCGTAGCTGGCTGGCGTCCCTATTTCATTTCTCTATCCCTGTCCCACACAGATTGAAACCGAGCTGGAGTTGAAACAAACCCAGTTGAATAAGGTTCTTAATAACCAGCATAAGTTACTATCTAACCACCACCATCAAATGAAGAACAAAAGCACGAGTTTACGCCATGGCAATGACTGTTTTTATAGCCATAGTCTTTGGTTCTAAATATTTGGTTCTTGGCAGGCAGAGGGCTTTTCCTTCTATGTTTTTTCCTGGGAAAAGCGAACAGCTAAATAAATTTACAGTTTTCGATTTCCACTCATGGCCCCAACATTTTCTTTTTCCTTCCATGTTTTTTTCTGGGAAAAGCCAACAACGAAATAAATTTACAGTTGTCGATTTCCACTCATGGCCCCAACATTTTCTGGAAAAGAAAAAATAAATTTACAATTTTCGATTGCCACTCATGGCCCCAACATTTTCTGGAAAAGAAAAAACAAGTTTGTCTCGCTCTAGCTGCAATAGTTCGGGTGCAGAGAGAAGTGGATAACACGCTCAAACCCCTGAATATGAATCGAAATTTAGTGGATTGGATACTTTACCTAGTCATCTCAAGATCTGAACACAATTCCTTAGTAGCAATGAATATCTATTTCGCTGGGAAAGCAGAGATACTGAAAGAGCATCTCACAAGTTCAATTAGTTACCATCATGTCAGGACACATCCATTTCTTGATATATACTATCAATGATAATAATTGATTTACTTCTTATGTACTTCTGGTTCAAATTTTCTTTCAATGTACCTCAACTGTTTGGTTGTAATTGTATAGCTAGGTTTTTAGTATGTTTGGAAGGACCTTTGAAGACACAATAGGAGCTATATCAATAGGAGCCTGGTGAGAGACAAATCCTTTTATATTCCATTCCCTGATTTCTTCAAGATTTGGCTGATTGAAGGTGGTTATGGGACAATGTAAGAGCTGCTAGAGATGATCACATGGTCACAGCTAGGCATTCATGATAAGCCGGTACATATCCACTGTTTAATGTTGAATTGTTTTAGAGTTCATTCAGTGCCCTTACCATTGATCTTCACGAGTATTGATCAGTCATAACTTACTGAAAGTGCAGGTGGGTTTACTTAATGTTGATGGTTATTACAATTGCTTGCTTGCCTTATTTGATAAGGGTGTTGAAGAGGGATTTATAAAGCCTTCTGCATGGCATATTGTTGTGTCTGCTCCAACAGGAAAATAACTTATAGCCAGGATGGAGGTAGGGAGAATGTTATGGAAGTGATTGTAGATTGATGTTTGCAGTGTCTAGAAAAGAACATGGTCAGGGATTGGTATCCAAAATAAAATGTTATCATTAATGGATTAGAACTTTTGACTGCTTGTAGTGTCTAGAAAAGAACATGGTCAGGATTGGTATCCAAAATAAAATGTTATCATTAATGGATTAGAACTTTTGACTGCTCATCATTTAGTTATATATTCATATATTCTGGTGACAGGGATTAAAAACATTTGTAATTTGGATATTCTGTGCAGGAATATGTACCTATACACTACAGGGTTGCTCCTCGAAGAAACTGGGAAATTGAATGACTAGGATACCCTGCAGCCTCTGATTTGCATTCGTAATAAATTTGACCTAGCTTGGTCCCCAATTGTGGGCAGTTGTTTGTTTTGAATGATGATTCATTGTTGCAACATTTGTAAATTATGTGGAATGAACTATTCCATGGAATCTAATTGCAGGCATTAACATGATTGCAATACATGACATTGATATTTATTTGATCTTTTAATATGTCCTAAATGTGTTTTGGGTGTTTTTGTTTTCTCTATACCCAAGAGCACAGTGAATGCCGAAAAAGTTGGGCAGAAGCTCCTCAAAATAATAGAAAAGAAAACTTTAATTTCTTACTATGTTTGTTTGTCTATAGTTGAGTATGTGGTGAGAGTATGTGCATCTTTATAGATTTTGGTAGTCAAATCGCTGCATGGAAGTGGGTCCTTTATCCTACAAACAAGAGGTCCTAAATAGATTGTATATTCAATCCCTCTGTGAACCGTGCTTTTGTGGAGTGTTGTGTATCCAATCCCTCTGTGGACCGTGCTTTTGTGGAGTGTTGGCAATTTGCAGCCACATAGTGTTGACAATTTGCAGCCAACTCAGATGAATTTGCAGCCACATTTTGCATGAGATCTACTCAAATTCAGCTGTTTGCCCAGATAGGAAAAAGACATGAGACAACGTTATAGTTCTTTCCATGATTAATATGTTTGCATAAACTAGAGAGTTGTAGGATTAAAATCTTAGTGCGATTGCTTTACCCGATGAATGGATGTAACAAATGTGATAGTTTATATTACTTGGCTAATAAAGCAACAATATATGAATGGTAATGGAATTGTCCATGGTATTGTAGTTTCATTTCATTCATACAATGTTGGTTAAACAGCCATATTACAAGTAGATGAATTATGATGATCGAATTTGTCAATGGCCAGTATGTCTGTTAAAGTGAACACAGATTCTAGAAGATGACCTAGAAGCATCAAGCGCTGAATCACTTCTTGAGGGAGAGAATGCGAGGTCTAAAATATTAGAAACGAAAACAAGTCATGATTATGGAGATGCAAGTAGTGTGGCATGTGAAAATAGGGAGGAGGATGATTTAGATGATGTGCCTCAACAACTATTGTCAAAGCAGCAAGAAGGCAACTCGGGCAGATGTCAATGCAGAAGAAAAAGATGTTGATGAAGAGGAAAGGATTAGGCGTGTCGGAAAGGCCAACTTAGACAAATGGCTCCAGAATTCGTTGCAGAACAGAGGCATGAGAATAACATTGTTACAACATCATTGTTGCATTATATGGTCGGATTCTTCTCCAATTTATGCCTTACGGTGTTCCTTTTGCAACATTTGGTGCAATTGCTAGTTATATGCAAAACCCTCCAAATGTTTCTTTGGAGTACATGAGTTGGAATATTTGGGTCATATTGTATCTCATGATGGTTTTAAGATAGATCCTAAAAAACCAAAACCATTAAGGAATGGAAAATAACAACAACCCTAAAGCATCTTCATGGATTTATCGGGTTTACCTGGTATTATCGCATGTTTGTTAAGAATTATGGGAGAATAACAACGCCTCTAACAACATTACTAAATAAAGATGCATTTTATTGGACTCCAAAAGAAACTAAGGCCTTAGAACATCTTAAAGAGAGGTTGTGCCAAGAACCAATCTTAGCTACACCAGACTTCACAAAAACCTTTACCATGGAATGTGAAGCCTCAGGAAATGGGATTTGTGTTGACTTAATGCAAGAAGGAAGACCTATTTCTTTTGAAAGTTGTCTAATGAGGGAAAGTAAATACACAAACCTATTTATGAGAATGAAATGTTGGCAATAATGCATGCACTAAAGTAATGGTGACCTTACCTAATGGGAAGAAACTTTAAGGTAAAAAAATATCACGGTAGTCTTAAATCCTTTTTGGAACAATTATTATCTTCAAAACAGTAGCAAAAATTGGTGACCAAGATTTTGGTTTATGAATTTTAAATCATTTGAAAAGAAAGGAAGAAAAATTTTGCTGCAAATGCGCTCTCAAGAAAGGATGAGGATATGGAAGAATTTCTATGTTCCATTTCTATTATCCAACCTAATTAGATAAATGACTCAAGGGATGAATGAAATAATGGTCAAGAGGTGTGGACACTCATTCAAAAGTCGCAACAAGATCATAATGCATCAAATACATTTATGTGGAAAAATGATTCATTATGGTGCAAAGATTTTTTATATCTCTATAGGAATTCCAAACTCAAACAAAATATTCTTTTTGAGTTGCACACCTTCCCCTTACGAGGGAACTCTAGATATTAAAAAACTTACCACAGGGTCAAGAAGGACTTTTTTGGGATGGTTTTAAATCTGATATTCAATTTTTTTCGCATAATGTTTGGTTTTCCAACAAAATAAAGTAGAGACAATTAGGATCCCTAGTTTTTTATAACCTTTATCCATTCCATGTCAGCAGTGGGGGGAGGTCTCAATAAATCTTATCACAGGTTTACCCAAGTTTGAAGGAAATAGTTTCATCATGGTGATAGTTGATAGACTTACCAAGTATGCACACTTTTCTGCATTATCTTATCCGTTTATAGCCAATAAAGTTGCTACTGAATCTATGGAAAGAATTCAAAGGCTACATGGAAACCCAAATATTATTGTAAGTGATAGAGATCTCATTCTCACGGGAAATTTTTGGATGAAATTAGTTTCTTCTATTGGTACCCAATTAGCTCATAGATCATCTGATCATCCTCAATCTGATGAGAAAACTGAGATAGTGAACAAATTTTTGGAAGGATATCTGTGTTTACTTTAATCTAATAAAAAAAAACACTCGGTCAAGTGGTTACGTATTATTGAATGGTGATATAAAAATCCCTTCCATACTGTAGAAAAAATGATGCCATTTATGGAACTTTATGGATATCATCCACCATCCATCACATCGTATTTAAGAGAAAATTCTAAGGTTTAAATAGTGGAAGATCACATCAAGCATCAACAACAAGTTCTCGAACTCTTAAAGGATAACCCCAGTCTGGCGCAAAATCGAATGAAATAATAGGTAGATCAACATCCAAGTGAAAGAAGTTTTGATGTAGGCTATAGGGTATTTTTACGACTACAACCATACAAATTTATGTCCCTCAAGAAAACTATTAAGCATAATAAATTATCACCCAATTACTATGGTCCTTACAAGGTGTTGTAAAAGATTGGTACTATGGCATACAAATTGGAGTTGTCTGTTGGCATTATGATTCAGGTGTTGTCCTTGATGGCAAACTCATTCAGGTGATAAATCAAGAAGGACGCAGAAAATATGTTCAGCAAGTGCGTCCCCGCAGGTAGACCATGCAGAACCCGCGTCCAGGGACGCAGGCCAGCCGTTCAGGAGGTGCGTCCGCCCAGTGCACACATTTCAAGGCAGAGAAAAGCACGTGGGGGTTTCTTGTGTGGTATCTAGCCGACGGTTTTGTGTTTCTATGGTGTCGGCTCGTGGTATTGTTCCACGCTTTGGGGAGAAGCTTGCCTATATAAAGCAAAGGAGTTCATTTGGATTGTGCATCATCTTGGTTGAATATCTCTTGGTGAGATCTAGTCCAAATCTATAAGGGCGAATCTTCTAATGGACTACGATCTATATGGCGCATGATCAGATCTGTGGATCTGAGTGTTTGGGTTGGTTCTGAAGTCCTCTTATCTTCTATATCTGAAGGGACGCAGATTCAGTGAAGGGAAAGTGCGCCGGGACGCAGTACAGTAAAGGCTCAGGTGCGTCTCTGAGGCAAAGGGCGCGGCGCGACTGTGGTATTGGGTGCGTCTCTGAAGCGAAAGACGCGGCGCGATAGTGTTTCTGTGGGCGTCGGTCGCAGAAAAGCAAAGAGGAACAGTGCGTCTGCACGCAGAACAGCATAAGGTACACTGCGTCCAGTCGCAGGCCACAGAAAGAAAATATGCGTCCCTGTCTTAAGATGATCTGTTGACTGTATATTTCTGTCCATAAGGTGTTCTGGGTTGTTTCTGTAATTACTGATCTGATATCTGTAGTAGACTGTATCTGTTGTATACTTGTTGATCATTTGATTCTTCATGAAAAGAAGTAGGGGGTTGTAGCTCCCTTCCAGGAGAGACTGGAAAACGAGAGAGAGTTGTAGCTCTCTGCAGGTTGCAGCCTGCGTGCTGGTAAAGGACTGCACCAGTACAAAATCATTGTAAAAAGATTTTCTTGAAAGAAGATAGAGACATATTGCAGCAGGTGGTTTTTCTCCCGCATTGGGTTTCCACCTTACATCTTGTGTTCTTTGGTGTGACTGTCTATTTTCTTTATTCATGCTCATTGTTTTATGGTACTGATATGCAAGAATATTTCAAAAGATCAAATAAGGAAGATTTGGTAAATTGCTAGATAATACTGATTCACCCCCCCTCTCAGTATTATTTCCAACAATTGGTATCAGAGCAGGTCCTTCAGAAAAGCTTGATCGCTTGAAGGTAGATCGTTCATCATGAGCAACTACGAGAGAGAAGCATCAATCAGGCCACCCGTCTTCGATGGGACAAACTTCAATTATTGGAAGGTAAGAGTTACTGCATATCTTCAATCTCTTGGTACAGAAGTTTGGAACATTGTAGAATCAGGCTATGCCTTTCCTTCAGCTACTCCTACAGATCCAGCTGAGAAAAAGCAGTATGAAACAAATGCAAAAGCAGTCAGTACTCTATTAGGAAGTATATCTCAAACAGAGTTCATGAAGGTCATGCACTTCAAATCAGCAAAAGAGATATGGGACAAAATGATCACTAGCTATGAAGGAGATGAACAGGTAAAAGAAGCTAAACTTCAAACTCTCAGGATTCAATATGAGACTCTCAAGATGTATAATGATGAAAGTGTGGCTAATTATTTTCTTCGGGTAGATGAGATTGTTAATTGTATGAAAAATTTGGGTGAAGAAATAAAAGAGACTATAGTAGTTCAAAAGATTCTAAGATCTTTATCCCCCAAGTTTGAATCTAAAGTATCTGCAGTAGAAGAAAAGGAAAATCTCCGTGTTCTCACTATGTCTCAGCTGCATGGAATTCTAACTGCTTATGAAATGAGAAAGGGAGGTCCATCAGACAGAAGGGAAGCTGCTTTTAAAGCATCAGGCAAAGAAGATCACTATGAAGCAAGTCATGTTCCAGAAGAAGAGGAAGAAGAATCAAATTTTGTCAGAAATCTTCAAAGGGGTTCTGGAAGGTTCAGAGGTAAGCTACCTTTCAAATGTTTTGCTTGTGGAAGAGTAGGTCATTATGCTGCAAAATGCTCTTATAAGGATAAAGGAAAGGAACCAGTTAGATGGAACAAGAAACAGAGTGCAAATAAGAAAAGCTACTACACCCATAAAGATAGTGATGGCTTATCAAACAGTGATGAAGATGAACAAGGTAACAAATATAGATTGTTAATGGCATTTGAAGATGATGATTATGAGGATGCTGTAGATGTGGATAACCTTTATGATGAAATTACTAGACTCAAGAGATGTATAGAAGAAAAGAACATGATTATTGATACTCTACAATTTCAAATTGATGAAAAGGAAAAACATCTTGAAAAATTAGAAGGTGAAATTGTTGGTCTTAGAAAAGAAATTGAGAAAACAAAAACTATTAATCTCAAGTTTGTCAAAGGATCTGAAACTTTGAATGAGATTATCAGTGTGCAGCGGTCTCCACTAAATAAGACAGGTCTGGGCTATAATGGAGAAACTTCTCAAGCATCCACTTCAAAAAGTTATCTTGATGCAGCAAGAAGAAATGAGCAAGAGCACAAGGAAGATCATCAGGTAAAGCAGGGACAAACGTCAAACAGAAACTATCAGGGGCAATCCAGCTTAAGGGTGAACAAAAGCCACAACCAGCCACAGGTAAAATCTTCCCAATTTGGTTCAAGAATAGATGAAAATAGAAATTACAATCAGTTGGCTGGTAGATTCAATAATCGCAGAAACTTCTTCAATGGACAATGCTTTTCTTGCCATAACTTTGGTCACAAAGCAGCTCAATGTGTTGCGTATAAAACAATCATGACTAGGGAAGCTCAAAAACAAAGAAGTATGACAGGGATTACAAAAAGGACCTATAACAACTTTTCAGCTCTTGAAAATGAGGTTGAATGCTCTATTTGCAATAATTTTGGACATGAAGACTTTGAATGCAGAAGCAGGTTTCTGGAAAGAAAGGTACAAGAACAAAAAAAGGAACAAGCCTCAGGCACCAAAACATGGAAAATAAAGGAACCTCAAACAGAAAGATGTGGGATAGCATTCTATGCAGAAGGACAAGAAAATCTATGGTACATTGACAGTGGATGTTCAAAGCATATGACAGGTGATAAAGAAAAACTTGAATCTTATTCTAATTTAGAAAAGGGAAAGAAAGTCTCTTTTGGAAATGATACTCCTGCAACTATAAAAGGAAAAGGTATTGCTCCTTTAAAAGAAGATGTTAAGGCTGGAAATGTTTTGTTTGTTGATGGACTAAAGCATAATCTTCTAAGTGTAAGCCAGATGTGTGATCAAAGAACCGAGGTTATATTCAGATCAAATGGATGTCTTGTTCGTGATCTTGATACAGGTAAAACAGTTCTCAAAGGAAAAAGAACTCCAAATAATCTATACATATTTGATGAAGGACAACAACAATGCTATCTAAGCAAGGAGGAAGAGCACTGGTTATGGCATCGAAGGTTGGGACATCTAAGCTTCTCACAAATAAGGAAAGTTTGCAAATATCAGGCAGTTCGCGATCTTCCAGATATCAAAATTCCTGACAACACCATATGCAGATCATGTCAGTTTGGAAAACAGACCAGAACTAACTTTCCAGAGAAAGAAGGATCAGCCAGCATGCCTCTTGAGCTAGTACATACAGATGTATGTGGACCATTCAGAAAAAGAACACCTAGAGGAGAGGAATACTTGATATTATTTATTGACGATTTCTCCAGGTTTGTTTGGTTAGGACTTATGAAGCACAAAGATGAAGCTTTCGAAAAATTCAAATCCTTCAAAGCTTTGGTTGAAAATGAATCAGGTCACAAAATTAAGTGCCTCAGATCCGACAGAGGTGGAGAATTTACTTCAAATGAATTTTTCGATTTCTGTGATGAACATGGGATAAGGAGAGAATTTTCTACAGCTAGAACTCCTCAGCAAAATGGAGTAGTGGAAAGAATGAACAGAACAATCCAGCAAATGGCTCGTGCTATGCTTGATGAATCAGGAACTCCTGCAACCTTCTGGGGTGAAGCTGCACATGCGGCAGTTATTATTCTCAACAAGACAAATGTCCGAGTGAACAGCACTCAAACTCCTCATGAGCTCTGGAGTGGTAAAACTCCTTCGATAAAGCACTTCAAAATCTTTGGGAGCAAATGCTATATCAAGAATACTGAGGAGCAGCTTGGCAAACTTGATCCTAGAGCAGATGAAGGAATTCTTCTTGGCTACTCTCCACATAGCAAAGCATACAAATGCTACAATAAAAGACTTGGCAGAATTGTTGACAGCATTGATGTAGTGGTTGATGAGAAGGGATACATTCCTAGGCAAATACATCGTGAAGACATTGAAGAAGATGAAAGCTACCCTCAAAGACAGAATGATGAAGAAGAAGAACCGCAAGAACAATCTCAAGAAGGACCTCACGAAGAAGCAGAAGAAAGAACAAGAATAGAAGAAAAGACTCCATCCAGATATGTTCAAAAGAACCATCCAGAATCTCAGATCATGGGACAAAAAGAAGCAGGTATACAAACTAGAAGAACAGTTGTAGAAGCTTCAAGTTATTTGGCATTACTCTCCTCTACTGAACCACAAAATGTGAAAGAGGCATGCAAAGATGAATGTTGGGTGAAAGCAATGGATGAAGAACTTGAGCAAATCGAAAAGAACAACACTTGGGAGCTGGTTCCTAGACCAAAGGATAAGAATGTTATCGGAACAAAATGGGTTTTCAAAAATAAATTGAATGAAAATGGAGAAGTAATTAGAAACAAAGCCAGACTTGTTTGTAAAGGGTATGCACAGCAAGAAGGAATAGACTTTGAAGAAACTTTTGCTCCTGTTGCAAGACTTGAGGCCATCCGAATGTTTCTTGCTCTCTCAAGTTGTCAGAACTTCAAAGTACTTCAAATGGATGTGAAATCAGCCTTTCTAAATGGAGACTTGGATGAAGAAGTGTACATTGAACAGCCAGATGGTTTCATTCTTGGAAACGATCCAAATCTTGTATGCCGATTAAAAAAGGCTCTCTATGGTCTCAAACAAGCTCCAAGGGCTTGGTACTACCGGTTGGACAAATATCTTCATCAACAAGGTTTTTCAAAAGGTTCAGCAGATAGCAATCTTTATATAAAAGTTGAAAATGACAAATTACTAATACTTGTTGTGTATGTAGATGACATTATTTTTGGCAGTAATGAAGAAGCTATGAGTCAAAGCTTTGCCTCGGTCATGCAGAAAGAATTTGAGATGTCCTTGCTAGGAGAACTGACATACTTCCTTGGTTTGCAAATCCAACAAAAGAAAGGAGGAATCTTTTTATCTCAAACCAAGTATCTCAAGCAGATTTTGAAGAAATATGGCATGGAAGATGCAAAACCAGTATGTACACCCATGGTCACAGGATGTAGTCTCAGTGCAAATGATGAATCTGCAGCAGTACATCAACCAACCTACAGATCTATGATTGGAAGTTTACTATATTTGACAGGTACCCGACCAGACATCATGCATGCAGTTGGAATAGTTGGAAGGTTTCAGGCAAATCCAAAGGAGACTCATCTTCAAGCAGTGAAGAGAATCTTCAAATATCTTCAAGGGACTCAAAATTATGGCCTATGGTATCCTAGAGATACAGATCTCACTCTTCATGCTTATACAGATGCAGATTGGGCCGGAAGCGTGGATGACAGGAAAAGCACAAGTGGTGGTGCATTCTTTATGGGTCCCAGACTGGTATCTTGGTTCAGCAAGAAACAGAGTTCAATTGCCTTGTCTACAGCTGAAGCGGAATATGTTGCTGCTGCATCTTGTTGCACCCAACTTCTTTGGATGATGCAGACTTTGCAGGATTATCAAATCACTTGTACACCTCCTATTCCTATCCTATGTGACAACACAAGTGCAATCAGCATCTCAAAGAATCCGGTTATGCATTCAAAAACCAAGCACATACCAATCAAGTACCATTTTCTCCGGGAACAAGTACTTGAACAGAAGGTCAAGTTGGAGTATGTTCCTTCTAAGGAACAAGTTGCTGATATTTTCACCAAACCGTTGCCCAGGGACACTTTTGAATACCTCAGGCAAAAGCTGGGGGTTGTTGATGCATCATCTCACTATTGATCCTCTTCCTATTGATGGTATAGGCTCAGGGGGAGCACATAATGCATTGTTGGCATTATGGAGAAGGAGATCTTGGAAATAGCTGCAATATGTCTCTGTCTCCTTCATGATGGATTTCTGGTTACAGATCTGGAGAAGCATGAGCATAGGGGGAGCATACCCTTTGCCCTTGATGTCAAAGGGGGAGAATGATGAAGCTGAAGATTATGTGGTTGCCATCAAGTCCAAAGGGGGAGTTTGTTGGCATTATGATTCAGGTGTTGTCCTTGATGGCAAACTCATTCAGGTGATAAATCAAGAAGGACGCAGAAAATATGTTCAGCAAGTGCGTCCCCACAGGTAGACCATGCAGAACCCGCGTCCAGGGACGCAGGCCAGCCGTTCAGGAGGTGCGTCCGCCCAGTGCACACATTTCAAGGCAGAGAAAAGCACGTGGGGGTTTCTTGTGTGGTATCTAGCCGACGGTTTTGTGTTTCTATGGTGTCGGCTCGTGGTATTGTTCCACGCTTTGGGGAGAAGCTTGCCTATATAAAGCAAAGGAGTTCATTTGGATTGTGCATCATCTTGGTTGAATATCTCTTGGTGAGATCTAGTCCAAATCTATAAGGGCGAATCTTCTAATGGACTACGATCTATATGGCGCATGATCAGATCTGTGGATCTGAGTGTTTGGGTTGGTTCTGAAGTCCTCTTATCTTCTATATCTGAAGGGACGCAGATTCAGTGAAGGGAAAGTGCGCCGGGACGCAGTACAGTAAAGGCTCAGGTGCGTCTCTGAGGCAAAGGGCGCGGCGCGACTGTGGTATTGGGTGCGTCTCTGAAGCGAAAGACGCGGCGCGATAGTGTTTCTGTGTGCGTCGGTCGCAGAAAAGCAAAGAGGAACAGTGCGTCTGCACGCAGAACAGCATAAGGTACACTGCGTCCAGTCGCAGGCCACAGAAAGAAAATATGCGTCCCTGTCTTAAGATGATCTGTTGACTGTATATTTCTGTCCATAAGGTGTTCTGGGTTGTTTCTGTAATTACTGATCTGATATCTGTAGTAGACTGTATCTGTTGTATACTTGTTGATCATTTGATTCTTCATGAAAAGAAGTAGGGGGTTGTAGCTCCCTTCCAGGAGAGACTGGAAAACGAGAGAGAGTTGTAGCTCTCTGCAGGTTGCAGCCTGCGTGCTGGTAAAGGACTGCACCAGTACAAAATCATTGTAAAAAGATTTTCTTGAAAGAAGATAGAGACATATTGCAGCAGGTGGTTTTTCTCCCGCATTGGGTTTCCACCTTACATCTTGTGTTCTTTGGTGTGACTGTCTATTTTCTTTATTCATGCTCATTGTTTTATGGTACTGATATGCAAGAATATTTCAAAAGATCAAATAAGGAAGATTTGGTAAATTGCTAGATAATACTGATTCACCCCCCCTCTCAGTATTATTTCCAACATTGTCTACATCTTCGCAAGTACACCTAGGTTATTGGTGACAAGATCCTAGTTCAAAAAGTGTTGTGAGAACTTGATGAAGAAGGAAAAATCATATTGGATCCCGAATCAAGCATGGAAACAAGAACCTAACAGCTACAAAATTGATCAATTTCAGAGTATCTTATTAAGTGGAAGAACTTACTCGTTGAAGATTCTACATAGGAGGACAAGAATTTTATATAGAAGCACCCATAACTACTCAATTGTTGAGGATTTTTTTTTTTGAAGGATAGGGGCATGTTAGGCACCTAGAATACTAGTGTAGTCCCCTATTGTTATTGTTAGTATAGCCTCCTATTTTTATTTTTTTGCCCATGTATTCCCATATTATTATTGTTGTGCACCATAGAATCCCACTATTGTTATTCTTGTGCACTTACATTATTATTTTTATGTAGGCTCTGATTATATTGTGACCCCTTAGACTTCTATATATACCAACGAGGTCTTTTCAATTGTATCATCCAAGAATTGTTCATTTGTGTGATGTAAAGGAGGTTACCCCGTCCAAGAGGCTAATTTTCAAGTCGTTGATATTTTGTTTCTTCAATTTTGTGATTTGGTCATGTAATATATATTCTTGTAAACATTTATTCGTCATATTAGTTTGTAGATAAGATTGAGGATGGTAAGATGAGTTATGAGCCAATTAAGTACCCAAATAAGAAAACAAATTCCATTGAGAACTATATATTTGTCACTTACAATAATCTTTGGTTGTTTTCATGAATTCTTTTTCCATTGGAATTTCTTGATAAGGATGAGAAACAGAGGAAAATTCCAATACTTTTCATTCAATCTACCACTACGATAATGGAATTCGTTCTTTCATATTTGGGTAAACCTATAATAAAAACAATTGAAACTTCTTCCTAAAGCTAGATTGGTACAACTAATGTTTGTAGGATACATATGCTCTTGATTCTATATCCCTTATTCTTCTATCGCACCACACATTAAACATATAATTTTTCACATATTATTCTTCTATCGCACCACACATTCAACATAAAAATTTTCACATATTCTTTAAGACCTCCTACCCCATAAAAATATATTGATCCCGCGATATGTTTTCAAGAACCCTAAATGTTCTTTCATAGGAGAAGTGTGTAATTCCAAAAGAATATTCTATTTGAGTTGAGTATTATTACTTAAGTGATCTTTGATACTTCATTAGTTCATTATTGCACATAATTTTTTCCACTGCATCCAAGTCCTCCTATAACTTTGAAATGATCTTGTATACTTTCTCTTCTTGCTTCCACCAACAAGTCATATTTTGGATTGGATGTAGAACATAGTAATCCTTTGTTTCTTCATCTTACCTCGAGAGTGCATCTACCACAATATTTTTTCCCTCTTTGTATATAATTTCAATGTCATAACCTAATATATTTACAACACTTTTTTGTTGCACTTATGAAGATATTATTTGTTACAAGATGTAACTCAAACTATTTTGATATATTTTTACTTTGAAGTGTCTTCATATGATGCATGGACACTATCTCTTAACTTCATGTAATATGGATAACATTTATTTTTCATAGATGCATCTAAGTTCTTTAATCCCCCGGGCATATCTCACTTGGAAATACATGTAAACATGTTATGTAAAATTTTATATGTCCTTGGTTCAATCCCCCGATTAATCTTTTTCCATGTTAGAGGTATAGGTGGTGCACCTAGTGGTTATAGTGGTCACAGATGGAATCAACCTCATGTCACACAAGAATAAGATGGTTGCAGTTGAAAATTCTATCAGTCACATTCCTTTCCTTTAAGTTTTCCACTTTGAAAGGAAATGGGTATTCCTTCTTGCATTGAAACTGCATAAATGACATGGCCTGAGGCATCACATTCCACAACCAAGGTCTTTGTGAACTCAAGTGCATCCATGATCGGAGCTGTGCACATATCCTCTTTAATTTTTCAAATGCTTTGGTTACTTCTTTAGTGCAAGAAAATGTTCCCTTCTTCGGTAATATTGTTAAAGGTGCTGCTAGTTTACCATAACTCTTGACAAACTTGTGATAATTTATTGTCAATCCTACGAATCCTCTGACTTTCTTCAAGGTATTTTGGATCAACCATTTCCTCATAGGCTTAATTTTTTTAGGGTCCACGTTTACACCTTCATGGGATACAATATGATCATGATATTTTTCTTCTCCAACCCCAACAAAACATTTGAAATTATTTCCATATGGTTGGTTCTCTTCTAATTGTGTTAAAACCCTATAAACATGTTGTATATTCTCTTCCCAATATTCTTTTATGGATTAGTATGCCATTAAAAAAATTAATGCAAATTTTCTAACAAAGGGTTTGAAAATAGAGTTCAATAAGCTTTGAAATATTGATTATGCATTACTAAGTACAATGGAATAACTAAAATCTCATAGTGACCTTGATGTGTTCCAAAGCTATTTTTGGAATGTCTTCTTACCTCATTTTGATTTGATGATATCCAAAATGGAGATCCAACTTAGTAAAGAAAATTACTCCATGAAATTCATCTAATATTTTATTAACTAAAGGAATAGTGAACTTGTCTTTGTTTGTTATTTTATTGAGTTGTTTATAATCTGGACACATATGCCATGAACCTTCAATTTTTATATTCGTCACCATTGGTGAAAAAAAAACACTCTCACTAGGTTTAAAGGTGTGATCCTCTAACACTTCTTGAACCATACAATCAATATCACTCTTCTATAAATATAAATACTTATGAGACCTAATGTTAGGTGGAATTCTTGCATTTTTCAAATGAATAGCATGGTTGTGATATTGAGTAGGTGGAAGAATATTAGGAATAGCTCCAAATACTTTGGTATCATTATTGATAACTTTTAGGAGATCCATTAGGGAAGGGTATATAGATGTTGCAAATATGGAATGCACACAATTGTGTAATTAGACCATAATATGATGTTGTTAGTAATTTTTCCATGCTATTAAAGCTTATCACTTTAGAGGGTTTCCCTTGGATACCTCTAAGCACAATTTACTTTCCTTTTGAAAAAAATCTCATGAAAATATCTTAAAAGTTAAGGGCCCTTGTTCCCAATGATTGACACTATTATCACTCAGACTTTCACGAGGCTATGATGGTGGAAAACCCCGACGTAGCCTATAACCACTTTGGGATTGAAATCTAGCCCTTCATTCTAGAGAGGGATGTCTCATCAACTCTACTAATTTAGGTCACAACAACAGTAGGTCTTTAATATGCTTAATGGCCAACTTTAATGTGTAAGAATGATAGATTCAGTTGGGGATCAAGGAAATGACCATTCGACATGGATTCCTATTAGAAATTGACTAAAAACCTTTAGAGCTTGGTGAAAAAGAGTAATTTCTTTCAAAGGCCTAAAATCAACAATTGTTAGGCATCAATTCATTCAAAGCATGGAAAGATGAAGAGGAGTGAATTTAGAGTTTAAAACATAGAAACAATATGAGGAATTATATATAAACTCATTAGTGGCAAAGTGAATATATGAATATGAGATATAGGGCACTGTCACATGAATTTTACAAATGCTTTTCAATTTAGATAAGAAGATACACATATAATGATAAACAAAGAAGGAAATACATCACTGAGATACATACCACAATTGATAAAGAGGAATCCCCACAAAAGAAAAAACAAAAAAACAAAAAAACAACAAAACAAAAAAAAAAACAACAAAACAAAAAAACAAAAAAACAAAAAAAAAACAAAACAAAACAAAAACAAAAACAAAAACAAAAACAAAAACAAAAACAAAACAAAACAAAACAAAAAACCTTTGCACTTTTAGTCAAAGAGATATTTCATTAATTTCCAATGAACATCATTACAATAGATTTTTTCTATCACATTCCAACCTTGACCTATTAGAATTCCTCTAATTTATAAAATATTACATAAGTTTTGAGCTCCATAATTTCTGGAAAGTATTAGTACAAAACACTAAAAATATATACATATCCTACCAAGATACAAAATAAATAGATCTAAAAAACTCCTCATCCATATTTAGTTTTTTGTCAAGTCTAATTGATGGGGTGTCTCTCCAACTAAAAGATAATTGGATGCTTTTCCAAAAATAGAAAGAAAATAAATTTGGCGAATTTCTGAAAAATAGGCTTCGTTTTAAAAACTAAATTCTCCTTCATATTTTAAAAATACATTATAATATTCTCGAAAACTTCACCCAAAGTTAATGACTAAAACAAGAAATCATTTAATATTTAAAAGTGAAAAAATCGGTTAAAAAGATTCATCTAAATCTTCCAAACCATGACACTTGTATAAACAATGAGAGAGCCTTTGTTAACAAGTTTGTTCCCAATAAAAGCCTCTCTTTTTTTAAATAATTGTTTCCATATGTTTGAAAACCGTGCCCAAATTTGATGGCTAAAATAAGAAAAAACTCAATAAAATAGAATGCTGCCATTTTATTTGTTAGCACCACCCAGCACTGACAAATTATCTGCCAACAAGTTTCACTGGAATATTTTAAACAACTTCTCCAAGCCATTACCCCTAAAGTCTTTATCCTGAAACTAAACTGTGATAATAGAAAACATTAGACCCCTAATATGACATTAGCACCACCCATTTGGATTACAATCATGGGATACATAGTAAATACTCCCCCATGTTTAGCTTAATACCATGGCACTTCCCTAAAAAAATTATGATACCTTCATTTAAATTCATTACATGAAATTCAAGTGTTGGATATACAAAGTATTTAAGAAGTTTTTCCAATTTGAAATTTATGAATTCATTGATGCTACCTAGATCAATCAACGTACTTACCCATTTATTTTTTATATATCCTTCCATATTGAGGTTTCGTGGAGTACTGGTGTCAACCAATGCATAACAAGATATTATTGGAGTAGCTTCTTCTAGTTCTATACATAATGGCTCCAATTCTTGATCTTCTTCATCCTCGTGTTCTATGTAGAATAATTTCTTATCACCACATTTATTCCCCTTATTATAGTTGTTTTCATAGAATAAACATAACCCCCTTGCTCTTCTTACATCCATTTGCTAAGGTGTCAACATTGTCAATTTAGGAAATGGAGTATTATATTCTCCATAGTTATTAGTGTCCAAATGTTTAGTTGCTATATTTTTACTTTCAACCTTCCTTGCTAAAATTTAAGCATGCTCTCTGGATTTAGGTTCAAAGATTCACAACTCATATTCGATGTGATCTTTTAATGTTTCTATAAAGAGGTCTAACAAATTATCCTTTAAGATGTTCCACATTTTAACAATTAATTTTTAGAATTGTTGAATGTGTTATGTACATGGACCTCTCTACTAAAGATTCACTAATTGACTAAAAAATGTTTTTCTCTTAATATCTTAAAATGTGCCATCAATTTTTACATAAAAATAAGATACAATAGAATTCTTTTTCCTCTAACAAAGCCATTGATATCATACAAATTGATCTTTTTCTCAATACATTGCTCCCATATTTAACTTTTGTGAGGTCATCAATTGGTGTATATCAAAGTATTTCTCCATATGGAATAACCATGTTATAGGACTTTTACCATCAAACTTCGTCATATCGATATTCGAAATATAGTAGTTCATTGGTATTGGCCTGAGTGCTACTGATGTGGATCTTGGATTTGAAAGTCATTATTAAGGTTCTATTATTCAACATTTGTGGTCTCGAAATCCATGTGGTCGAATTTCTATTTCATATTTTTCATTATGTTCATGATTTCCTTGGATATCCATATCCCTTTTATGTAATAGCATGGTTTGTAATCTTTTAGTTTATTTCTCTTTTTCATTCATGGATTTTGGTATTTGATCCTTGGCATTCTACATTTATTTTCCTTTTCTTTTTCAACTATGAATTTTTTAACTTAATTTACATTTATTCCTTATTTTCCTTCATCCTTTATCCCATATGTGACAATTAATCTTCCAACTTGGATACCTTGTACTAGACATATTCTATTTCTTCATGAGACATGTATGAGATATTTGAGGTTTAAGTGGTGAATAAATTTTGAAGAAGTCTTGGTAGCCATGTGAGTAAATAAAAATTCTTTTACTTTCCCCTTTATCCCAAATTTTGAATTACTAAAAATAGATACTCTAATCAATATATCCAAATGTAATTTATGTACCATTCAAAATGCTAATTTGTAGACTCTTTGGCATTGACCCTTTTGTTGATATATCTCGGAAATTTGAGCCCTTATAAATTTAAAATTTTGACATAAAATACTATGATATATGTCTCTACAATTCAACATGTTTCGCTAAAATTTGATGTGCCAAGTGAAATTTATGTTGGCTTTCCCAAATCTTGTTCATTTTTTAAGTCTTCCTAAGAGAAAACTTGTATAGGATGTCACTTGTCCAATTATTCAAATTTATTCAAATTTCATTATGAAATTTTCACCAGAGGTACTTCGGCATATCACCTTAGATCTATGAAAATTGTATAGGTTGAAGTGTCCTAAAAAAAAAATATAGTGAATATTTCATAATTTCTCATTTTCAGGACCATTCATAAACCCTATCTTTCACAAGTATATCTAGAATGTTATAGTAAAGCATAACAAAATTTGTTTTATAAGATGTTGCTTGAGATGTTTCTTCAATATGACCAACATTTTAATGTCTTAAAATTATTAGAAAAAGAAGTTTTGAAAATTTTCCAAGGTTACTAGTTTGAAATTGATTTCAGGACTATTCACAAACTCTTGGTTCCACATGGTATATCTATGAAAATATAGCAATCCAAAATTTTAAAAAATTGAATTGTATTTTCAATCTAATCAAAATTTCATAGTAAAAAGTAAAAAAGATTATAATGAAAATAACGATATGACTTGTTTGAAGCATCAAAGCCCTATGATCATAGCTCTTATACCAAATGTTACAAAGCTTTAGCCCTAAAAATAATAAGATACCAATAATTACAATTCACTTTGAGTATGAAACCTCCTTTGACAATGAATATAATGTATAAGAAAAGATTTGATGATTCTAAGGCTAAGTCTCGTTACTATATATTTAGAAGACACATTGCATAATTATAATTAAATGGTATAATAAAATTTTCTTACTAAATAGTATAATGAAAGTTTGTTACTGACATGACAATATAATAATATAAATGTAATAATTCAATATCTATGGTTTAATAAAGGGTTTTAAGGTTAACATGGAGCTTATAGGACTTAAGATTTGCCAATAATAAAATAATAAATTATTAGATGTAAAAATAATAATGAAATTTCTTAATGAGATTAAGATAATGGTAATCTTAAAAGAAACCAATTTGAGTTGAGTGAAAGAAGCATCTTTAAAGTGGCTTAAGAGGTCACATTCCCTCAAATATTTTTATTGTGACCAAGTGTTTATGTATTGGAAATTAACAAAATAGATAAACACAATTAAATAAATTTAAAACAATAAAAAAAATAAAAAACAATTTAAAAAAATTAAAATTGAATTAAATATTAATCTCGTCCTTCCAAAAAAAATATTTGATATTTATTAAATCCTATTAGCTATCTACACCATTTTAGAAACAAATACATCTATGAACATAAACCTAATATACTATATAATTTAACCTAATTTAATAACATCATTTACCATATAATTTTACGTAATTTAATAGCTTAATTCCTCAATAACCTTTTAACTTTGTAAGCTTCATAATAAGCGTAAAGGTGGAGGCCAATCATGTCAATGTTAAACTAAAATTGTATTGTGTAGAATTTTAAATGTGCTACTCTTATCTGTCAATCTTTGTATATCTTTGTATGTGGAACGTCTACCCAATACAAACATTTTGTCATTTTGTCCTATATCCATGCATCACCTGCCTACCTTTTTTTCTAATGTTTTAGACCGTCCAATTCAGGATATTAAAAATAAAACAAGTTTGCATACTATTCGATTAACTTTAATATTAAAAAATATTGAAATCTCTCTCTATATATGCAAAGTGATATATATATAGTTTGAGATTATCATAAGGTGATCTCATACATACATAACGATGCATGACTAGGTATGGAGTAAACCAGTAGAATCATATTTCAAACTCGAATGCCTCCTTCCAAATTGGTGGTCCGTGCAAACATATTGTCATCTTTTCATGCGTTGAATGCGTCATCTGTGTGATGTCATCTTCCCATGTGTTGAATGTGTCATCTGTGTGCTGTTTTTAAATGATGGTATTAATAAATACAATTTTGAAAATGGCAGGGAAACAGAAGTTGGTCGCCATGATGCGAGGACAAGAAAGAGTTTTGTTTTTCGGTTGGTGTAGCACAACCACAAAATATGATGGCACTTGCTCTCTTGCTGGGTTGGTGGATCGAATACTCCTTGGTAGGTTTTAGTTTAGGATACGGAAAGAGCTATCCAGTTATATATTGGGTATTTAATACTGAAATAGGAGCACCCCGATAACACAGAGCGGGCAAATATTATTTAATGCAGAAATTGTCCGCTCCCATGTTATCGCGTTAACTTACGTGCTCCTATTTCGACATTAAATACCCAATTTATAACTGGTTAACTCTTTTCTTTAGGATACTATGCTGATTGTACTCTTGAAATGCATACTGCTTCATTTATATATCGCCTTTGACAACCACAACAAACATTTAAAAGATTAATGTAACCCAACTGCAATGCCTCATTCTTTGGCATCCATATTACAAAATACTTTTCCCATGGTTTAATCTTAAAAAAAACACGTTTTAGGACCTTGATTTCGGTAAACTACAACCGGGTTTCGCTGCAATAGAATCATCTAGGTTTTATATAAAAGAGTAGATTTTTGTCACTTTCCGTCTGTTGAATGCCTCATCCCTGTGCTGTTATTTTCACTCCAAGTCAACCTACTAAATGTAACTTCGAATGTGTCATGAGAAAATGAACAATCCTACCCCCTTGGAGAAAGAGATGTTGAAGTTGGTGGCCCTGGTTGGAGATGCAGGGGACAACACTGAATTTTGGGGCTGAGAGCGACTGCTTGCAAGTTGCGACCCTTCGAACGCGTATCGCTGCTTCACTGTGCCCAAGTCTCTCATCTAAATTGATTAAAACTATTTCTTTTGCAAACCTGACAAACATAATTTTTGAAAATATGCGGACTCCAATAAACATAATTATTTTAAAAAAATGGCAACTCCAATAAACATAATTAAAAAAAAAATTGCCAACTCCAATACATAATTAAAAAAGGCTAATGTAAGCCACCTGCAATGCCTCGGGCTTTTGACATATGCACGCATTCACACGACGGTGATTTTGTCCTCCTAAAAACTGGTTCCATGCATCCACGTGATTTTAATATTAAACCAATAAAAACCTACTTCAAAACGAAATTCGTTATTTTCATTTCATACAAATATGTCAATGATTCTAATAAATACTATAATTTATTAACATATAATATTAACGTATAATGTTGGGAATATATATAGATTACAAAAATGTGTCATATGGTTATATCACTCAGCATGTGGAGAGAATGGTGGAAAATAACAATTATTTTTTCCAACCACTCAAAATAATTTAATTAACAACTATTAATATTGATATATTGTTATTTATGAAAATCAATCTAGTTAGATGGGAAAACAACAACCATTTTTCTCAACGAATCAACATAATTCTAATTAATAGTAATTGATATTAATACATGTATTATTCATAAAAATCATATTTCTAACATATATATTTTGATTCAGACATCATAGTTGTAAAATACATATTTGTACTTCTACAAAAAGTTTTTAACTAATTGGTAAATTATTTCTTTACCTTTAAATAAAATAATTGTATTGTTAATTTCAATTTAATTGATTAAATTATTTTTTAATATTAAAAAAAATTAAAAAAAAATATTATAATATTAAAACAAACATAAATATATATAAATTTTATAATAAAATTAACTAATCAATTTTAAAAAATAACATTTAAATTAAAATATAATAATTTATAAAATTAAATTACCAAATAACATACTATAATGATGATGATTAATGTCCAAGACTACCAATATGGTCTATCAGATCTTAAGAAGGTAAGAGATTAGTTGAGATTCTTTAAAATTTTATTTCTATCATCAAAAAGAAGGGAGAGAAGTCTTTCGATATCAATATAGTTTTGTTGGCTTACCAAGTCAAGAAGGCTAGTCATGTAGCAAATGTGTGAGTAAGAAAATGTTTTTCATCTTCAACCCTCTCAATATCCCAAAGGTGAGAGACTCTTTCATCCCAATGTGTCGAAGGTGTTTTGGGATAGACCAGCATTCCATCTTCACTTAGAGGCTTGTGAGAGTGAGTTATAAATATTTGTAATGGTCATTTTCTTTCTAACAGTAGTTGAGATACAAAGATAATTCTCGTTAGCAAGAATGCGGTTGATGACCTACATATAACACCTGAATTAGTTATGAATATTTGCAATGTTCATTTTCTTTTTAACACTAGTCCAGATACAAAGATCATTTTGGTTAGCATGAATGTGGTTGATGACCTCCATATAATACCTTCGGTTCATTTTTCACTCTAGCTCTTTATCATCCCACAACTCATCCTTAAAGTTGGAAGTAATAGTATTTTCAATATTATACTTATTTTCCAAGTTGATCTCCTCCTTAATCCCCAATGGCCTAGAGACTAGGCATCCTTATGCCAACCTAATTTGAGCTAGATGTGGGGGTGTTGGCTAGAGTTAGAAGCAATTTTGGGGAACCTGTTGGCTTCCATGTTGTAAAGCTTCTTCTTATGCATTAGATATCCAAATATAGTCATGCTTTGAATGGGGATAGACTAGCTTCAATCACAAGGATAAGGTAGGGAGTATTTCGTTTAATATTTAAATTGTAGGTTATAAATTGTTTTTGGATCAACTAGATCTTTCTCCACAGTTATCTAGATATACTTCAACCCAAAACCTCACATCCATATATAATAACAAGGTTTTCATATATTGAATGCCTCATCTTTATGTTGTCATCCTTCTTGTGTTGAATTCATCATTTGTGTGATGTCATCTTTCAGTGCGTTGAATGCATCATTTGGTGTCATCTTTTCGTGTGTTGAATGTGTCATCTATGGGTTGTTTTTTCTTTTAAATGTTCTCAAGTCTAAGTGAAACTATTAAATATAGCTTTAGAGTCGAAGTATTGATTTTTTACTTCGACAAAAAATGGAAATCAAACAATCTTTTTGGAGAAGGAAAAAGTTATAAAAATGGCCAATCCGGTCAGGGAAACCCAAGTTGGTGGCCAGGGTTGGACATGCGGGGAGAATATAATAGCAGTTTCTCCTTTTGTTATCCTCCACGATGTCCCAGGCTGAGAGGAATTGACGAAGGTAGTCCACAGAACAAGCGTTCAACTTGGTATCTAGCCCTAGTAAAGCAAAGAGGGCTCTCTCTATGAAATGACACGCAAGAGATGACTGAATTGTAAAGGATTTTAGGCTAGATAGCTAGGCTCACATGGGTTGTTCGAAAATTTAAGCTTTTGTTGCTGGATAAGGGAGAAAAAGAAGGTATCTAGGTCAGAGGGTTAAAGGATTACAATATAAAATATATGAAGGAGAAAGGTAGAAGTACTTTTGTGATGGATTTTAGGTTTTGTCGATGTAATATGGTGTTCGGAAGAAACATAAAGGTCCTTTTTTCCCATGGAAAAATCATAATTTTATTAATTAAAACAAAATTACATTTTGTAGATGCTATGGCGCATTGCATCAGCAGTGTGGCTGCTGATCAAATATCATGAAAAGAAACAAGTAATAAAGTACAGATGGGGGGGAAGTCAAGCTTTTCGCCCTTTTTTCTTCTCAACCTTTCTCCAGTCCCCTAAGACTTTAATGGACATGTAAGTGGTAGCGCTATATTAGCTACAGGTTGGGGGTTTTCTTTATCAGAATCTCATGTGTCTGATATGTGTTGTGATTTGGATCTGCTCATATCCATTGTTTCCGGTATCCTTTCCGACTGTGAATCTATAGTTTCTTCTGAATTTATGTCTTCTACTTCTAGTTCTTTGTTCATCTAACTAGTCTCGTTGGGGGTGACATGTTCCACCTCTTCTTCCTCCTCTTCATCCAAGAGTGGTGGAAGAAATTTCCATCCATTGGCTTGTTTCCCCGTTTTCTTCTTCCTACGAGTGTCTTTTTTGGCTCTTGGACACGTTCTTTGTAGGTGTCCTGTTTGTCTGCAGGTTCTGCATCTGAATGTTGTATTTTTATAATCTAAAACCTATGTCCAGCACCTCTGTCTATGCTTTAGTTGAATTTTATCTGGAAAGCCTTTTCTGAGGTCTACTTCCACACATATTCGTGAAAAAGTGTATATTCTTTCCTCCAGTCTTTGGGTGTCCATTTTGATGTAACACCCAATAATATTACCAATTCCTGCAAGTACTTGTCAACTCCAGAGGTGTATTGGGAGATTGTGCAGTCAAACCCAAACTGGCATCTTAGAGACAACCATTGTATTTACATAAAATTTTGGAAACCATGATGTGATGAAGAGTCCTGTGGACTCCTAGAACCAAGGTCCTTCCTGTATTACAAAGTCTCTAGCCTCCGTTGTAGGAAAGTTCACTATGAAGAACCCCTTGGAATATAGATGTATTTCACATTGTGTGGTCCAATTTGTGAAGATCCAATTAAATAGATCAACCGGTTTGGGCCAATAACATTTGAATCTACATATTATTGCTTATATTTCATATATAGTGCAGTGCTCATCTATTTCTGGTATATCTATGTTATATTCTGGTGTATGATTTAGTTGTTCCACGGCATATGGCCTTGCGTCCATAACTATTTTATTTGGTGCTACATTGGTTGTATTTTTCCCTTGAAGAATTTTTTTGAAGGATATACCTCCTGTTTTTTTCCCCTGATGTGTTCCTATAGTTTTTGTTGTACCAGTCCCACTTCCCTCAGCGCTATAAGGATTTTTGCTATTGTCTGCCACGCCCCCTCTTATTCTCAGATTGAGAACTATTATTGACAAAGATGCGATTTCGTAGTCCTTGAGGTACTTGGTGTCCTGGAGTACTCTGCCCCCATGTATCAGATTTTGTGATCTGGTGGGATATCCAACTTGTTGCAGTATAAGATTCTTCAGTTTATTTACAGAGTCGGTCTCTTTTACCCAAAGTAATTGTCTTTTTCCGGAAGGGGTTTTGACAAAAACTTGGAAGCTGTGGGTACTTACCGGGGATCCAGATTTTGTTGCAAGCTGAGAATGGCATGACCATGGATCTACAGATTCTCCTCGCCGAAGAGTGTGCTCTACATTCCCTATGCTGTGGCTGCTACTTCCCTTGGAGTGATCGTCCTTGCTGGGCTTGGATCCATCCTCTACGGTCTTGTATTCCCCTTTTCTTTTCTTGTTCCTGGTAGAAACCCTCATCTAGTACATCGCTTTCATCCAAAACCGAATCAGGTTTGTTGTTGAGGGCAATGGATCGGATCTCTCCTTGTTGGGTTTCTCATCATCATAGATCTTGTTCCTCGAGTGATTGCCTCCATAAATAGTCCCTGATGCCAGAGATGGGATCTTGTTTTCACTGCTTCGGCTCTGATGTCCTGCTATAACAGCCTTCAGCTCTCGTGCCTGTGTCATTTCATGTAGAAAAAAAAACATGCATTGTTTTGACCTTGGCATAGATGGTTGGGCTCACCATGAGATCTGTCAGGAGTAGCCCTGTGATAACTTCACCTGGACTGTTGACCCATCACCCATCTTGTGCTACCCAGCCCTTCCAAATGGCATCCTCTAATCCATTGTTGGTTGATTGATCTGATCAAATTAGGTGCCTGAATATCTTCAAAATGCTTGTTCCTATGATCCCTTGTCCCTCTCTGGATAAATCGTATCAGATCTAGAGGGGCGAGTTCAGCCATGATCTGAATAGTGGACGATCTGCCTCAGGGGAAGCGTATTTCGGTTTGTGGAGGAACCTAACAGCTGTTGTGCTATGTGGACCTCGGACTCCCTTCCTGATTACTCCTATGCTCCCCCTACCTTTGGTTTGGTGTGCGGTGGCCTTGCAGAGGGTAAATTCAGAAATCCTAGCCATCGCTCAAGCTTCTTAGTCCAAGAAACTTATAGGATTATCGAATGAGAAACGTAAATGTCTTAATGGGCATGAAAAATGAATTCTTTAAGCACGAGTGGAAATAACATATAATAATTTTCCATCGAAAGAGAGCTTAGTGAAAAGAATTTTGTTTTTAAACTACAAGAAAAACTATTGAAGAGATGATGAATGGAAAGAGAAGATAAATATCATTCATATAAAGTTATAACAAAGGAAAAATAACATCACGAACTTACTGTGCATGAATTCCTAAACAATAGCCATAAAATGTGTCCTTTGATTTCCAGAAATGTCAAATACAGGCTATAATAGTTTTCTCCTTAGATCTCCAACCTATGGAAAATGATTCTTCCCCATCTCATACAGGAAAATACAACATATGGCATCACATCAGGTCGAAAAATCTATTCAAGGCTAATCATAATGGCTTTGATGAGTCCTCACCTAAAAACTAGGATAGTTGAGATAGTTTCCACAATTTAGGCTAAAGTTTAGGAGAGCATATCCCTCATTAATTACAAATTTCCTCATAAAGTGAGGCAGAAACCAACTAAGAAACCTAAAGTAAAATTAATAGATCACAATATCTCAAAGTTTCCACGTTTCAGTGCTAAAAAATGTACTAGACCACATGGGTCACTCTAGGACAAGAAGGGTTGCGCCAGCCAGTAAAAAGGTAGCACTAGCATGCACCAAAACATGAATTTTTTCAGAAGGGTCGCACTTGTTGAGAGCTAATTTTGGAAGACTGTTTGGAGTCAATATGCATTCTTAAAGTTAGGTCAAGTAGCCCCACGTGTCTACTTTCTAATGAGATATCAAGCTCCAAAAAATACCCATGGGATGGCCTCCAAAACTTTATTTTTCCAACCTTACTTAGATGTGTTGCACCAATCGAGATTTAATGGTAGAGGCATGAAAGAGGTGAGGTTCTTTGAGTTTCTGACCAAAAGAGTAAACTTTCGTGCAAAACTAAACTGATATTTTGCATGTACTCATCATTATGCACCCATCCATGTCAAAAAGATTTCATTTGGATGTCATGGGCAAAAGGGTCACGCCTCTGTGTGCTGCTTCTGTGTGTCATTTCCTACAAAATTTCAGCAAAATTTCAAATTGCTCCAAAATTTTCAAAATTTTATCATTCGCTTCTATGAATGACAGGATAAACATAAAAGGATTTTTTAGCCACCAACTTCACTCTTTTACCTCCGTTTCTTGACTCCCTTTTTTTTGTCTTGGACTCCTTTCAGTCTTCTTTTCAAATTCTCAATTTTGATTTGTGTAATCTGATTTCTTGTTTGATAGTGGTGGGCCATGCGTCTCAACATCTGATTTTCCCTCTTAGCCTTGTCAAGAATATTGTTATATGGCCATTGACCTTTCCTAGCCAATATTCCATGACTTCATTGATTTCCATAACAATTATGTCTTCAATACTCAAATCCTCATTTAGTAGGTTTTGGTCTCTTTCCTTTTGCAACGCCCTTTTGAGACTAATTTTCCTAGGCCTCGTCCTTCCAACCTACTTTTCTTATTCATCATAATCATGATGTTGTAACACTACTTTACCTTTCACCTCTTGCATACTATCTTTAAGAAAGTCCTTCTCTAAAAATAGATGTTTTTCCTTCAACTGCTCATTTTCTTGCTTAAGGAAGGAAATGATGAATTTGGCATGTTAGGTTCCTATACCAATGGAAGTCATAATTTTGAATGTCTAAGGTTAAGCCTTGTAATATTGTACATACCTTTTCTTTCTGCAAATCTTTTCCATATTATAAAAAATTAAAAAATGTAAAGAGTGTCTGTCCTAAAAGATAAATCAAAGGACAAAAAGGATAAGAGAAGGTCAAAAAAATGAAAGTATATGAACCCCCAAAAACAAAAAGACCATGAAAGTGTGCAAGTAGAAAATGCCACTACTATTTACTTTATGCATAATAATTATTGTGTGCAACTTGTTATTCATTCCGCAATCCATGGTAATCAAATTGTTTAATCTTGGTTATTCCATGCTTTGACATTTATGTTTATAGATTAGAAAATAAAATCTGACCAAACAGTTTAATCTTGGCAGATCATAGTTAGTTAGAGAAAATAAAAGGAGCTCATAAGCTTAATCTGAGCCCTTGGATGATATACGGTTAAAATTAGATAGAATACTTTTCAAAATAAAAATAGATGAATAAGTGTTTGCTAGCTAAAATGCACCCAAAGAAATGAAAAAAATATGTTAGAGGTAAGAAATGGGTAAGTAGAACAAAGGTTCCTGAACTAAAAAGTTACTTAGGTCATAACATATGCATCATGCTTTGATACACATCTTTCAACATGTATGGTCAACTATGAAGGCAAAGATAGAGGTTTACAAGTGCATATTATTAACTCCCCCTCATTCACTTTTCCCCTTTACTTACTAATTTCCTATCTACAAATATGTTCTAAATACTTTTAATCCTACAAGTCAAAGAGGCTCGGAGCATTTCTCTGACTTTTGGTGGGACCGGACCCTCGGCTTAAATGACTTATGGACACAAGTACTATAACCCCCTTCATAAAATCATTTTCCCTTCATAAAATCCATTTCCCCTCATTAACCTAAGAAAACCCCTTTCCTTAAGGTTTAAACACCATTTACCTAAGAAAAGTGAAACCCCCCCAAGTAAATCCATTTTCTCTCAAAGACCCACTAAAAGCCTTTTTATCGAAAGTATAAATCTAAATGCGCAAACGCATACCCTTTGCCTCTTTACTTAGGAAAAACTCACTCCTCCCTCTCATTTCATATTAATTACTAATTTTATTAAATAAATCCCATTATAACCATTTTCTCGTAAATAAATTAAACCCCTATGTAAGTATCCCAACCCTTATTTTTAAATAAAAATTACAAAATTCACCCATATCTCGATATAACATTACTTAGTTTACATAATCCTAGTAAACCTAAGTTAACCCCATTATTAACCTCACCCGATTCCCTAATCGCGTAATTAAGCCCCGCTAGATCGCTTAACCCCAGATTTACTCATAAACTAATCCCAAACCATTGTGATTACAACCCTTGGCCCCCCCCCAATTCTCGTTCCTTTCCACTGCATAGCTCTTCCGCCCGACTATCGTGAGACTGCAATCACCCAGATCTAATGGATCACAACCATATTTTTCGTGCCTGATAGCTTAAATTTACCCACCTGATAAGGTGGTTTTCCCCAAACCCCCCAAGGTTACGTGTCAAGCTCCAACGCACATTGGGTGACCCCTTCCAAAAATCACCCATGCCACTAAAGTGGTGCCACAATCCTCAATACCACTTCCCCATCGTTTTGATAAACCGCTCATCCTTCATAAATATGAATCTTGCACCATATTTGAAAAGCCACCCGTTAGACTTTAAACCGTTGAAATCCCAGGTTTGCGTACCTTTCACCCGTTTAATTTTATAAACCCATGAAACCCTTTAGCACCACCATGAACCTCTGCAACGTAATTTCTCTTTCGCTCACATCCAAAACGATGTTACAAACCCTTTCCCAAGCATCCATGTGCTAGAGACCCATCATGCGCCCTTCCATGCAGAGCGGTTCTTTCCTAATTATTGTTGAATTTTTCAGGCTATCAGCCGAAGCCAGAACTTGGACATATAGTTCTGATACTAGTCACAGAACCGATTTACTCCAAGAGTTGACCAAGGAACCTATTAAAAGATTAAATTCAGAAGAAGAAGACCAATACACAGGAACAGAATATGAAGACAGTCAAACACAGAGTCGACAAGAAGACAACCTATACAGAGTATTGACATTCAAAACCAAGGAGCCAAACCAGATATGTAGTTAGAAGAAAAAAGATAAAACATTCAAAGACTTGATCAAAAACCAATTCTAGAGGTTGATACACTAAAAAAACATAATAATTTACTATTGAAACACACAATAAAAGCTAAATTGTAACCGTAAAAGGAAAGACAGGATAAAGATAGGTCATGAGAGTGAAAGAGTATCAGTGAAAGAAAGTATCAAATGAAAGCCAGAATTAACTAAAGACTCCAACATAATGATTCAAATAGAAAAGAACATAAATAGCTAAAAAAAAAAAAAAAACCATACCAACTAGCAATACCATAATAAAAGGGATAGCAATACCATAATAAAAGAGACAGCATGAAAGCAGTTCATTAGCTGCCTCTATCTTCCTGCGAGAAGATATTTGTATTGCCTCTAATCATGTTGTAAAGTTGACGAAACAGTCCGAGATTTGGATTGCCTCCCCAATAAGTTTCCAGAGTTTCAAAACACTTCACAGAGTGAAGTTGGCCCGCATAAGAGCCAGAGCCTGTTAAAAGCGAAAGCAAAATTTATGCTATGAAGATAATATTCGTTTCGTAGACGAGAGTTCGAATCTGATGCAACACAACACTCACGTTTTGATTTTAGCAGCATCACAGCATATCTCCTCCTGCACAAGGCAATGTAATTCAATAAATACAAAATACCCAGTCTCTGTTCAATACAGTTAGCAGGAGTTTTCCCTTTCTGAATTTGAATTCTAATTCAAATCCTTCCGAGTCTCCTGCATTTGCATTTTTACTTCAAATCGTCATGGCCTCTCTCGCATTCAACGCATTATCATTATCCCCAAAACCTGTTGCGCTGCTTCCCACCCGTTACCAGCCACAGAATTATGCTTTTGCCGTTTAGAGGCTCCCTCCATCATCCAGTGCCCGTTTCCAGTTGAATGCGGTGCCTCGAGCACATGAGATATTAAGCCCGAGAGGTCGCGGGTTCAAAACTCTTTGGTGTACATCGGCTTCAAAGAATGGTGATCCTGAAATCGAATCCTTTGCAGTAAAACCACGCATAGAGGTGGCCTCTGCCATGCCTGTGGTGATGGAATTCTATGCGGCAATCAACAAGAGAGATCCGAAAGCCTTGTCTGAGATCATGTCAGACAAGTGCCTATTCCACGACTCGGCTTTCCCCAAGGGTTTTGAGGGAAAAGAGGTAAGTAGATTTCAGGGTTTTATTCTATCTTACACTAAGCAATTTCTTTTAAAGATATAGATTACAGTCCTGAGTCCTCCATTTAGATTATAAAAGCCATCTCCCAACACAAGCAAAGATTTAATGAAAACCTTGAAATAAATAATCCCTCTCTTTTTATATACTGTTAATATTTGTTAACATAATAACATATGTGAAATGTGAGATGACTACAGGTCGTTTTACAATACATCAAAGATTTGATGGAAGCCCTGGGAAAGGACATGCAATTTAAAATAGATGGAATAAGTGAAGGAGATGATCTTACAGTGGCAGTGTTGTGGCATTTAGGTTAGTAATTTTCAGTGACATCAAGTATTAGATAATATTTTGTGTCTGTGTGTTGATATCATTGGTTTTTAATGCTAAAATGGTTAAACTTTTGCAGAATGGCAAGGACGAAAATTTCCTTTCTCCAAAGGCTGTGGCATATTTTACTGTGAAAAAGAAGGAGACAAATTATTAATAAGGTCAGATCTCTTAAACACCACTGTTGCAGCTGGGAGGAAGTTTATTAATAAGGTCTGGCACCATTAAGAAAACTTTATCTTCAAGTGTTCAGTACCATATATGTGAATTATGCAAATTCTTTTTACTGTCTGTAACAGGATGGTGCATGAGTTCATGGAAACACCTCTCAAACCGGGTGAATTGACTCTGGTAAGCAGTAGCTTTGATGGACATAAATATGGTTTAATTAGCCATATTTTATACGATTTCTATTAATCTTTTTAACAATTTATTTGAGATTAATGCACTCCTGCTCATTGTTTTATTTCATTTGTTTTGTGGCAGAGATTGCTGAAGACCATTACATCATTGTTTGAACAATTTCCACTTGTTGCACAAAGTATAATATAATCATACCTTAATATTTCTTTGATTTACAAGGTTTGCATGTAAACTCTTTACTTTATAAAACAATACATGTTCAGAATTTGAGAAATGAAAAGTCGATACAGAATTTTTACCCCATTAGAACCTCTTTACAAGACAATAATTCACTAACATTTTTCTTTTCTTTTTTGCCAGACTTTCTGGCAAATCCATATTATGCTTTTGCAGGGATGATCATGTTTTACAATAAGTATTTGAAACCGATAATTCGTCCATTCATAATATACTATCGTGGGCTATTGACTACTTTCTTGTACTGGGCAAATTGCCTTTTTCGAATTGTCTTCGAAATTCTACAGATTCTATCTGCTGGCAAATGATAGAAATACAATTATGTAAATTATCTTTATTCATTTTAAATTTTGAAAAAAGGTATTTTGAATTTGTTAGAGGAGATACAACTACCTCAGCTGTTATGTTTGAGATTCCAGATGAATAAATGGCAACGTCAAACACATGTAATCATTGAAATTATTTTTATTCATTATAAATTTTGGAAAGTTGTATTTAATATTATAAGAGAGTTTTTTTTGCGTAAATCACAAGAAATTTAATTTGTAAAGGCAAACCAACAAGTGTGGTTTATCGTCAAGACAAGTTGAATGATTAAATAGATAGAGCAGAAACTCCAACGGTTGGGTTGTTGGAGTCTCTACAGCTACTTTGATTCTTATGTTTGACATTGCGGTATAACCCATTTCCAAAGTTATACGAATATAATTTTGTGTTTGAATTCCGTGATGCCAAAGTTATACGAATATAATTTTGTGTTTGAATTCCGTGATGATCCACTGGTAAGTATATAAATTAATTTTGTTGATTAAAAAATTAAAACAGTGTATATTTTAAATGTTTTTTTTTTCTGCGTAAAGACTATTCTATTTAAATTAAAAAGAGAAAAAATATGTACAAAGAGGTTTGAACCTCTGAGGGCGCCAAAGCCATCCCTCTGTCAAAAAAACGTTGCAGATATTGTTGTTCTCTCTCTTTACAAAAATATTGATCATAACCTTGAAACCTCAACAGACCTATATAGACGCAAAGCTAAACAGGACATTACTGATTACTCTCCGTTAACAGCATTACAAAAAGGAGGCCTAGAATAAAAACACGGAGTAATTTTATTAAATTTACAAAAATAATTTAATAATTTAATTTATAAATGTCTTAATTTAATTCATATTAAATATGTATATTTTACTTCATATATGGAAAGTGGATTGTTTTTGTGACATGTGTAGGTGCCAAGGAAGTTTCCAAGACACCTTTATGTGGCCTTGAATGATCAAATTCGAATTTGAAGAGATAAACCTCATGGAGAAGATCAAGGACAAAAGGGGATTATGTGTCTAGATGGTTGAGAGATTTATGGAACTAAAGAGAGATTAGTGGATGATCATTATGAGTTTGTTACTCATCCCATTGTATAAATAGGAGTACAATCTCCTCCATTTGTAATCTTAGAATTTTGGAGTATGTAATCTTAGAAGCTTAGAGTTGTAATCTTAGAGTTGGTTTGTAATGGAGATTTTGAAATAAAGGATCATACTTCAATTTTGCTTCTACATTTGAGTCTCCATTGAAGTGGTGTGCTTGTGGAGTTATGGAGGGCCCCCATGGCCTCACTTGCATGCTTATTTCTCTATTTTAGGTATAATTCATTTTATGTTTTTGTTTGATTTCAGTTTTCAAGTTTTTGTTAAATGTTCTAATATTGGAAGAGTCTTATTTGAAAGTGTTCTTGTAAGAGAACTGTAAGATTTTAAAAAATTATTAGATCTAGGCTTTTAAGTTCTTATTGGATGTTCTAATGTTGGAAGAGATCTTGTAGAATATGTTCTTGTAAGAGAACCATAGATCTCAAACAATTGTTAGATCTAGGTTTGATTAGTTATTGAAATAGATCTTAATGAATATGTTCTTGTAAGGGGACTTTAAGATCTTGGACAAATTAGGAATCCTTATAAATCTATATATTTTAGATAAGCGCTTCTAAGTTTACCTTCCCTGGTTGACATTAAATTAAACTCTAATTGACATCATCAATTGGAACAAAACACCATGTGTACATGCAACTATGTTTAAGGAAACTAGCGTATATCCAACAAAATTATGATTTATTTAATTCATCACACGTTGATTTTTAATTAGTGCATCAGTACTTCGTTAACCATATAAACCAGTTGCAGCAAAAATAGAATAGACCATCATACATAAGAAACACACATGAACACCAAGATTTAAGGTGTAAACCCAATGTGGGACAAAAACCACCTGCTGTTGTCTTTTTTTAATATAAGAAAAACATGTTTACAATCTTGTACTGGTGCAGACGCATACCAGTATGCAAGAACCCACCTGCAGAAGGCTACAACCTTCTCTCGTTCTCTAGCTTCTACTAGAATGGAGCTAGAACCCGCTAGCTCTTGTACTAATCGATATGTTTACTAGTACATAGGCACTGACCTATTGAAGGCTCCAACCTTCACTCCTTATCCAGCCACTACTAGAAGGGAGCTCCAACCCCTTGGCTCTTTTATTGTCCGATATGCTTACCAATACATAGGTTCTGGCCTAAAAAAGGCTACGACCTTCTCTCTTCCTCCAGGGACCATGTTTCATAAATTTTCAAACTGGATACTCCTAGAATACAACATCATAACCTGAAGGCTATGTTTCATCAAATTTTCATACTGGACCCATCAAAAACATTGAAGCTCAAAATCAATCACCACTGCAATCCAACCATCAACTACATCTGCATCATCAATCTCTGATTCACCCAACAACTGAATCACTAAAACCCTGTCATCAGAACACAGTCGCCAGAACACAGAGCAGAACCTAGAACTCTACAACACCCACTAAAACCAAAAACAACCTCAAATATCAAATCTCATAATATATACACTACTCTGATGAACTGAACCAGCGTGTATACACACTTTTACCAAAGTGAAATCACGTATAGATCTACAAATACTAACTTAAAAACTTCACAACTATTTCAAAATTCATTCATACCTAGATCATAGCATTTACAGAATAACCCATGCGCCAGTATTTAGATCTGGATCATACATAATCAAACCAGATAATGATAATTCATTTCAAGCCTTAAGATCTTGATCCATCATTAGATCTTATCCCCCATCAACTGCTAAGATTTATCCTTGATTCAGATCAAGCAATGCAGCATAAGCCGATAACCTGGATACTGGATCTCACACTTCATCAGATATTCAATTCTTGCACCCCTTGACCTAATTATATTCTCCTCCTTTTATATTTTGTAGGCCTTTCTCAATACCATGGACCAAAACCACTTAGGATCAATAGCTTGGACCAAATACCTACGGTTAATACCTCAGACCAGATACGTTGGACCAATACCATGGATCAAAATACCATGGACCAAATACCTTGGACCAAAAACTTAGCTTTCTAACATGTACACACTATCCCTCTTGTGAAAGTGCATGTGTATGTTATATGCTCCTTTTGTTCTGTTAATCCACGTGTATATGCTCCTTTGTCAGGGTGAACCTGCATATACCTCTCTTTCTTCATTCTTTGTAGTCTAATCATTAATTCTTTGCTATTGACCTGCTGCATTGTGATCTGCCATCTGAGTAAATTGCCATCAAGGACAACACCTAATTCATAATGCCAACAAATGGAGTTGTGAAACTAACAACTTACACAAAGAACAAGAATTGTTCAACGCAGAAAGAAACAAATAGTAATATTACAACAATATTTCAATGCAGAAAGGAACAATTGATAATAATACAAGGAAGACAACATTTGTTCCTGTGACTAGACGCAAGGTCCCAAAAGTAACTACCTTAGAAAAACTCAATATAACATATTAAAATGGAATCCTCTGAGTTTTAATTAATGTCAAATAAGTTACAGAAAAGTTTGTTGAACCTTGAAGTAGTTTTTTTGTTCACCTTTTCCAATGAATGAAAACTAATAAGTATTTTCCCATCTTTTTATTGAAGTTATATATGTATTACAATGTAATTATTATGGTGGATCTATCTTAAGAATCAAAAGATTCGTTGGATTGTTCATTAAACCATAAAATCTTTCAAAATAGTGAATGATACATTTTCTTTGACTATTTTGCATGAGTAGGTATAGATCTTCAATGAACATGCCAAAATTAGGCCAACAACTTATCCACACTTGAGTTTTGTTTAGCAACCCAAGGGAACAACAATCATTCAAGAGATCTTTTTTCACATAAATTAACTCAGAATATAGCTTTATCATATCTTAAATATCCAAATTAACTAAGATACTATTAACTTCTCTTATAGAACCTCTGCCTCTTGAATTATCATAAAGTAAAAGTAAAAAGTTTTAAAAAGTGGATTATTAACTAAGGAAATAAAGGGAGGAGACATACCATTTCTATCACCCAACATCACCGCCAACTTATCTTTTTGCATGTACTCATGCAAAGTGATGACTAACATGTAGAAGAGTTAAGGAATAATATGGGTAAGATTCTTCAGCATAATACTGAAACCCATTTCTCTTTTGGATTTCCTTGAAGGTTGTAGTTTTATCTTTGTTTAGAGAGATCATACTCAAGCTGGAAAACATCTAGAGTGTACTAGATCATAGTGCATATACACATGTAACCAATCCATTTAGGTCCTTCAGACGTGACTAAGTGAGCATATTCTTGCACTCTACTCGTGTTGTGATATTCAACAACACCATTTTTATATTTTATAATTTTCCTATGAAATTTATTTTATTAAAATGGTGAGCCTTAATAAATTTTAAAACATAAAAATTAAAAAATAGTTTCTTTGTCTTGAATAAAACAATTTTTTAATAGCCCCCGTGACCAAAACTATGCTTAGGCCCTAAAAAAAACCTTAAGCATTGAACAATAGGGGTTATTTACAAAAAATATGAGTAATCAGAGTCTTATTCCTTATTGCTTCCCCGCATCACAAAATTTCCATAAGGCAAAGACCCCTCCACAACTCCACATCAATTGCAATATCATCCCAAACTTGATCAAGGATTTAAATCAATTGAATAAAAATATCACATCTGGAATAATCACAATCTTTAAAGGCTTAAGTCAATACTCCTACACACAACCGATTGTGATATAAGCTAGACTCGACGGAATTATACATTCTAGTCAATAAATCCCTGCATTCATGTAATTGCAAGTTGCAAGGGTCATCCCTCCTGCCTCGTGCCGACATCTGATAGCAATTTGCGATGTAACCCGGACCCAACAAGATTAATAACTCTATTACATAATCCATCTTGCATTCATCGCATCGCAAGTTCCATATAATCTGCCATACCATAACCCTTTGCTAAAAGTGATTTGCAATCTGCGATAAGGGCCACCTCTGCCACGTACATTATCTGCAACATAATCACCACTTCATCTGCTATGTCACATTCCACTTCACCCACCATGTCACGCCATGATGTCATTCGTGACGTTACCCCACATATCGCAATCGCAAAAAACCATAAGGCTCATTTCATAGCACTACATATAAAATGCGATTTACGATTGCAATTTCCCACATTACATTATCATCACGTCACCACTCAGCATTTGCAATTGCGATTTGATTGTGATTGTGATTATTATGCTTCTATATGTTGCTGCAATTATGATTTAGTTAAACATCCACAGGCCTTACGCCGCTTTCCACTTCACGCCCATTCCTTTGTCTCGGCTTTAATAGCCAATTGTGACATAACTCCACCATATCCCTCTTCCATCTACTCTACCACAATTACGATATTTCAAATAAAATTAAAGACTTATTCCTATTTCTCCTCCTCGGTGTTTACAATTGCGATTGTTATGGTCCAAGTTTTAAGCCTTATTTTCTACAAATGTCATTTATTTCAAATGAAACTCGCTTATCAATATCATTTATTTTTAGCTTATCAATTCCTATTTTCCATGTTCAGATTCATGAAAGAGGAGGACATCTATGTTTATAAGTAGCAGTCCAATTTAGATAAACCAAAAAACACCTAGAGAATTCAATCAATCAATAAGTTTGATTTTATAGGACAACAAGATCAAGGTATTGTGATGAAAATTTTATTTTTCGGGTACGTGATTGAAAGGTTCAACTCACTTAATGCTTGAGGGAAAATAATTTGTTTTCAGTAGAAGCTATTTAAATAGGTCGTTGGCATTGAACTAGAGGTCCAGAATTTGAAATAGAAATCCTTGGAGGCTTGCACTATTGTACCTCTTAGTCTTTCTAATAGAATGATAGGTCTTGAATCAAGGGAGAAAATCTTGTGATACTATAATTGTGGATTATATGTATTGGTTGAGAAGCTCTTTTTTATCATTCACCACTGCTGAAAGGAGGAGACATTTTCTGCAAGCAGAGATCAATTACAAACTCCAAAGGATTGTGCACTAGTGTCGTTCCTATGATAATGAGGAATCAGATCTTGTGAGTTGTCTCCTTGATCTAATTCCTCCATCTCAATTCTATCTTTAAAGCTTATTTTCCCTTTAAGTTATGTTGGCTCTCAATTGAGAGAAGGGTTACCCTTTCCTTCAATCGAGATAGGTTAGATTAATTACATTGTATACTTAGTCTTGCATGTGTTATCATAGATCTTACATTTTAGAATTAGTTTACATTTAGATTAATTATACATTCATAGAAGTCCTCTTTTGAGGAAAAACTTTAGATTGGTTTCGTTGTTCCACAAAAAACAACTTAACGATCATTCTTCTTACCTGATCAACTTCAAGAATTGATCTGATAGTCCTATCTATTATCAATTAAAGACGTATTTAAAAGTTGATATCAATTATGAGAAGGTAACTAGACCTAATTGAACCAGTTGGATGCACTATCCCAAATGGAAAATGAGTTGTTTTAAGGTCCGGACTGGGTGGTTATCCCCAATGTTGTGGCAATGATTTTCTAGGTCTCAACATTTTTGGTGCTAGGAGGGTCTTGAATTAGTTATTCATGTAAAATTTGTTATATTATTTTTTAACTAATCATGGTTCCAATATGTATTCCTACACTTGGTCATGCCTTCAATTCACTCGAGCCTACATGAGGCATGCCCAAGAAGCAGATGGAGCCATTTTTATAGTTAAAGTTCGATGGTGAGGTTAATATTTCCGCGTTAAATAATATTTCTAATTTTGTTAATAGATGTAAGTCTTTTAATATAATCTTTGATAATGAGATTTGCAGGTTCTTTACTCTTATTTTCAGAGGACGAATCCACAAATGGTTCTTGGTGCTTCCAGCAAAGTCAGTTCATTCATGGAAACATTTTTGCGAGGTAATTCTCAACGCACATCAAAATTACAGTTATAGTAGTTTGTGTTTAGAATTATATAATCTTTCCATGTATGATAATGAATCTTTAGATGATTTTTATAATAGATTCTGGTTATTTTGTTATAGATTTAATTTATATGCTTTTCCTTCAACTGAATGTTTAATTGAGCATTTCACTTCTCTTGTTTCTTCCCATTTTGAAGATAAAGAATCAATTAGTGAAGAACAAGACACATTTAACTCTTTAACTAGTCTTGAATCACCAAATGATTTTATGGAACTCGAACCTGAAATTGTAATTAAACCACAACATTCTTCTTTTGAAAATTTCAATTCTCATTTTCTGATTTATAAAACAAATATTTCAATATAAATACATAATCTTAAAATGTTATTGCAACTTTTTATATGATGCATGTGATCAATCAGTAGTTCCAATAAAATCCAATCTACAACAACACTTGGATAATGAGCATATTAACTTATCTTATTTCAAGGAAAATTTAGAAAATTGAGAACATGTTTCTCTAATTGAATGAACTTCGTTAAACCTAGATTATAATATGGAAAGTTATATAAATGATTCATTTCAGTCATCATTATATTCTGGAATGCATTATTTTCTTTATCGTGAGGTGTTTCTAAATCAGAATATAGTCGATAATGATCACCTAACTATTTCAAGTGATAATATTCCTAATTTTTGTTCTAAAAATTCTTCATCCATGACTCATTTAGATGATAATTATTTAATTGCAAAACCCTCTTCTTTTGTATTTTCTGATTGTGTTAGTTCAAATCAGCGATTTAATTTTCATAAGAAGAAGGTAATTTATGGCGATTATCATGACAATGAGGATAAAGAATCACTTCTTATAAAAAGTGTACCAATTTCGAAAATTGATCTATCTTGTAAATATTCACACACTTTAATTTTGTCTCCTCATATTGAACACAAATGTAGTTTTGAGAATTATGATGAGTTAATGTTGTGAGTTTATTACGTATTTCATTATGATTTTCTTTTAGAAACATGCAATTATAAGTTTTTCAAGGAATGTCCTTTTAGTGTCAATTCATTGACTGAAACCCAGGATGAGTTCCAAAATTTCCTTGTAAAATTATTTTATAATTCTATTTTTCATAATGGTTTATTTGTTTTTACATTTTTTGCTTTTCTTTTTCTTCCTTTTGCAAACATGTTCAGTGTTTCCATATTGAATGTACTCATGATTTATTAAATAAGTATGACGAAATGGTTACTCATTATCCTGAATATAAAAAATCTTTTTTGTTTCCAATTTAATTTGATATTCAGAAATTCATTCCAATCATTTCACCATCAGTCTAATCTAAACCTTGAGATCATTCCTTCATAACATGTCTTTCCATCATCTCCTTTGGAAAATTTTCACTCTGTAACAAATATTCATCCTTTCTTTGATGATCCCATACATATTTATATAGAGAATGCCTTTCAAAAAAGATGGTTTACTATGAATTTATCTTAAATAAATTTATTTTTGTACATAATTTTACATTAGATGTAAATAATAAATTTTGTTTCATTTTGATTGTCTTCGTTATCTTGTTACGAATGTTTGAATTATACATACAAGTAGATAATAAAACAAGAGAATGGTTACATTGGAATTATGATTATACATAGTCATGTTTCCTTCATTAAGTTAGAATTAGGAGTAGATTAGTTTAGATTATAAACAATAAATAATTTTTGAGTTAATTTCCTTGCATTGGAGAAAGTCATATCTTTTCAGTAATATTAAATGCAATTCTTCAATGGTAAGTCTTGTATACTCACTTTCATTCACTTCTTTAATTTTTAGATTTAGTTTTGTTTTCTTGATTTTTGTTGATATGTAATTCTCTTTTGCAGCTCTTCACAAACATTTTGACACCCTCACCAGATCAGAATTATGAGCTTAAAGAAGAAGTAACAATTTTTCATTGAATCAGCCAAAATTGGGAATTTCTAAACCTTAATCTTTTTCTTTAAAAACCATTACTTTAATTTGAAAATGATTAAAATATTTTTTCATGTTTTTCTTTTGAAAAAGACAAATAAATAGAAATTTTTTTCATTCAAACTAAATACTTACTAAATGATTTTGATGAGCACCAGTATTGCAACAAGGATGCTGCAACTCCTAGGGCTACCAACTTTACTTTATAAACCCACAATTCATAAAAACTTGGAGGAGATAGTGTTGTATACACATGTAGATGCGATGGGTCCACTCTTTCTCACTGTTAAGCTAGCGATAGACCACTATGGTTTCTTTAACTAGCCTTCTGTTGATTTAGAAGCAGTTTGATTAGTAATAAAGAAAAAAGAATTTTGAACTAATTGGGAGAATTGAAATATTGTTTACTGCATTAAGGAAACACTGAAATCAATGCTTTAAACACACCACTCATCGAACTAATTGGTAATATATCTTTCTTCAGAATAATTCTAATCTAACATGCATGTAATCATAACTGTCCTAGGATTTTTGCAGAGGAGAATCCCTGGAGGGAGAGCGGATGGCGAACGGAGCAGTCAGGGCATCTTTAGGGTTTTGACAGAACCTGCAGGCGGCAGGCCTGTCGAACCAGGTTTTTGTGGTACCACAGGAACGGCAGCGTGTAGGTGGACGGCTTATACGAACCAAAGCTATGGTTCCCCCCCAGGGGGAGGGCCATGAGCCTCCCCCTTCACCGGATGCGAGAACACGTCACGCAGAGGACTGGGAAAATCCAAATGGCGACGGCAGCGGCACCACGAACATCCACCAGCAAAAGCATCAGGAATCTGAGACAGAGAACAGGGAAAAAGTAAGTTCCTCAACTTGCAAACCTGTTGCTACTAAAAGACCTAAGGTATTCTTCCCAAGTGAACGAATCAATGCTCGAATACAGTACATGCGGGATCATGCATTGATCGGCAAGTTTATAGGGATCTGGCCAACAGAACGAGCTCTGAGAGCTTGGATCAGCACTGTTTGGCGTCCAAAAGGAGATATATCTCTGCATCTGGGAGCAAAGGGCTTCTTCACCGCTGTTTTCAACTGTCTGGAGGATCGAACCAGAATCCTGGAGGGAGGACCATATTTCTTTAACTCGGCAGGCCTGTTTCTCAAGGGGTGGGTGGAAAGATTCAACCCAGACAAGGAAGATCTGAGCTATGCGCCAGTGTGGATAAGGCTTTACTCCTTGCCTTTGGAATATTGGGACGAAACATCGCTGAAGGAAATAGGAAACGCTATTGGTGAATTTGTACGGGTAGCAGAGGAAACAAGACTCTGCAAACACACTTCATACGCCCGGCTTTGTGTTTATATGGACCTCAAACAACCATTGCCAGACACGGTAAGCTTCTTTCACGAAGATTCTGAATGGGTTCAAGTCATAGATTATGAACAGGTTCCATTTAGATGCAGGAGATGCCATGACATAGGACATCTTTATAGAGACTGCCCTCTAAATAAGACACCTTCCTCTCTGGACAAACCTAATACTCAATCCACTGATGGATTCACAAAGGTCGTCAACAGAAGAAGAGGAAACAGAAAAGCCAACAATAATCCCAAGGCAAATCCAAGCAATAAGGCATCAACAAGCAACAGATTCGCAGCTCTAAATAAATCTGATGAGAGGGGTTCGGAAGAAGACCAGGAGAATGAAGAAGCAGTCCAGCACCAGCAAGCGGGGGAAACATCAATGCAAGGAGGACAAAAGAACGCAAGTCCAGAGCACCGGATAGCGCCAAGCCAAAGCATGTCAAAGCCAATAGAAAAAATGGATACGGAGACCCCTCAGCCAAGCGGAAAAGCCTTGATTGAAACTGAAGACATTTTTCAGTCACCCCAAGTCATGGATGAAGACCAGGGGCCCCTGGACATAGGGGAGCTGGATATCATAGGTTTGGAGGAGGCATGTCGTACAAAAAACTTTGGACAAATCCCGGAACAGCAGGTCGACAACCTGGTAGAAGTGCTCGGCAGAGCACAGAAAAAATACTCTCTAGGAGTCCAAATTGGTAGTCCATGGGATGGAAAATTCATCACCAAAGACAACAAAAAGAGGGGAAGGAAAACTACCCTAGAAAGAACAATCCAGGTAGGAGAAATACTGGTGGAGTCAGGGCAATATGCCAAACTGTCTAAGTACTTCGCCAAAAACCCCCATCCTTCTCAATGAAGCTAATATCCTGGAATATTAGAGGGCTTAATAGCCCTAGGAAAGGAAGAATCTTAAAAAACATGCTAAAGCAAGAAAAACCCAGTATCCTCTTTCTGCAGGAGACGAAATGCAGCTCCACAGTTTTGGAAAAAATAGCGGCAAAAGCTTGGCCAGGAGGGCTTGTCACAACAGTGGATGCACAAGGCGCCTCGGGAGGCTTGGCTATTCTTTGGGACGCCCGGATCATCAATCTCAGCAATTTTCAAGCCAATAAAAATTTTCTCCAGGCCACATTCCACCTTTCAGGTACGAATGCCCATGGGTTGTTAACAAACGTGTATTTCCCACAGGAAACAGCTCAAAAAAATCAACTACTTAATACTCTGTCAGACCTCAACAAGGACAGACCTCTCCCCCTATGGATATCGGGTGGAGATTATAACATGATAGCCAATATGGATGAAAAGAGAGGAGGCAGAAGCACTGCAAACACTGACGACGGCCTACTAAAGGATTTCATCAACAGCAACTGGTTAATGGACGTCCCAACGAGCAACGGCATCTTTACCTGGACAAATAAGAGAGTAGGTATGCATCAAATCGCCTCCCGCCTTGATCGTTTTCTAATCTCAGATAATGCAACCCATGTGGGTGGAGAATTCACGGCCTCCATCCTCCCTTGCTCCGGATCGGATCATTGGCCCATAGAACTCCAATGGAACAGGCCAGGACACAATCTCAGGCGCCCCTTCCGCTTTGAAGAATTTTGGTTTGCGCACCCAGATTTTGAACAGATGGTTAGAACAAGTTGGATAAACTTCAATGTGACCGAGGGAACCAGAATGGCCAGATTCCAACAAAAGCTCAAAAATCTCAAAAAGGCCATCAAACAATGGAACCACAGGACATTCGGCAACATCTTTGCCGATCAAGCTCTTCTCAACAATGAAATGAAGAAAATACAACAATCCATCATCACTGAGGGCAGAACAGAGGAACTCTCCAAACAGGAACAAGACATAGAATCCAAAATACTGGAACGCGCCAAGCAGGAGGAAATCCTATGGAGGCAGAAATCCCGAATACGATGGCTCAAAAGCGGAGAAAAGAACACGAAATTCTTTCATAAAACTACTGTTCAAAGAAGAATGATAAATCAAATAACTCATGTAAACAATGAGCAGGGAGAGAAGATTGAAACGCATGAGGGCATAGAAAAGGAATTCATCAGCTACTTCAAAAAAGCCCTCCAAGAGCCCGATCTCAACAGAATGCCAGCGATCAACAAACTCACACAAAACATACCCAAAGTCATAACGGAGGAACACAATAGTCTTCTGATCAAGCCTATCACTATACAGGAAGTGGAAGAAGCAGTGAAGCAAATGAAGGAAGGAAAGGCGCCTGGACCGGACGGCTTTACCGCAAACTTCTTTCACAAATTCTGGGACCTGATAAGTAACGAAGTTTGGCAGGTTGTAGAGGAGTCCAGAGAGCTAAGGTGGATGTACCCAGGACTAAATGCTACTTTCATTGCTCTAGTGCCCAAGGAAGAACACTCCAATTCCCCGGACAAATACAGGCCCATAGCACTTTGCAACATGATATACAAAATAACTTCAAAGGTCATTGCCAACAGGCTCAAACCGCTCCTTCCTCTCATCATCTCACCTGAACAATCGGGATATGTTGAAGGACGCCAAATAACAGATGGAATTATTCTCACTCATGAGTTGATTCACTCCCTCAAGGTGACCAAAAAACCAGGTATGTTGCTTAAACTGGATCTATCCAAAGCTTTTGACAGCCTCAGCTGGGCCTACATACATAAAATTCTAACTGCTTTTGGCTTTGCTCCCTCCTGGGTTAGATGGATCTACAGTTTAATATCCTCTGCTTTCTTCTCAGTTCTAATCAATGGCATCCCCTCAGCCACTTTTCGACCCTCTAGAGGCATAAGGCAGGGGGACCCCTTATCACCCTTCCTTTTCGTTATCATGGCTGAGGGCTTGGGTAGAAGCATTACAGCAGCTAAGCTCAATAGAAGATTAAAAGGGCTTGCCTTTCACAACTCCCCGGTTCATACCCACCAGCAATTTGTCGATGACAACATGCTATTTGCTCATCCCTCTGTCCAAGAAGCTCGTCACATCAAATCTCTCCTCACCACTTTCTCTGAAGCTTCTGGTGCCCTCATCAACCGTGTCAAGTCCCAAATTTTTTTCTTCAATACCCCTGTCACTACCCAAAGAGCCATTGAGCGCATTCTAGGCTTCACCTCTGCCTCCCTGCCCTCCAAATACCTTGGTGCCCCGCTTATGAGCTCTGCTCTTAAGCATTCCTCCTGGAAGCAACTTTTAGAAAAGCTAGAAGCTCGTCTGTTCCTATGGACCAATCGATCCCTGAATATGGCAGGCAGAATAATTCTTATAAAAGCTGTGCTTCAATCTATGCCTTTGTACCTCTTCTCCATCCTTGCTGCCCCCAAATGGGTCCTTAAAGAGATCAAGAACCTTCAGCGGAGATTTCTATGGGGAGGATCAGGTCAGAACCGAAAATGGGCTCTACTCAAGTGGGAGAAAGTGTGTCTTCCCAAGTATGCAGGAGGCATAGGCCTTAGAGATCCTGAACACAGTAACAAGGCGATGGGAGCTAAAATCTGGTGGCGATGGTTGGCTTACCCTAGCACTCCATGGGCTTCCCTTTGGACAGCCAAGTATGCAAGCAACTATCCAATGGAGGAAAGACTGCGCATGACTGAAACAAGCTCAGGATCTGCCATCTGGAACGCAGCCATACAACACAGATCTCTTATACAAGATCACTGTTTTTGGGAAATAAAAAATGGTAGTGTAGCACGTTTCTGGGAAGACTCCTGGCAGCAAATGCCAAAAATCAAGGACATTCTTCAGGATCTTCCAGCCAATGCGAGAGGAATAAACCAGCTAGCCAGGGTTCATCATTGCTGGACCTCCGATGCTACACAGGACTACCGAAAATGGAAAGACATGACTCTGCTCCTCCCGAACAGTACTGAACCAATCCAACAACTACTAGAAACAGAGTTACAAAAAAGGCAGATAAGAGTCTCGGATGAACCGGACATCCTCAGATGGGGCCACGGAGAAAAAGGAATTTTTACCACCAAGGAGGCTTATAACATAATCATACAGGAACAAATACACAAAGACAGCTTATGGGAAAAAGTATGGCACAAATCTAATTGGCCGAAAGTGTCCACCTTTCTCTGGCTTCTCTGTCATAACAGAATCCTCACTTGGGATAATCTCAGAAAGAGGAGTTTCTCAGGACCTTCCATATGTTACATGTGCCGACAGGAGGAAGAAACAACACTTCATCTTATGCAGAACTGTCTAATGGGAAAGAAATTATGGGAGAGGATTGCTTTCCGATGTCAAAGAGAAAGAAGAGAACAAGATGACCTCAAAGGCACCATCAATAAAGGAAGTCAAGCCCCATTTCAAAGTCCTATTCTCAATGCGTTATGGATTCTCCTCCCCGGGCTCCTGATGTGGAATCTATGGAAAGAACGCAACAGGAGGATATTCAAAGATCAAACACTGCCATTGGAAAAACTCTGGACCATCTTCCATCAAAACGTTATGGAAACTCTTTCCCTCAAAGAATGGAATCCCGAAGACTTCCCCACTCTTCCTCAAGAAAAAGTTGTTTGGGATAACTGGCAAATGAGCATAAATCACTCCTCCATCAACGGTAGATATCCCATCAAGCGCAGACAGGAGACTAGCTCTTGGAACCCACCCCCAGCTGGCATGATCCAACTCAACTTTGATGGGGCCTCTAAAGGTAATCCAGGACAAGCAGGTTATGGAGGCGTTTTCAGGAATCACAATGGGAATCCTCTAGGCATCTTCCTGGGGTCGATAGGCTGGGACACTAATAACTCAGCAGAATTGGAAGGCCTATGGCGAGGACTCAAAATTGCGCACATCAGAAACTTCTTTCCCCTTATTATCGAAGGAGACTCGCAGATCATAATCCGAATGGCCACAAAGCTCCAGAATGGATCGCCAATCCATAAAATAAGTAGCAGTTGGAGAATGTCACAGAGGCTTGAGTTGATCAATCACTGGCTCTCACAGCACCAAGCCATTACCTTCAAACATACTAGACGAGAAGGAAACAAGTTGGCTGATCTTCTAGCCAACCTTGGAGTGGAGGCAAAAGAAATCCACTACGAAGGCGCCATAGATAGCCTACCCTCCAGAGAACAGGTGGATAAGCTGAATGCAATGGTCTCTCAGGAAATCTCTTTGATTGAGAACTCGCACCCGGATGCGGGTGCTTACACTAGTCTTTAAGATGGCACACGCCATGCCACATGGTCGCAGGACGGCTTGCCAGCCCAGGTATGCAGAGGACGGTGGAAGGTTTGGAGTTTTAATGCACAACGCCAGTGCATTTAGTTCGTTGCAGAGTCGAAGGGACGCTGCTCTCAGGTGGTCACAGTGTAGGCGGGACGCAACATTCATGCCAAGCATGTCTGCTCAGCGTTCAAAGCAGGATAGGAGAGGCGCCAAAGGCCCTCCCCCCGTGGTAAACATGGAGGTGACTCCTTATATTGTAATCCGCATTATAACTCTTGCTAAGAACCTGTATACTGCTGCTCTGTGCGTTCAAGGAAAGGTCGCCTTGGCTTCTGGTTGTAGAAGGTGTTATAAAGGTGTGGGTACTCAAGCCACTACAGTCATGCCGCGCAGCAGAGGTATCCCAGATGCGGTGGAAGATCTGGGGTCCAGGTCAGTTCTGATCTGGGAAACATGCAGCCAATTCCGCCCATCAATTCGGCACCACCCTCCTCCGAGACGGACGATTCAGAGCAGGAAAGTCTGCTCCCTCAAGGAACCTACCAGTCTTTCCGCTTCAGGTTCCCCAGCCGACTGGTCAGGCCAGAGGTTGTGGTCAATTTTACTGTTTTCATTACGGAGGAAGACCCTGGTAGGCACAATTCCAGCTCCCCTGCAAGGGCTCATGACAGTGATATATTCGTGGGTGATATGACCGGCTTGGTTTACAGAACCCGCAATTTCGAGGCTGCACCAACCCAGAATGCACTGGTCCAGCAGGCATCGCCTCAGGATGTCTCGGGCAATGACGTTTCCATCCAAGAAATTCTGCAATTGCCCAATCTGAACATGGAAGCGGAGGTCCTCGGCGCTCAGGCTCAGCCAGATCCAGGAGAGTTGCTTCGGGACGAGGATGGGATGGTCATCTGGCTAGACTCGCCAAGCCAGGACAATGGCGTGCAGACGGACTCGACCAGCAAGCCAGCCTAGTTTTTCATCGGGTGCTTTGTTCTGTCTTTTTGTAATCATGTTATTACATATGGTGTCTTCTTCTAGTATATATTTCAGTTCACAGTCTCATTATAGCCACTGCTGTAAGTCTCAAGCCTCAGCAGTCAGCTCTTTTTGTTTCAATGTTTACAATGTAAACTGGCACTGTCCTGCCAGTAGCCATGATGTCTATGTTAGATGGAGTCCAGGTTATTCGCTGTCCAAAAACCATGATTATGGACTTAGTTTTGACACTCAGTTAAAGCAGATAGACAGAATTGTCAAGCTTCTTCAGCTTGAGGACTGGCCTCGGCCTCCTCGCGAGATCTAAACTCTGTACATATTTTTCTTTTCTTAATATAGCAGTAGCCTTTACATAGAAAAAAAAAATCATAACTGTCCTAGGCATGCAATCTGAAATAACCAAACATTCTACTGTTGTGCATATGAATGAACACAATAACTTTTTTCCTTCTTTTATGAAAATGTGAATGCAAAATCTTATTAGTGATGTGGCAAGTGAGTTAGATATGCTGATGGAAGGTCAGATGGTTTGGGAGGAAAGTAGGGTTCTTCTCCTATCTTTGTGGCTGCTTCTTTCACAAATTGGCCTAAAAATATGCCACTACAGGTCGTCTTATAGGATGTCCTCATGATTCCTACAAGATGTCTTAATGCTCTGACAGGATCTCCTGTATTCCTACAAGATTTGTCCAAGAGAAATAAGAGTGATTTGTAAGGTGGTATAGGGCTTAAGGAAGGTGAATGATGGAATAAAAAGGGTAGGGGAATGGCTTCGACTTCTTCAGAAATCAAAATGGAGTTTGAAAGGTGGTTGGATTTTCTCAACAAACATGGAAAATTGTTCTTATAGAATGATGAATTGGCTGAGGGAGTTGGTGGCTTTTGGTGACCATGGATGGATGAGATTAGGTTGGGGTTTTTGGCATGAGATCTTCCTGAACTATTGAAACTACTACAATACATATATTACTCACATTTATCCATGAATCATATCAAAGAATGAAGATTTCAAATCAACTTAAGAAAACATAATTTCATTATTTAGTTGCCTAGTTCATGCATGGAAATACTTGCAAAAGATTTCGAAACACCATGAGATCTAATAAAAATATGAAGATACCAGAAATGACAATTGAAACCTATCTTTGAAAACTGAAAAGGTGCTAGCCTAAGTAGCAGAAAAACCCTAAATTCCATAAGAAATCAAAATTATGTATTTTTGGGGCTGAATAGGAGTTTTTCCTCAAACCATGGTCCTTGAAGGGAGAAGTGAGGCCAAATAAACCTACTATCAACATTTTTGGTATTCCTTTATGTCTCTAAAGATACTTCTAAAGCAATGCACAAATGGAAGCAAACTAATCAAACTCACCACTACTTGCAATGAAACAATGCTAAAATCAATCCAACACTCAATCTATGAAATAACCTAGAAATACAAGTACAAGAAGAGAAGACTTTACTACTAGGGTTGTGCCCTAACCCAAGAAATTCAGCTCACTGAGTCAATTCAGTGCTAGATCAAGAGAATGATCATTCTCATTATCATATCAGAAAAATTACATAACAATGTTTTTCCACAAAGCTTGAACTCGAAAATGCTTAGTGCTCTTCCATAAAAAATATGAATCCTAATGAGGATGTGGGCCTCTTTATTTATACAATTGAAGTCTCCAAAAACTTCCTTAAATATAGGGATCTTGGCTCCCAAACTCAAGATGAACTGGCTCTTAACTATCATTGGCTCAGCTGCCCATGATCTCCATGACTCGGCTGCTCGCAACTTCGAGCTAGTATGATTTTATTGAGAAATATTTGAATGAGTGAGGATTAAATGTGGAGGATCTATCTCCTATGATATCTCCTCCTTGTCTCATTCGAGTCTCTACCCTTAATTCGCCAAAACAACCATGATTTTCTCTTGAAAACCTGTAATCAATGCACATTAGACTAGTAGATATAACATCTTACTTTTACTCATCTCCTTAAGAAAAATATAATTGAAATATGTAAGGAATTATGAGAACAGTTGATTTTAATAAGCTTGGAGGTGTATTAAGGTCTATATGGTTATCCAATGATGAGGTTGATCATCACCCTCCCTACTGAAAGTGTTTCTCATCCTCCCAGCAACATAATCTATATCCATGTCCTTCATTACCCTAGTGGCCTTCCTAACATCCCAATCTTATGTTGTAGTTTCTTCTTCTTGTGAATAAAATCCTGCCTTCCTCTCTATCTATTCGCAATGATTTCTTTCTTCTTCTTCTTTCCTTCTTTCCACCATTCCTAAAAGCAGTGGTGGACTGAATCTTAAGACAATCCAATTGACTTTGAGTCTTTGTAGAGGTTGCCTGTACATGGGTGTTCTGTTTAGTGCCTTTCTCATTCTCTGAAGAGAATGGTATTCTCTGATTTTCAAGTTCTAAGAAAAGGTGTTCCATCTCCTTTGGAAATCTTGCATGTTTTCATCTCCTAGAAACCTAAACATGTCTTCAAACTGTGTGACTTCGTACTCTTGTGCAGTAAGGTACCTAGGTGCAAACTTAGGACCATATGAAATTAGGTTGTTGGTGCTGACGACAACCACTAGATTAGATGGTTCAACTCTGATCATAAGTGGTTTTGTCTCTTCTCTTGCCATTACCTTTTTCATCTCTGTAGCTCTCGCCTCCTTGTGATTCATCCATGATGTTAAGGCCATCAATTGTAAGTCCCCTAGTTTTGAATTTGGATCCCACACGTTAAAATCTCTCAAGGCCAAGTTGTGTGGGTAAAATTAAGACATTTTTGCCCCATATTCCAAGGTTCTTTGATCACAAAGATCAATGAATTGTCTATATTCTTGGAAGGGAATAGTGCCCATGTATGCTAAAGCCTTAATTTGGAATTATAGCCATTGTTCGTTGAGATACAATGCATAAGACTTTGCTGGCATCCTTCACTAGATTGCCCCTAAGGATAAACTAGTCATAGTAGCCCACTAACTTTCCCTTTCTTGCAGTTGTTCCCTTAGCCATGCATTCTTTGCTTCCAACTAAGCTTTCATCATTGCTTCTATATCCCTTATATTGCTTAGTTCTCTGCCCATCTCCTTCAATTTCTCCTCCATGTGCCCTACATCCTCCACTCCTTTTGATTTGGCATTCTGCATCCACCTACGTGTCCTTGCCCTTTATTTCTCAAGCCCAAAGAATAAAAGGATGGAAAACTTCTATGGGTAACCCTACCCCCTTCAATGAAGATGTAGTAAGAGCTGAGGTTAGGTGGTGGACTAGGTTCTCTCAGTTCTCGGTCTTCCTTTCTTGTTTCTTGCTGAGTGATATCGTCTTGGTCCATTTTCTGGGTTTCCTGTAGGTTTAGTAGAGTTACCTAAAGGATGGCCTCTGCTTCCTGTAGATCTTTCTATGTCTCTTGTAAGAGACATTTTCCTTTTGATGAAGCAGACCTTGTGACATGCCCCCTAATGTAAGTCATGGGAGATTTGGGAGAGGCTTGTCGTGATGATCCTTCGGAGCTACTTTTCTTGAGTCTTATATGACAAATGGAATTTTGGTAGGTGTTTGTGGTGTTCCTTGCCTAATCCTTGTGCTTTTTCTTATCCTAAAGTACAATGGGGTTTGTCTCTGTCTCTTCCCTTTTGAATTGATAGGTGTACTTAGGGAAGTAAGAGAATTTTTTGCGTCTTTCTTAGTGGGTTTTAGAGATACCCTTGGTGACTCTTCCCCTTATTTTTATTGAACTATAGACCTCTATTCTTCCTTCCCTTTTGTTTCCTCTTTTCCATTCTCCTTTTCATCCTTGTCTTTCTCTTTCTCTTCTTCCTCTAGTTCCTCATTCTGCTCATCTTTCTCTTCTTTTGTTTCTTCTTGTTTCTCTTCTTAATTTTCCTCTTCCTTTTCTTCATCTTTTTCCTCCTTTGTTTCCTCTTCATCTTATCCCTTTTTTTCTTCATCCCTCTTACTAGTAGTGGGGATTCTGTCATATTCAAGTTCTTGAATTTCTTCCTCTGCCAACATGTCTCTGAAAGTTGTCCATATAATAGGGAGTCTTAGGTTTTCTAGAGACTCTTCTAGCATAAGTTTGATTAACCCATGATGAGCTAGTTGTTGATGTTTTCCCTCCTGCACTTTGATGCTCATATCTATCATTGATTGATGAAGAAAGTAGGGTATACTTAGTCTATTTTGAGGAGGTGTGTTTTCTCCAAATCTTAGTTCGTAGAAGTTTGAAATTCTATCCATACACCACACTATATCTCCCTTCACATGATATATATTTAATGAGGTGGTAACTAACTTAATTCCAAGGGTATGGAAGGTTTTCCCTTTCCCCTTCAAGAAAGAATTTATTCCTTACAAGGTTTTTGTTACCCTTATGTTCTTTTCTCCAAGGTAACCATAAAGGGAGTGTTGTGATTTTTCTTATAACTTAAGGGGTGATTTCTAGTGATAGCCCTTTCACCACAAGTGGCATGGGTCCTAGTCATGGGTACCAATGAGAGAGAAAAGTCTCTAGCCACATTATCATCGTATCCTCTCATTCTTTCAAAGAAACCCATTCACTTGTGCCTTGTGAAAATTTCTACTAGAGGAGGGTGTCGATGAATTCTTAATGTGCTTGTGGGTCCTCTCTTGTTAAAACCGCATGTCATCTTTATCTAGTAATTGTGGAGGCTTGTATGGATATAATTCAAAAATTCTAGTGGGTGAGAGATTTAAATGATAACTCTACAATACAATTATCCTAGACTGTGAATTCCTTAACCAAATGGAAGACTTTTCATCTTTTTTTTAATTGGAAAATATTAGAAGGTATAGCTCCTACCTAACTGGTTACTGCATGGTGAGGACAACCTTTGATCTCTCCTCCCTTAATTCCCACTGACAATCCTGTAAATGACTGCTCTGTATCCTTTAGGTCTTCTTGTAGGATCTTTTAGGTTGTCGTGGAGGATTCTGTAGGTGCCTCTGCACTCCAAAATGCTCACTATATCCTGTAGGTGTTGCTTCAAGAAGGCCAAGGAAATCCTCTTTTTGATGAATTCTTGAGATTTCTAATGCTCTTTTAGTGTGGGAATCAATATTATTTTCCTTATATGGATGATCATGTGGGATAGCGTGCTAGATGCCTAAGTACGAGCACATCCTTTTGGACCATTGGTCCCACTATCAGTCCATCATTTAACTCACCTCATAACCATCTCCTACTTCATTCCTCTGCAGCTTAACTATTTTTGGCATTATGTCCTTTTTCTTCTGATTTGATTCTACCACATGTGGAGTGGTCTAACTGTTTTCTCCCCAGCCACTGGGCGAAGGTGGCCAAGTGAACTAGCCACCTTTGCTTATAAAACCAACTCTTACATAATCCTACATTTTTTATCATATCATGCTAACAAGGGAGCATGAGTAAGATGACATACCTGCGGGTAAGATTCCCTGATGATGATGCTCATTGCAAAATGATGTCCTTGTGCTGTGTATTTGCTGCATATTTTTTTTTTGGACTCTTTAGATGCTTGGTTTATTGGATGTACAATTACTGGAGAGTGATGTTGATGATCTCGATACTGCTACTGAGCTATGGAGTATATTCCTTAACCTTGGAATCTCTATGTTGTAGATGGCTGCAACACTGTAAAATTTCCTTGGTGGGATAGGCTGCTACAGGATTTCCTACAGGAAAGCTACAAAATGTCCTGTAGCTACTTCTTCCCTAAACTTTCATACCTTTTTTTAGTTCCGGAGCATGGGGATTGTTGAGAAGAGTAGAGAAGGGTTCCTGTGAATGCTAGGTAAGAGGTATAGCCCTAAGGTATTATCTTTCTATCCTCTGTTCTCACCCTCTTTTGTTTTTTTTCTTCTTTGAAAACTTTATATATTTTTTTGAATTCACTTATTGGATGGATGCAGGGGTAACAAGGTGATGAAAGGCATGGTGATGAGGTGGTGGAGTGATTATTTTATTTTTTGGACATAGTCTAGTCATCCCCTTGGTCTAGGATCACTTTTCTTGGGATTCCAAAGCCACTGTAATTCCTACAAGAAACTCATGTAGGTTTTCAACGAATCCTATAGGATTATAGAGAATCCTATAGAAAACTCAGAGCATGTGTAAACTAAGTTGGAGGAGTTCATAAATTGAAGGATTGATGGAATAATGAAGCATATGAGATGAAGGAGTGAAAATATGGGTTGTGTAGGTCCTTCTCTTCCTCCCAAGTTGCACTAATCCTCCTCTTGTTGACCTGTAAACAACATTTTCAAACATTTTATTTTCTTTCCTTTTTTTATTTTTCTTTTTTTTTGAAAAAGCCTAGTCTGCCTCCAAGTAGGTTTTCATTCTAGCTACTTACTGTTGTGGGGAAAAATGCCTATGCAGGATGATCCTATCCACCTAAGGTGTGATAGTGCCTTAGCAACAAACAGAGACAACTATTCTAGTATTCTTCCTTTATGAATTAAGAATGAAGAGAGATAGATGGACTAACCGGTGTCTTCCGTTTGTCCCTTGATCCGGTCTCTCTTCTCTTTGAGGGTTCCCAGCTACTTTCCTTCTCGCTCGCCCAACTTCAAGAGGTTTCTGCAAGATCACAAGAAGATAACACTACACAAGACATGGATTCATATTCATAACTAGTTCAGGATTAGAAGTAAACTAAACATACTAATGCAATCATACATCAAAGATACACCAGTATATAGGAGAAACCAAGATAGCTGTATTGATGAATAACAAGGTTCAGGAAGAGATACAACCCAGAGGGCTCCAATCCAGCATCTCCTTCCCAGCAAATGGAATTCCTATCTTCACCCCCTTCAAAGCATTAAGCACCCAATGATTCCAATCTCAAACCAACAGCAATTCTTTGCAATAACAAAATTCCAGCCTCTAGATCTCATGGAGGAGAGATCCATATATAGATGTTTGGAGATAGGATGAGTCAGCTTGAGATCTAACTAGTGTCCTCTCCCTCTGTCAGTTCTTGATTCAACTTGGAGGTTCTTGCTTCCACTTGGAGATTGGGAACCTCTTACTCATCACTAGTCGAATTCACTGAGGCAAGTGTCATTGAGGAAGATTCTGGAAGCTTCCTGGGTCTTGACACCTCTTGGAATGAACTTGCCATTTGGAAACTCTCGCTCAACGCACCCTGGTAGTGCTTCTACCTGCGTTGCAGTGCAGGTAGCCAGTGTTGGCTTTGACATTCAGCGCAGACAACTAGTGGAGCCACTGAATTGATCCTGAATTCACTTGTTTTTGAGCAGTTTCTGGTGGAGAACTTCTGTGAATTGCTGTGGTTTGTTAGCCTTGTTACTCTAGGGGTAGGGACAACATGTTTAGGGACTTTGGATCCCTTAGATTATGGACATTTCATGCTCAATGCTGTAAGGCACAAAAATGTCTATAACAGTTGCCGCCTAAAGTATGAGGTCATTTATTGGGTGAAATGCTTTATCAGGAGGATCCGAAGTTCATCCAATGCTGGAGAGGAGACCTGTAATAAGATACAATACAATACATTATTTTTCATATTTCTTTCATGATCTAGCTGAGGCGGGCATTCCCATGCTCAGCTTTATAAATTCATTTTCCTGTACATAGAATAGGCAATCGTCTAGTGGTAGACTGATAATTTTGATGAAATTATCATCCTTTGGGTAGGATGATTATCTGCTGCAATGATGTACATTTCAATGTCTTTATCTTTCTTGAATATATATCGCAGCCCGGATGGATGAAACTAGATCCGGGGTCTTCAAACTCGTTCGATCTTCACTCTAAGTACAAGTCGATCCATGTGAGAAATGTTCTGAAGTCGAACATGGAAAGACATTGCTTGATTACTGGTCAATGAGGTAAACCGTTAACAAGCGCGAGAGGAATCACTGATAATGATAATGACCCTCAAGGTACTGTAGTACAATTCACGTGGTGTGAATAAAGGACTTGGCGTCGAACACCACGCAAAATCTTTCGGTCGAAGGTCATTGATGTATACCTGTCGCCGGAAGTGAGAAACTTGCCATTGAGGCATGGAAGCTTCAAAGTACTGAAGGGGCTATTCCTAGATCAACTTCTTGGATAATGAGCTGATGTCGACAAGAAGCGATCCGTCAAAGGAGGGCCTTAATGAATCCCACATCAATGACATGAAATGGAGCTAATGTTTTTGATGGAGGTGAAAACGATCTGTGACATATGATTCAGGGTGGCGGTCATGAAAGGATGAAGGATAATGTACGGCAGTGGATGGGACACGGTTGACTTTTCTGAACGACTTCTCTTGAACATATGGCGACACTGAGGCGATGGATCAGTAGCATTACCCCAAATATGGATGGTATGGCGAGACCATGGATGTGACCGGTGAATGAAACAACCCAACCCGATTGTGGTACGGAGGAAAAGTCTCATGTTTAAGAGCGACTTGCTACCATCAAAGTTTTCTTGAGTTTCTCCCAATTTTTCCCCAGTCATTGCTGACCAGTACCTCTTTATTTTTTTCAAGCTTGAGGAGGATAACATATGCTTGTTCTATAACCTGTCCTTCGGGCAAGCCCATCGCTATGTTTTAACGAGCCTAGCGATAGTGAAACTCGTTCTCGTCTAAAGACAAGTTTGTCGCTATTTAATGATTTTAACGAGTCTAACGACAAAGATAACTTGGTTCTTTTCATTTTTAGAGAGTCTGAAAAGATACATAAAGTTAACTCCAAAAGTCCTTTTTCGTCATCTAATCCCTTAGGTCCAAAAAAGTATAAAACAATACAGAAGGGATGAGTTTTCGATAGTTTTAACGAGCTGAATAAAACAAGCGCTCGATCTTTTTGTGCAATAATCCCTCAGGTCCAAAAAGATTAAAATCTAGAGGAGGGATAGCACTTCCTGTCCCTTTAACGAGCTGGAAGGTCAAGGACTCAACAATCTTTTCATATTTTACGAGTCAGATGAAAAGAGCTTAAAGAAGACTCGTCTTTTGAGGAACGAGTGATAAAACGGGTTAGCAGCTGATTCCAAGTATAGGTTGGAATTTTCCAATCACGGCAGTGTCACAAGGATGGCTAGTGAAATCACTCTTCGCAGTTGTTCCTCAAAATGGGTAAACAAACATATGGAGGTGAACGATCGGCCCATGGAAAAGTGGAGGTGACGGTGCAAACACGACCAAGGCTTTAATGGCTGATGATATTACATTCACAGTGGTTATTTACCGGGATAGTTCATTTTTTAACGAGCTTAAATGCGGGTAGAAACATTTGTTCGATTTTATGTTTATTTTTTAGCGAGCATGAACTATACGATAAAAATGCTCGGATCTTGCGTTTATTTTTTAACGAGCATGAACTGTGTGCTAAAATGGCTCAATTACCCAGTCATATGATAAGAGTGTCTCATTAAGATTCTATTTTTTATGGAGCTTCATCTTACAAAGCTATGCCCCGCATCCTTTCGTTATGCAAGCTCGGAAACGACTAATCCTACGAGTTTAAAGGGTCAGACCTACAGGTTTAAAGGGAGGACCTAAAAATTTAAAAAATAAATAGCCGCCCCTTGCTTGCACTCCGAAAGGTTTGCATGCCCCGAGGTATAAAACAGAGTTTCAAGGTTACCCCTACTTTAGTCCGGCAAAACAATTGTTTTACTGAGAGAGGCCTACCTCTTTCAAGTTACCAAAGATTGCTCCATTCGCGGCCACGAATAAAACACTTCCTCGGCGATGTCTACCGAAATAGACAAAGGTGAGCGACGATGCCCATCAACTCACATAAATTTGACAAAAGAACCTTATTCTAGAACAACCCCTCTTCCACTCACGACGGGGTATGGACTAGTCATATTCTCTCGCGGAAACCTACCCTATACCCAAAGTTTTCCTGCTGAAGCAGACCAGGATGCATGTCCCCTGGGTTCTGGTCATATCCTCCCGGATTACTCGCGCTCATCGGGGGGACGGACCGTGGGTTGAGACACTTCTTGCGTGAATAGACCATTTAGGGATGGTACATGACTATTTGCGATGCGTGATCCGGGAAATGAAAGTTGATCCATGAGCTTGATCACTCTTCCTTCGTGCGGAAAACACATTACCCTAAAGAGTGAGGAGACGATGGCTCCCATGCAATATATATAGTCTCGTCCAAGGAGTAGGTTATAATCCAAGGGTCCTTGAACGACCATCACATTCATTTGAACGGTCTTCCCTTTCAATGTGATAGGCACATTGGGGAGGATCCCTAAAGGTCGACTGGTTCCTTTATCAAAGCCTGATAGATTTCTCATTTCAGGAAAAAGTGCTGGCGAACCAAGCACTTTCCAAGAAATAGAGGAAAGGATACTCACAGATGCCCCTTCATCAATGATAGTGCCAGCCATTACCATTCTGTATATTTGAACGATAATTCTGAATGGTATGCTTGCTGGCAAACGGGGTCTGCCTAGTTGGTTCCAGTCGAACGAGACAACTAGGTTTCTTGGTGGTGGGACCGAATAGACGGCCGGGTATGACTCTGACGAAGTCCCTTCCTGCAATAAAGGAATGGGCAAATTTCCCCCTTGTTCGTCGGAGTCTGTGTTGATGAAGAGAATTTGGATGGCGTCGTCTTTATTCTCCTCTGTGATGGTATCATTCGAAGATAGAGCCTCTGAAGGCAAAACCGGGTCAACTGCCGCCTCAACCTTTCGACTTTTGTCAGGTATGGATCCAGACGGTTCATCTTCAATGATAGGTGCTTCGGCTGACCACCTGAGCGGGCCAGCCGGGGTCTCAACTAGTGAAGGTCTTGGCAGGAGTTTTTGATATCCAGGAGGAAGTTGCACTCGTAAGATCGGGCGATCTTCCAAAACTCTTTTAGCCTCGTCTAAGAAGGGACAACGGTGGATGGCATGGTCGCCTTCACATAGTTTGCAGGGAAATCTAGCTTTCCCTCTCTGTCCTGGGACTTCACTTTCACTAGTTGACGGTGAGCTGTCAACATGGCTATTAGAGGTTGACGCCACCGAATTGTGCAAACAGGGAGACCAGTCCCTTAGTATCCAAGGGATGCAGGGACAATCTCTGTGGAAGTGGTCTCCCTTGCATATGACACATGGCGATTTAGGCCTAGTCAGTGCTGTGTGTGGATTTTTGTCAGACGACACTTGTTTGCCCCCAGTCGCTTTTGGCTCCTTCTTCTTCTTCTCTTTCTTCTTATTTTCCTTCTTCTCCTTAGGAACTTGGTTTTTTGTTCTACCAGTTCCGTCAAGCGAAGAGGAAGGAGGAGAGGAAGAATTAGATGAAGTAGAAGGCTGGTGAGCAACTCTGGTCTGGTCTAACTGTTGACTCGACTGTTCAGGAATAGTGGTGTTCTGAACGAAACTGGTTGAAAAGAGCCAGACCAGCAAGCCAATTGTCAGTCCTGGAAGCGACAATGTGGCCATATGGGGCGCACCAACATCTCCCCAAGAGGAGAAGGGACTAGGATTTTCGCCAAGGGGAATTCCTTGGTTGGTGGGCTCCATTTTTTCAACCTAAAGATCAACGCAGGAATAAAGGGTGATTGTTCCGTTTAAAATAAATTTTTAATGACGCTTAGACACAACTTGCTTTTTCAGTTTTAAAGAGTCGAGAAAAAGCTAAAGATGACTCTAGTCTCCTTCGATTTTTTAACGAGCCCGAAGTGACAAATGCACGGATGGACCTTTTCTGTTATAGAGTCTAAAAAAGGCCAAAAGGAACTGCTCTGGAGTACTAGGCAGAGGGTGTGCCAAACTTTTCACAAAACCGCAAAATAATTTTTAGGGTACGGGCGGTCGATCTTCCTGAATGCTGTGTTCAGTGCATTGCGATCAGTAGGGCGGCCGACACGGCTTCCTAAGGATAAAGGTTTTATGCCTATAGGGGTCTCCCAATATATACGCGACGGTACGTGGGAGCACAATCCGTACTGGCGCTATCGTCTCTCAGGAGGAATCACCCACCATCAATGAGATCGACAGTCACCAGGCTTTACGACGCCGGAACACGTCTCTAGCCTAGACCTCTATGTTGTGCATTATGTTGCAAAGCGTTGTTAAGTTCATTCAATTTATTTTAGGTTGATATTTTTTAAAAGTTTGCCTTTCTGGATCACCACGAGATGTATGATACAATTCCTAAATGCAGTCTAAAGATGATAAGCAAGCTTTATATCTTTTCAACTTATGAAAATCCTAGCTACAAAGGGAAAAGAAAGACACCATCTTTTCTCAAAGAGCAATCAGCACACTCTAATGCACTTTTCCTAAATCAAACATGCAAACTATCAAGATGCAAATGCATAATGTAGGTGTTTGTCTTCCGCTTTCTTAGTATTGATTCCTACAAAGAAAGCTTTTTGTACAACTTTGAATTCGCTTTTAAATGAAAAATATAAACAAGTTTACTTTTTCGAAATCAGAGAGGGTAGAAGAGATTACAACACTTAACGATTTCCGAAATGAATACTTGTTTCGACACTTAAAAGAGACAAACTCAAACCAAAAGCAAAAGTAAATGTATAATCAACTGTAAACAGCCAATCAACTCTCTTCTAAGATCACAATCAACAGATCTGAATCAAGGGGTACAGGATGACTATTTCACTCTTGCAAAGGAAAACTGTAAATGACGCTACAAACACATAAAAACACTCACAGTATTTTTGTACAAAAGGAGGCGGAATTTAAGCAGAGAAAAGGAGTTATCAGACTGGTACCTATGCTGGTTACAGGCTGCAAAAATCAGAGATCAAAACGAGGCAAAACAGAGCAGAGAACCCCAGCTGCACAAGGCCTAACTGGATCAGCACAACCTCAACACAGGGGTTTTGACATTCCGTGCAGGTAGCCTTCACGGGACCTGCGTTGAAATGCAGAACCTCTTCACAGGGTCTGTGCTGAAGGAGAAACGAGAGTTTCTCACTGGGTTCTGGGTCACAGATTGCTGATTAATCTATAGTTTCAGGCCAAATAAAAGCAACAAGCAAGGTACAACCAAAGGGATGCTTTGAGGGGGTACTAAGATCTATCACAAAGGATCATCAAATCATTTGTGAGTCCATTGTTCAAATCATAGACAAATCCAGTGATTGGATCAAAGCAGCAGCTGCCTACTTTGCATCTGAGAATAGCAGATGCAGTTCGATTGTTGTTGTTGAGTCTATGAAACAAACAATGATGGAAACACAAATAAAATGACTAAACAGATCTCCCCAGTGGAGTCGCCAATTTGTTGTGGGGAAAAATGCCTATGCAGGACGATCCTATCCACCTAAGGTGTGACAGTGCCTTAGCAACAAACAGAGACAGCTATTCTAGTATTCTTCCTTTATGAATTAAGAATGAAGAGAGATAGATGGACTAACTGGTGTCTTCCGTTTGTCCCTCGATCCGGTCTCTCTTCTCTTTGAGGGTTCCCAGCTACTTGCCTTCGCGCTCGCCCAGCTTCAAGAGGTTTCTGCAAGATCACAAGAAGAGAACACTACACAAGACATGGATTCATATTCATAACTAGTTCAGGATTAGAAGTAAACTAAACATACTAATGCAATCATACATCAAAGATACACCAGTATATAGGAGAAACCAAGATAGATTTATTGATGAATAACAAGGTTCAGGAAGAGATACAGCCCATAGGGCTCCAATCCAGCATCTCCTTCCCAGCAAATGGAATTCCTATCTTCACCCCCTTCAAAGCATTAAGCACCCAATGATTCCAATCTCAAACCAACAACAATTCTTTGCAATAACAAAATTCCAGCCTCTAGATCTCATGGAGGAGAGATCCATATATAGATGTTTGGAGAGAGGATGAGTCAGCTTGAGATCTGACTAGTGTCCTCTCCCTCTGTCAGTTCTTGATTCCACTTGGAGGTTCTTGCTTCCACTTGCAGATTGGGAACCTCTTACTCATCACTAGTCGAATTCACTGAGGCAAGTGTCATTGAGGAAGATTCTGGAAGCTTCCTGGGTCTTGACACCTCTTGGAATGAACTTGCCATTTGGCAACTCTCGCTCAACGCACCCTGGTAGTGCTTCTACTTGCGTTGCAGTGCAGGTAGCCAGTGTTGCCTTTGACATTCAGCGCAGACAACTAGTGGAGCCACTGAATTGATCCTGAATTGGCTTGTTTTTTAGCAGTTTCTGGTGGAGAACTTTTGTGAATTGCTGTGGTTTGTTAGCCTTGTTCCTCTAGGGGTAGGAACAACATGTTTAGGGACTTTGGATCCCTTAGATTATGGACATTTCATGCTCAATGTTGTAAGGCACAAAAATGTCTATGACACTTACCCTAGGTGCCTCAAAAGAGGTTTTCACCCAAAGATATTTTTATTATTTTTTTTCTCTTTTCAACACCATTGGGCTGCCTCAAGGGGTTTTCAGCTGAACAATGGGACTCAGGTGCCTCATGGAGGTTTTCACCTCAATCTTTTTATTTCTTCTTTATTATTTTTATTTTTCTCTTTTATTTCCTTTTTCAGGGACTTGATGGGGTAGGAGCTGAGACTTACTCCACCACCACCACTGTCCTGGTGATACCATTGATGAATTATTATTTTGACAAGGGCTATTTATATACCTTCAATCTGTACCCATTGACAAGTATAGGGATAGCCTATGCATTAATGGTTCTTATCTGTACTGAAAAATTATCATGACATTTTTCTATGACATAAGGCCTTAACCATCTAGTCCTTAATTTTCCTTTAAAATCCTTGTATCTCGAATCATATAATAAATCCAAATAACCTTCTTGAAACTATTTGTCCCTTATGTTCTTGTCATGCCAAACCTTCCTTCGAACTTGAGTCACCTTTGTGTGTAGGAGGGCTTGCATTCTAAATTCGTCTAACCCATTCATCTAGAGCAATCTTTTTTGTCATGCCCTAGTGAGATCTAGATACAATTGTGCTACCATTCTTAAGGTGTTGTATTAAAATTCAATGGAAAGAATGGCCTTGTTTCCATAAACCAACTCATAAGGGGTGAATCTTGTGGTGGTCTAACAAGTTAGTTTTAAATAAATTTATTTTTCTACATGATGGTTTATTTGTTTTCGTAATGGTTTTTTATTTTTCTTTATTTTCCTTTTGTGAGAATGTTCAATCCTTCCAAATTGAATATCCTCAAGATTTATTAAATGAAAATGATGAAATGGTTACTTATAATCCTGAATATAAAAAATATTTTCGTTTCCAATTTAATTCGATATTCATAAATTCATTCCAATCATTTCAACACCAATCTAATCTAAATCTTAAGAGCGATCCATCACAACATGTCTTTCCATCATCTCCTTTAGGAAGTTTTCACTCTCTAACAGATATTCATCCATTTGTTGATGATCCCATAGATATTTGTTTAGAAAGTGATTTTAAAAAGAGATGGTTTACTAACAAGTTAGTTTTAAATTAATTTATTTTTATACATAATTTTACATTAGAGGTAAATAATAATTTTTTTTTTCATTTTGATTGTTTTCGTTATCTTGTTAATGTTTGACTTGTACATGCAGGTAGATGATAAAACAAGATAATGGTTACATTGGAATTATGATTATACATAGTCATGTTTCCTTCATTAAGTTAGAACTAGGAGTAGATTAGTTTAGATTAGGTTTAATAAATAATTATTTTGGGTTAATTGCCTTGCGTCGGAGAAATTCATATCTTTTTGGTAATATTAAATACAATTCTTCAATGGTAAGTCTCTTATACTCACTTTCATTCACTTCTTTGCTTTTTAGATTTAGTTTTGTTTTCTTGTTTTCTGTTGATATGTAACTCTCCTTTGAAGCTCTTCACAGATATTTTTACACTTTCACCAAATCAAAATTGTGAGCTTAAAGAAGCAGTAACAATTTTTCATCAAATCAGCCAAAATGGGGAATTTCTAAACCTTAATATTTTTCTTTAAAAAGAATTACTTTAATTTGAAAATAGTTAAAATCTTTTTTCAAGTTTTTCTTTTGAAAAAGATAAATAAATAGAGAATTTCGTCATTCAGACTGAATTATTAGTAAGTGATTTTGATGAGCACTAGTATTGCGCAAGGATGTTGTAACTCCTGGGGCTACAAGCTTTACTTTATCAACCCGGGGTTCGTACAAACATGGAGGTGACAGTGTTGTATACATAGGTAGATGTAATGGGTACACTCTTTTTCATTTTTGCGCTGACAATAGACCACTATGGTTTCTCAAACCAACCTTCTACTGATTCAAAAGGAATTTGATTGCTAACGAATAAAAGGGAATTTTGCACTAATTGGGAGAATTGAAATACTGTCTAGTGCAATAAGGAAATACTGAAATCAATGCTCTAAACAAACCACTCATCGAACTAATTGCTAAGATATATTACTTCAAAAGAATTATAAGAAAACATGTGTGTAATCCCAACTATCCTAGGCATTCATTTTGAAATAACCAAACATTATACTGCTGTGCATATGAATGAACACAATGATTTTTTTCCTTTTTATCCTTTTTTTGTGAAAATTTGAATGATAAATCTTCTTGGTGATCTGGCAGGTGGGTTAGAGATGGTGATGGAAGGTAAGATGGTTTGGGAGGAAAGAGGGGGTCTTCTCCTATATTCCTGGATGCTTCTTTCACAAATCAGCCTCAAAACAAGCCACTACAGGTCATCCTACAGGATGTCCTAATGCTTCCTATAGGATGTCCTAATGCCCCTACAGGATCCCCTGCATTCATACAAGATCTGGACGAGAACATTATGAGTTATTTGGAAGGTGTTATAGGGATCAATGAAGGTGAATGATGGAAGAAATATGGTGAGGGAGTGGCTTGTGTTGTGTGTGGAGCATGATTGTTTAGAGGTCTTTGTTTCAGCCAGATGTATACCCCAGGAAGTTTTGTACACCCCTCTAAGCAGGGGGGGGTGCGGATTAGGGGCGTTCATCTGGCGGATGATCTGACGGTAGAACTTATGTTTGTTTAGGGTTTTTTGCCCTAGAAGGCAACCCCTCTCTTTGTATGAGGGTATTGTATTTGAGGCTGTGTGATAGATGTGTATTCAATGTGAGCGAGAAACAAAGAGGTGAGACTGTGAGAGAAACAAAGGATATTACAGCGGATTTGTTGTAGGTTGTGTCTCTTCATTTTGCTGGATAATAGAAAGGAAGGACTGGCTGTTCAGGGTGGACATAGCCCAAACTGGGTGAACCACGTATATCTGTGTCTCTCTTGTTTTGTGCATTTTCTGTGTTTATATTTCTGCAATATTTTATGTGTTCCATTGCTCCGTAATATATAATTTTCTAACAACTTGGACTTCTTCAGAGTTCAAAACAAAGTTTGTAAGATGCCTCGATTTTCTCAACAAACATGGAAATATGTTCTTATGGAATGATGAATTGGTTGAGGGAGTTGGTGGCTTTCGGTGATCATGGATGGATGAGACTAGGTTGGGGTTGCTGGCATGAGATCTTTTTGCACTATTTAAACTCATGCAATACATACATTACTGGAATTTATCCATGAATCACATAAAACAAGGAAGATTTCCAATCAACTTAAGAAAACAAATTTTCATTATTTATTTGCCTAGTAAATGCATGGAAATACTTGCAAAATATTATGAAACAACATGAGATCCAATACAAATCTGAAGATATCATAAATGATAATGGAAACCTATCTTTGAAAACTGAAAAGATGTTGGCCTAAGTAGCAGAAAAACCCCAAATTCCATAGGAAATCAATTTTTTTTCTTTTTGTGGCTGAATACGAGTTTTTCTTCAAACCATGGTACCTGAAGGAAGGAATGGGGCCAAACCTACCTACTATCAACCTTTTTAATATTCCTTTATCTTTCTAAATCTACTATTAAAGAAATTCACAAATGGAAGAAAACTAATAAAACTCAGCACTACTTGCAGTGAAACAATGCTAAAATCAATTCAACACTTAATCTATGAAATAACCTAAACATACATGTATAGGAAGAGGAGCCTTTGCTCGTAGGGTTGGGCCCTAACCCAAGATATTTATCCCTTTGAGTCAACTCAGTTCTAGATCAAGGGAATGCTCATTCTCATTATCATATTAGAAAAATTACATAACAATGTTTTGCTACAAAGATTGAACTCAAAAATGATTAGTGTTGTTCCATAAAAAAATTGAATCCTAATGAGGCTCTAGGCTTCTTTATTTATACAACTAAAGTCTGCAAAAACTTCCTTAAATATAGACAGCCTTGGCTCCCAAACTCAATATGAGTTGGCTTATAATTGTCACTGGCTCGGCTGCCCATGATCTCTATGACTAGGTTGCTTGCAACTCCAAGCTAGTCTAATTTGATTGAGGAATATTTGAATGAGTGAGGATTAAATGATGAGGATCTATCTCCTATAATATCTCCTCCTTGTCTTATTCAAGTTTTTGCCCTTAATTAGCAAAAAATTCCATCAAACACTTGCAATCAATGCACATTAGACCACTAGACATAACATCTTACTTTTACTCATCTCATTAAGCAAAATATAATTAGAATATTTAAGTAATTATGAGAAGAGTTGATTTTAATAATCATGGAGGTGTGTTAAGGTCCATATAGTTACCCAAGGATGAGGCTCATCAAATTTTAAGTTTGAAAATTTGATTTATCTAGATTTCGACATAAGAAGTAATGTTTTCTTCATTATCCTTTTCTTCTTTTGTTAAGAAATTTTTATAAAAAATTTTGTAAATTTTTCCTTTTAGATTTGATTTGGTGATTTTACCAACATACTTGCGAATGGTCATATCTTCAGAATTCAATTATCATATGACATTTACTTTTTCTTTTAGATAATAATGTTAAATGACATACTCTTGACCTTTCATCAATATATCTTAAAATTAGTTTGTGATTCTCAACTTGAAAGTAGGTATTTTTCAGGAAGTGGTTGTGAAAATTGAAAATTGGATAAAAATTATAGAACTCTGAAAATATTTTCCATTAAATTGTAAAATATTTTAAACTTCAAGATCACAAGATCCTTTTATTCTAATATCAATCAAGAAATATTATCTTGAAAAGGTAAAGACTATCTTACAACCCAGAAACTTCAACTCTAATTTGTTATCTAGAACAATGATTCTCCCCATCCATTAAAAAGTCATTTTTAGAGTCTAATTCTAAAATATGATAAATCTAAAAATATAAGAGGTCTCATCACGAGCCTGCTAACCATGATCATATGGAAATAATAAAACTGACATTACCAATAATTAAAACTAAAGCAGGGTAATGGCTTATGATTGTTTCAATCGCAAGACATGGGGTCTCATCATGAGCTAACTTGTTCAGTTTAATCACTACCACTGAATGGAATTGTCATTATGTAGCTGTTGGGGTATAAAAGGTGTCTTTTTAACTCCTCATTATCTCCACATTAGTTATCAATCTGGGCAAGACTTTCTATTTCAATAGTGTACACAGTATGTGGCGGCTATTTACTCAATAGTAATGTTTCTAAATTGCAATATAGTTCTTTCAAATACAAGAGTAGATGGATGCAGCTAATGAACTCGAATTACAATTAAGAGAAAGCTTAAATTGCTAATGAAACCAAATCAAACATTCATTCAAGTATCAGCCAAGAATATAGTAACAATAGCTCATTTCTTTTATAACTGATTGATGTTCCGAACGTATTTTCTAACTTGAACGGTAGGGATATCGGTCTATGAGTGTAGATAGCAGTAATCAATGCTCTCTACAGTAGAGAATCTCAAGATAGCACATTGAACTAAAGAACTGGATTGGAAATAAAATGCTGAACTTAAATGACTAAATCTAAAATAACAATAAGAGAATACTGAAGCAGGTAATTAGATAACAGCTTGAATCAATATTTCTATAGCATGTAAAACAGAGTAATTTCATTAAGTCTAGGAATATGATATAGCAAAGCGATGCAATTGCGATAAATGGTAATCAAACCAAACCATCACATGGCAGAAATTATAAAATAATGATACAGGAACAAGAAGTGAATCCACTAGGGTTGGGCCCTTAGCCACCAGTGAACATCGACGAATTACTTCAGCATGTGAGAAGGAACAACAACTCTATTATATATTAATCATTTGAAAAATAGTTACAACGAGTTCGTACTCTGTTTCAAAAATGAGAGTCGATGATCAAAGAATAAATACAATGGTAATTCTTGAATAATGTCAAATCCCCCTTTCTCTTTACAATCGCTGCCTTTTATAATGGCCAAGCAGTAATAAGGATAAACAGTAACCACGATCCGTCAGGATCAAGAAATCCTGAGGAATTCGCGCAATCTTCCATCTTTAGTTATCTTTCCTTCCTTGCGTTGATGCTGTGATCTCCTTTGTTCTTATCCATAACTACCCACTCCATCCTTGGCTTGCTGCCTATACATTGTTTCTTGGTTAGGGAACAATAGTTGTTCCATTTCGTCATTTTCCTGCATGAAGAGTGATAACAATTAGCTAAATCGTGATGGTAGATAATTTCCTTATTTTTACCATAATCCTTTGATATATTAACACTTTAGGGTGTAGAACGGTTATAACTAAAGAAAAGGATAATGAAATAAATAATATATGCATACCTTTTCCATGAATCAACATACTCCCCTACTTACCCCTTTTCATGTCTTCATGAAAACCATATATCTTGTATGCAGATTATTCAAGGAATAGGCTGGAGAAGGAATGTCACGAAGTGGTCAGAACCCATGATTCATGGCAAGATTTCAAAAATGTGTCTTGTCTATCCTTCAGGTAATTCATATATAGCTTTATAGTCTTCTGCAAGATACCAGACAATAAGACTATGGAATCGACAACCTAGCCAATATGGTCCTTCCCTCAAGATGAGGTTGCTATAAGTAACAAAGCGATCTCAAGCCAATTTAATGTTTTTATAGTTGAATGGTTCTTTGTCCTATACATTACAATTGGAAACTGTCCATATGAATTTAGCTGCTGCCAAGGAGTTGTCTTTGATAGAGAGAAAATACTCTACCCACTACTGGACAATTCTTTGCAAATGGACCCCAAGACCTAGATTACTCCTTCCTTTTGCATCAAACTTTTGTGTTTGACCAGCATTAGTAGTGGATTTTTCGGCTCATGTCTGACCCAAAGGTCCAACCCATTTTCCCACCTCTAGAAAGTATTATAGGCCTTGAACCATTTCAACTAGTTCACAACAAATGAGATGAAAGGTTGAAATTGTACATCACCCATAAAAGGGTTGGGATTCTTCTCCATTTCTTCTTCCAATACAAAATTATGCAAATAAAACTCACAGAGTAATCATTGAACTTTCATTCCATGGTGTTTACAACATTTTATGAAATCTTCAACAGTTTTCAATTCTATGATTTTCCCTGCCCTAACAGCGTTAATGTTTAACAATAAATACCTTTCTAACAAAAATGGAGTGTAGTTATTGGTAGGGGACCTGCATGCTAAAACATCCATGTATAGTGAACATAGAGTATCCATTTGATGCATGAATGTCTCCAATTTGATCTTTATTTTCTTAGTTCTTTCTTCTTCCCTCCGATATTTATCGAGGACCTCGTTTTCTGATGCGGTTATATCCCACAATTGCCTCTGTAATTCCTGGTACCTCTATTGGGGAACAATCTCTTCCTTAAGCCTTTTTATGGTCAACTGAGCCTGTGCCAGATTCTCTTGAAGATTTGTTATACTAGGATCACTGCATATCAAAACATCTTTTGCTTGGATATTTGTCTGGATGTTTTTATTATGAGATTGAGTACCTATAATATATGTACTCTTATCATGGGATGGAATGCTTAAAGTCTGAATTCTTTTATTATGGACAGTCATACTCTCTATCTGGGTGGTCGTGCTGTTGGAGGGTATTGCCTCCATTTGAATAGCTACATTTCAAAAATGTACATTCTCTATTTGGCAGTCGCTTCTGTAATGGTTGCATGTTGTTCCTTATCAATTTGAATGAATATGTACTTAGTTTGAGTCCCATTAACCCTTGTACTATGATATTCAGTTTCAATGGCTGCATTCACCGTTTTCAGGGTTGTTCTTGAAATTTCCCCCCTTTTTGATGTCCTTATCTTTTGCCTGAGTCTTTTCACTTTGTTCTACAGCTTCTGTTGTTCCTTTCTCAACCTCTTAGTTTCGTTTTTCTTCTTTCTAGGAGGAATAACTATTTCACTAACCGTTTCTGCTCTTAGCGAGCTTGATTGCTCATTTACGTTCTGTTCTCCAAGGGCCGCGCCTTTACCATCATTGGTCTGTATTTCCTTTTTTTGGCCCACATCTTCTGTGATTAAATTCACCTAACTAGGTTCTTCTGGACGAGTATCCCTATTTTGGTCTGCCTCTTCCTGAGTGACTCCTACCTCTGTTTCTACTTCACCAATAATTTCTTTTGATATACTACTATTGTGGGCAAATTTTTCTTCTGATTGTGCTACTTCAACATTGAGGTTGAGTGGACTTTCGGGTTGTATATATTCACTCATATTGGCCAAAATCTGGGCCAATTCATCCTCATGTAATGGGTCTTATGGTGGACTTGTGCTGGGAGTTAAGGGAAGTTCAGTTTCATTCCTCTCCTCTTCATTAGTATGCTCTGTTTCCTCCTCAAGTTTTGACTCTTGGTTGTCTCTTCCTTCCAGCTGTAAGGGTTGCTCATTTTCAAGGCTAGGTAATTCTAAGGGTTTTTTGTTGCTACTTTGAAGGTTTCTAGCTATTCCCAAGCTTGTACTCAATCTGGAAGAGTGTTTACGTTTTTTTCGTCTGTTTGCTGTGTTGGTGGTTCTTTTCCTTTTTGGGGTAGGTAAGGCTAACCCCCCTTCTATAGAAAACACTAATTCTTCCCAACTGGTTTGCTTCTGGGCAAGGTTGTAGCTTACTATCAGCTGAATTAGACAATGATGACTTACAACAGTCTCTATATACTGGGATTTCTTTATGCTTTGAGCAGCGTCATGCAACAAGAAATTCAAATATGTATGCAAGTTTACAGAACATATCTATTTTAGAACTGCTAGTAATTTAAGGTGGTATGGTCTTACTACATCTTTTCTTCCATTGCATGTGATATAGCTCTGAACGAACCTAGCTAGCTTTATCCATGGTTCTCCCAGAGATGAAGGTTGAATTCCTTTGCCTTTGATAATCAGGTTCTGTCCCTCATCCCGAAAGGTGGCAGTGGTGGTTTGTAGCCTCAACTTTTTATGCGTCCATATGGGCTCGACTACTATTAATCCATACACCTCAGCTATTACTGCATTAGTTACTATCATTCGCCTTCCTATTATTATAGAATGACCATCCTATAAATTCTGTAAAAATTCAATAATCACGGTTTCATTGGTTTGCTCTAGTCATGTAAAATATGCGACTCATCTGGCTCATACTAGAATTTCTTGGGCGACATCGAAAATAGCTAGTATCTGTGGCTCGCTACATACTAATCGTCCTCCCATTTTGTCTGAATTCTACACACTGTTAGCTTAAGATAGGTAACAAAACAATAAACAGAGCAATCAATGGAACAAAAAATTGTTAATATCATATAATACTTTTTTAACATCGATACCATTAAAAACTTGCTATTATGGGATATCATGTAGCCTGATACAACCAAATAAAAGACTGACACGTATGCAAGAGTGCTTTGGAAGTCACTCGCGCCCCACTTTAAAATGGTAGGTCACCTTCAACCGGATGAATGAAGGAATGACGTACTGGTGGCAATCATACAACAATAAAAATGGAAAGGTGTACATATTTATGACAAGATCACAAAAATATCAAGTTGTTGAAATCGATGCATAGAATGAAAATTATTAATAAATATGGACATGCCATGGAGTGATTCGAAAAGGAGGAAAGTATATCTAACTTAGGTAAGATGCTATGCAGTCATTATTCCCCCTAAACTATTATGATTGACTTTTTAAAGGATATTTCATGCATAGAGGTTCAAAAGGAATTAGGAACATAATCTCTTTTGTAATAAAGATAAAGGAATAGGAAAAGGAAGTTATAATTACTATTGATGCTAAAAAATATGACTCGAATACCATCAACAGAGCTTCTCTTTCCCACAAGTGTTTATAACCTTGACAAAGTTGCTTTTTCACCCTTTGGAACCATGATCCTTTTATGTATAATTAGGAAAGAGCCTTGTGATGTTAGAATGGAGGCCATTGTGCTGGCTTGGTAATTGGATGGATCACAATGCCATTCACTGGGAAGGAGTGAAAGCTGGCTAGGCCGACTCATGGTGAGACCTTTTGTTCCAAGGAATTTTTATTTTTATGATGTGTCCATTGGATCATATCCCTGGTTTGGTGGCCATAGTGGGAATGCCACTTCACTATTTCCTTATGATCATGGTAGGCTAGCTCATGATGAGACCCCCTATCCTCTATCTGACAAATCATAGAATTTTTAGTATATATCTATATATATATATATATATATATATATATATATATATATATATATATATATTCTTTCCTTCTTTTTTCTTTTCTCTTATATAGGACTTCCTATTTATATATAGAGGGTGGCTCAACACTCCTTAAGAGTAGGGATGGTGGAAGAAGTGTGATTATATCAATAGAAGAAAATATGCCCTTATTCTTATTCAATGATAGTAAGTAAAGAGAATTATGGGGATTAGGGAAGAACAACATGATAAAAGTAATCAATCAATTTAAGTTATAGTGAAGATAAGGAAAGCAAAGTGATATAGATAGTTGTGTCCTCCACCTTTTCTAATCAATACAAAGCAATCTCATTAAAGATAATAGTTTTTCTTTGATTTTCTTATTCTAGTAGCCTTTAAATTTCGTACCCTTGCATATATGTTTGTACTCTTGCCTTTAGAGGATCATAAAGAATGAAACAATATTCACAAGATGTTTATTTACTAAAGAAAAATCTCTCAAAAAGAGTGATGTTATTTAGGAGGAACAACAAAAAAATGCACACAAAAAAAGGGTGTTGTTCCTTAAAAGGAACTGCCGCTGTTCCTTTGGAGGAACAGCAAAAATAAAACTACACACAAAATTGTTGTTCCTTAGGAGGAAAAACAGTTGTTCCTTAAGAGGAACAATGTGAAAACGATGCAAGGAAAGTGGTGACCCTTCGGGGGAAAAACATTGAAACAAACTGAAGCGAAACTATTGTTCCTTAGAAGGAATGGCAACTGTTCCTTAAGGGGAACAAGAACTATTCCTTAAATGGAACAACGTAAAGCACTCGCATACCAAAATTGTTGTTCCTTAGATGGAACAACTGGTTTTTCTTTTAAAGGGAACATCAACTCTTCCTTAAACGGAACAATGAAAACAAATGTAAACGGAACTGTTGTTCCTTAAATGGAACGACTATTGTTCCTTAGAGGGAACAACAGTTGTTCCTTAAATGGAACAATAGAAAGAAACACATGCGAAACTGTTGTTCTTTAAATGGAATGGCTATTGTTCCTTAAGAGGAACAACAACTGTTCCTTAAATGGAATGAATGTTGTTCTTTAAGAGGAACAAAAACTGCTACTTAAATGGAACAACAAGAATACAAACACGCGAGACTTTTGTTCCTTAAGAGGAACAACACATGCAAATTGGTTGTTCCTTAAATGGAACAGCTGTTGTTCCTTAAGAGGGACAACAACTGTTCCTTAAATGGAATGACTGTTGTTCCTTAAGAGGGACAACCGTTGTTCCTTAAATGGAACAACAAAATGAAAACCGCACAAAACTGTTGTTCCTTAAATGGAACGGCTATTGTTCCTTAAGAGGAACAACAACTGTTCCTTAAATGGAACAACACAAAGAAAACACACACAAAATTGTTGTTCCTTAAATGGAACAACTGTTGTTCCTTAAGAGGGACAACAATTGTTCCTTAAAGGGAACAATAGGAAACATTGTATATACAGGGGACTGTTGTTCCGTAAATGGAACTGCAGCTATTCCTTAGAAGGAACAACAATTGTTCCTTAAATGGAATAACACGAAAATCAAATAAAGAGAAAACTAATGTTCCTTAAATGGAACGGCTGTTGTTCCTTAGGAGGTAACAACAGCTATTATTTAAATGGAACAACCAATGGAAAAAAGGGTTATTTACAATTTATACAAGCAAATTTAAATAGAAAGAAAAGTTTATATAAAAAATTCAAAAACAAATGAATTGTTCACTAGATTTATGCTGAGGATGGGATACCCTCCTCATCGAGAATTTGAATGCTGGAATCTTCCCGTAACTATTGGAAAAAGGACTCCCTGGTAAGTGGTTTGTGATAAAGTTGCACTCGATGACCATTTGCTTTAAAAGAATAGCCAAATCCATCAATTGTTGCCAATGTAATGGTGTCATTATCATGGTGTATCTCATAAGGTCGTAACCATCTGGTCTGGAGTTTTCTGGGGAAATCCTGAAACCTAGAATCATATAGGAGTGCCCAATCTCATTCGTGGAAGATATTATTTTGAATAAGGGCTTCATGCCATTTTGCTCTCTGCTGTTGGATTAATGCAGTGTGCTGAAGATCTGATAGCCTGATTTCATCTAATTCATTGATTTGTTGTAATATATTGATCTGAGCTTCATTTAAATTCAAACCCACCTCGTCAGTTGTTCTCAATGTTTGAATCTCGAATTCGATTGGGAAGATGGGTTGTTTCCCAAATATTAATTGATATGGTGAATATCCCATGATATTTCTCCATGTTGTGCAGTATGCCCACAAGGCTTCTAGCAATCTAGAAGCCCAGTCACATCTATGTGATGCAACTGTTTTGGTAAGCATTGCCTCAATTACCTTATTAGTATTTTCTACTTGGCCATTTGCCTGTGGGTGGTATGGAGTTGTAATTTTGTGAAGAATATGGTAATTTCTCAATGTTGCAGCAATCTTGTTACTTACAAATTACAATCTTCCATCTGTAATTATGTCTCTCGGCAGGCCATATTGCATAAATAATTGGGAAAGAAAATGTATCATTGAATCCTTAGTAGCTCTTGGTAGTGCCTCTGCCTTGACTGATTTAGTAACATATTATATTGCAACCAATATGTATGTTTTTTTATTAGATGATGGGTTAATAGGACCAATAAAATCTAGCACCCACCGCTCAAAAGGCTTGATTACTAATTGTGGATTTAGAGGCATCTCATCAGATTGTCCAAGGTGTCCCGCCCTCTCGAAGCTATCACAGGCTTGAACAATCTTTTTAACATCTTTAAAGATAGTGGGCCAGTAACAGCCTGTTTGTAAGACTTTGTGACCGGTTCTACGGTCTTCAAAATGTCCACCGCACAACCCATTGTGGCATGTTTTTAGAATGTCAAACACTTCATCTTCCTAGACGCATCTTGTAATGTGCATATCTACTCCTGTATGGAATAAATAGACCCCGATCCAAGAGAATCGGGTACTGCACTGCACTATTTGCTTTCCTTCATTAGGTGTTATGTGCTTGGGTCATTTTCCTACTGCCAAATAATTTGCAACGTCCACATACCATGGTTTTCTAACAATAACAACAAATAAATGTTCATCAGGAAATTGATCCTCAACTGTTGCTGCATCAGCTAGCTTTGGAATTCATGAGAGAAAATTAGCTATAGAGTTTTCTTTTCCGGGTCGATCCTTAATTGTGTTGTCAAATTCCTACAAGATAATCAACCATCTTGTCACTCTTCGATTTGTAATAGGTTTATTTTCTAGATATTTAATGGCAGAGTGATCTGTATATAAAACTAAAGGATATCCAGTTATATAATGTCTAAATTTATTTACAACGTATATTACAGCTACAAATTCGTTTTCAGTAACAGTATAGTTTAATTCAACAGGAGATAGATTTTTGCTAATATAATATATTGCATATGGCTTTTTATCTTCTTCTTGTCCAAGAACTGCTCCGATTGTTGTGTCTGAAACATCAGATGAAATCTGGCATGGAAAATCCTAGTTTGGGCCCCTTAGCACTCGGGTTATTGATACAAGCCTTTTTAAATCCTCAAAATCACTATCACATTTATCTTCCAAATGAAATCAATATTGCTTGTTAGTGCATATAACGGTGCAGCAATCTGAGAAAAATTCTTTATAAATCTTCTATAATAACCAAAAAATCCCAAAAAACTGTGTACCTCTATTTGTGTGGAAGGGGTAGGTATTAAAAGATCTATCTTAATTTTAGCCAAATCTACCTGTATTCCAGCTGCTGAGATATAATGTCCTAAGATGAGTCCCTTGGTCATCATCATATGACACTTTTCATGGCTTAAACAGAGCATGGTGGCAATGCATCTTTGTAGCACTTTTTCTAATGTTTATAATGTTGGCTCAAAGTCATGCCCATAAGGTGTGAAGTCATCCATACACACTTCGAGCCCTTCATTTATCAAATCTGAAAAAATGCTGAGTATAACCTACTGAAATGTGGTAGGTGTATTTCACAGCCCAAAGTGTAAGACCCTATAAGAAAATTTTCCCCAAGGGCAGGTAAATATAGTTTTATCGATATCTTTAGTGGAAATCTGAATCTAATTGTATCCATTGAAGCTGTTAGTTCCAGTCTCTCCAGCCTTCCTCCAGTGATCAAATATGCTCTTACAAAGTGGTCTCAGAGTGTCAAGGTCAATTTTGTCATTTCAAAGAGTCTTCAAGCAAAATTTGGTCACTAGGCATTAGGTCTAGGGTTTGTTTTCACTCTTTTCAAAGTTGTCCAAATGGTAGTACATATCATCATTCAGAGGGTTTTCATCATCATGTCAAGTTCCATTGGGTCATTTTACAGCTTATCCATGCTTTAGTTGTGCCTTGGTAAGGTCCATTTCCCTCTCCTAGGGTTTTGGAGGTAATTTCTCTTGAATGGTCAAATCATTAGCAAAATTTCTATCATGATGTTCATACACCTTCCCCTATCATTAATGTACCTTATTAAACACTTCCCATCACTGAGATCCCCCAAATTCTCCATTTTCGCACAAACCCTAGTTTCTTGCTACAACCTGGCAATTTTCTAGGTTGGGCTTGTGTCTCGCCCTTTTGGACCCCTTCCCCTCATGCAATCTCTAAGATTCCACTTTCCCCTACTTCCTAACATCCCTCCTTACTCCCCAAAATTTCCCCAAGAATTTAGAAGCCCCTTATCCCCTTCATTTCGCTTCATTTCGAGAAAATCCCTTGTTTCACACATTGGGATAAGTTTCACTCAAAAGATATTTCTGAGCAATAAAAGATTAATTTGGGAAAACTGAGAGATTTTTTAGTCCACAACATGCCAAGGAAGAAAAGCCTCCTTCACTTTGTACACAGGTATAATGGTTTTTGAGAAATGTCAAAAATAAAATCACCTCGGGAGAATTGATGCACCTCTGAAGTGACCTTGGGAAAATCAGTTTTTCTCCTAGCTTGGTTGGCGAAATAACTTTCTTGATGAGTTAAAGGATAACTAGACTCAAAGACCTTTCCAACGCGCTATCCTGCGCCCGATTTGGACACTGGGAAGTTCTCCAAAATCCTCCTACAAAATGTGTTGCGCATAGAAAGTGTGCGCTGCGCATAGAGAGGTGCACTGCGCATTGAGCCTCAGTGGCCAGTGTAAATTAACAAGGGCGCTGCGCATAGAGGGGTGCGCTGCACATTGGGTTTGTGTGCTATGCATTGGGTTACAACAACAAGAAAAATCTTTCCATGCAACCAGACCATACCAAATCCACTCCAAAACTTGCAAGTAGGTATTTCATTGCTGCTCAGTCAATGTTATAATGTTTGAAGTGTGTTTCAAGATGGGAAATTTGATGTATTGGGTCTTGAAAAATGAAACCCTATGTTCATGTCAAAATCATTCCTTAAGGGTTTTTTAAAGGACATGTGGGTGGTTTAGTGAAGATTTCCCATCCTCCATTGATGAAAAACAGTCCCATACTCATTTGTAAACTTTAGCCAACATTGCGAAGGGTACACATTACACTTTTGTCCATTTGTCAAACAGTGACTGTTTTATGCCAATCCATTGAAACAAAGCATTACCATTATGGCTTGGTTTGTATGATGCTTTGGTAAAAATATTTGGGTTTTGAGTATGCATTGAAGTTTGGACTTCAACACACCTATATCAACACACACTTATAGAGCTACAGAACATTCGTGAGAATCGCCAAGCTACCCAACATAGAGAAATTGAGTTCACCGCTCTTGAGCAACAGGTAAATTAGGATCGAGAGGCTACTCTCGAGAGGGTCAACATCTACTTGGAGGAACGACTGAAAAAGGCCAATAGAGACAATGCATTATTGAAACGCATGGCTATGCATTACAAGGTCTGGAACCTAGTTTGCAAGGCGCGAATTAGGAATCTTAAGGCAAAATTGAAGAAAGCGGTCAAGAAGCAAAAAATACAAAAAGAGATTGTTCGTCTTTGGATTTTGGCCGAAGCATCTTTTTCTGAGCATGATACTTGATTGGGGACCCCCAGCCCAAATTTCAAGGAATTTGGAGAAAATTTTATCAATTTTGAATTTTTTGGCTCTAAAAACAGGTTTTTTGGCTCAACGCGCAGCGCGCAGTGCGCTACCCATAAGATTGGAAGGTCCAAATCACAAATGGTTTGCATTTTTGGATTTTTCATGATGAAATATACCTGCTCAGCTATTTCCAAGGCATTTCATCAAGGTTTGGGTCCCAAAAGGGTCCAAAAACATGCAAAAAATGACCTCACTGCCCCTTGTTGGACATACAGGAAGCAGTATTGGGAGAATGAACTTTTTGAGGAGAAAATGGACACCAAATGGGAAAATTACACTTGGGGTGGAAATTATACATCCAGGGCTTTCCAACAAGCCAACCTGAGCTCAATTTGGATCCCGGGAAGTGCCTCAAAATCAGCCTGAAAAGTGCGCTGCGCATTGAGGATTTTGGCCAATTTTTCACCTTCCAGCTCAGAATTTCGGCCAGTTTTGACCAGTTTCACCTCTTGATGTAATTCTTTGTTTTCCTTGATGTAAGTTGATGTATATGATGTAATTTTGGCACTATATTACCTATTCTAGATGATTCATTCACAAAATAGCAAAAATTTAATGAATGAATCAGTTTCCTAGCATATAGGGGTTAGTTGTTTGACTACCTAATTTTCAGTTCCTTGTTTAGAATTGGTTGAAACAGATCCTAGAAGGAGGATCTCGACCCCTAGAGGTTAGGGAATGAGGTTAGCTTGATCTATATATGTAAATTTTGATTCAGTAGCACAAGTTGGACTCTTGGGGAAGAGGCTTTGAGACTTTATTGTATATTTTACTTCAGCATTTTAGCAAAGGAAAGACCAAGGTTTTGCAGCACTGTTTGGAATTCTTGTGGCTTTATGTCTTGATGGTGTGCTTCTTTTAGTACTTGTAAGTTTTTTATGTGTATCATTTTCCTTCTCTCATCTTCTGCAATTGAAAAAATGAAGTGTTAAGGTAGAATTCATAATCTGTAATGCTCCGCCTTTCAGTTTGTTTAATATCCTATGTTTTCATCTGTTTAAGGAGAATCCTTGAGGTTTTCTTGCTCTCCTTAGCTCCTCACCTATCTGATCTATTCACCTCATTTATTTTAAGGCATCAAACAATTGCCTACCTTGCTCCATTCAGACCTCTGCAGAAACTGTGTCTCATCCCTGAGCCCAAATTGCCTTTCCCATTGTTTTCAACAAAACCCAAAAAACAACCAAATCAATACCTTGCTCCATTCAGACCTCTGCAGAAACTGTGTCTCATCCCTGAGCCCAAATTTCCTTTCCCATTGTTTTCAACAAAACCCAAAAAACAACCAAATCAAAACCTCTGCACTTAATACCTAGACTAAGATCAGTTGCAATTTTAGTCATCTCGAGCCTCATTGATTACCTTTTCCGAGATTGACCTGGAGAGAGCCCTCTCATTCCTCGTAGGGCTAGCTACGAGGCTGAGCATGGTTTGATGTTGGTCCTGGAATCTTGTCTTTTCTACCTGAGACAAATCTAGGCTCTAACATAGTGGCGACCATACTGGGGAAGATGGTTTGCTGTTGATGTGACATTCGACTTGTAGATTGTCTTGCTCGAGTACATGAAATCAAGTTGCAGATTTGATTGTTGATGGTGGACAACGATCAGACACTGGCAAGGCTGAAATCATTCACCTGGCGACTTCATTCACTGAAAAATCCAAATATCAATGCTTCATGGTGACTTCACTGCAGGAATATTAGTAGCTTTGAGCTTTTCAAGATGGATTGTGTTGCAAGAAGATATGCTCCCATGAGCCAAGATCACATCCCTGGTTTTCCAAATAAAATTCCAAAGGTAGATTGGTCAAGGAATTTGCCTACATTTGAAGATGATGGTAGGAAGTATGCTGCTCTACATCTGGTTAGATTTCACATGCATATTCGCAAGTTGAAGGTTGATTTTCCTGAAGATTGCTTGATGAAGATATTCTTGGCCACTCTGGAAGGTAAAGCCCAATCTTGGTATGAAAGTTTGCCGCCTGCTTGTATTTTCTGTTTAAAGGATTTTCATGCTATGTTCATTGAAAGATATAAGGACTCTTATCCATCATTAAATTTAGTTCAAGATTGTTGCAAGAATGCTTATAGTTTTATTGAAAGCCTTGAGAAGTTTTATGAAGATGATAATTTCATGGATGAAGAGATCATGGAAGCCCTGTATGAAAATCCGTTTCAGCAGCACACTGAAATCTTAGAGGATACTTGTCAAGATCAGCAAGCTGAAGATTTCCATATGGTTGAAAATGATGAAAGAGAAAATGTTGTTTCAAATATATCCATAGAAGAAGAAAGCATGCAAGTAATGCAGGAAAGTAATGTTCCAATCTCAGAAAGTGATGATGATAAATCAGATCGAGAGATAAATTTTGATGAGGCAAAACATGTTGTTCTGGATCTCATAAAAGAGAGTTGTATTGTCGCGGCTGCCTCAAATGAAGAAAACAGAGTAGCAGACCTAAATGCTCTCATCTCACCAGCACTAGATCTTCATGAGGAGGTAGTTCATTTCCTCTGTGAAAAACAAGACAAGGTCTTCGTTCAAGTAAGTGTAAAGGTTTCTCTGGATGAATCTATGGTAGTTGATAGAAATGTTAGTGTTGGGTTTCATGAAACATCTGAAATTTCTTTTCTCATGATTGATGAATGTAATGAGAATCTGGCTGTCATATCATATGAGGATGACGTACCATATATTTAAACTACAAAAGATCAGAGCATACAGGATTAACTTTTAGATTATTCATATGTTTCATGTGTTGAAATGTTTTTACAAGAGGAGATCTGCTCATCTACCTGTTCAAAGTTTTTTGAAGCCAAGGAGCATACTTTTACTGAAGTACATGATAGAGACAGATCAGAATCAGAAGAGAAAGACACCTTGTTTCTTCAGCAGGAGGAAATAATTCATGTTTTTCAGGATCCAATGGCAGATCTGTTGCAGTCAGCAGTGAAGGTGATTATTGCAGTATTGAGTGATGAAGGAGATTATGGTTGACTATATTTTTGGATGCCCAGTTACCAGTATTCATTGTTGACCAGAAGATCTGATCAGGAGAATCAATCAAGAAGGCATCTTCTTGATTGGTTGCATTGGCATTTTGATATAGTTTGATGGTATATTGTCTTGTAAGAAACACACGTGGTTGTCATCATGATTTCAAATCTTGATGGACTGCTGCCCTTCAATAAGCTTTGTAAGTTCTTGTTTTAGTTAATTCAGTCATGAGTCATTTGTGAGTTAGTTTTCAATCATGTTGGTTTCATAATTCTGTTGGCTTGAGTCAGGTTTTAGTCAATAAATGAGTCAAAGTCTTGTGTCGTTTGCCGAAATAATGGACTCCATAGCCCAATGGACGAAGGCACTGTCTGCTCTTGTAGAGATCTGCGGTTCTTGGCACCTCCAAGGAGCCACCATCCCCATTGGAGCCAATGTTAGTGTCGGTCTTTCCAGCCTTCCTCCAGTGATCAAATATGCTCTTACAAAGTGGTCTCAGAGTGTCAAGGTCAATTTTGTCATTTCAAAGAGTCTTCAAGCAAAATTTGGTCACTAGGCATTAGGTCTAGGGTTTGTTTTCACTCTTTTCAAAGTTGTCTAAATGGCAGTCCATATCATCATTCAGAGGGTTTTCATCATCATGTCAAGTTCGATTGGGTCATTTTACAACTTATCCATGCTTCAGTTGTGCCTTGGTAAGGTCGATTTCCTTCTCGTAGGGTTTTGGAGGTAATTTCTCTTGAATGGTCAAATCATTAGAAAAATTTGTATCCTGATGTTCATACACCTTCCCCTATCATTAATGTACCTTATTAAACACTTCCCATCACTGAGATCCCCCAAATTCTTCATTTTCGCACAAACCCTAGTTTCTTGCTACAACCTGGCAATTTTCTAGGTTGGGCCTGTGTTTCGCCCTTTTGGACCCCTTCCCCTCACTCAATCTCTGAGATTCCACTTTACCCTACTTCCTAACATCCCTCCTTACTCCCCAAAATTTCCCCAAGAATTTAGAAGCCCCTTATCCCCTTCATTTCGCTTCATTTCGACAAAGCCCTTGTTTCACACATCGGGATAAGTTTCACTCAAAAGATGTTTCTAAGCAATAAAAGATGAATTTGGGAAAACTGAGAGATATTTTGTCCAAAACATGCCAAGGAAGAAAAACCTCCTTCACTTTGTACACATGTATAATGGTTTTGGAGAAATGTCAAAAATACAATCGCCTCGGGAGAATTGATGCACCTCTGAAGTGACCTTGGGAAAATCAATTTTTCTCCTAGCTTGGTTGGTGAAATAACTTTCTTGATGAGTCAAAGGATAACTAGGCTCAAAGAAATTTCCAACGAGCTATCCTACGCCCAATTTGGACACTGGGAAGGCCTCCAAAAGCCTCCTACAAAATGTGCTGCGCATAGAAAGTGTGCGTTGCGCATAGAGAGGTGCGTTGCGCATTGAGCCTCACTGGCCAGTGTAAATTAACAAGAGCGTTGCGCATAGAGGGGTGCACTATGCGTTGGGTTTGTGTGATGCACATTGGGTTACAACAACAAGAAAACTTTGTCCATGCAACCAGATCATACCAAATCCACTCCAAAACTTGCAAGTAGGTATTTCATTGCTGCTCAGTCCATGTTATAATGTTTGAAGTGTGTTTCAAGATGGGAAATTTGATGTATTGGGTCTTGAAAAATGAAACCCTATGTTCATGTCAAAATCATTCCTTAAGGGTTTTTTAAAGGACATGTGTGTGGTTTAGTGAAGATTTCCCATCCTCCATTGATGAAAAACGGTCCCATACTCACTTGTAAACTTTAGCCAACATTGCAAAGGGTACACATTACACTTTTGTCCATTTGTCAAACAGTGACTGTTTTATGCCAATTCATTGAAACAAAGAATTACCATTATGGCTTGGCTTGTATGATTCTTTGGTAAAAATATTTGGGTTTTGAGTATGCATTGAAGTTTGGACTTCAACACACCTATATCAACACACACTTATAGAGCTACAGAACATTCGTGAGAATCGCCAAGCTGCCCAACATAGAGAAATTGAGTTCACCTCTCTGGAGCAATAGGTAAATGAGGATCGAGAGGCTACTCTCGAGAGGGTCAACATCTACTTGGAGGAACGACTGAAAAATGCCAATAGAGACAATGCATTATTGAAACACATTTCTATGCATTACAAGGTCCGGAACCTAGTTTGCAAGGCACGAATTAGGAATCTTAAGGCAAAGTTGAAGAAAGCGGTCAAGAAGCAAAAAAGACAAAAAGAGCTTGATCATCTTTGGATTTTGGCCGAAGCCTCTTTGGCTGAGCATGATACTTGATTTGGGACCCCCACCCAAATTTCAAGGAATTTAGAGAAAATTTTGTCAATTTTGAATTTTTTGGCTCTAAAAACAGGTTTTTTGGCTCAACGCGCAGTGCGCTACCCATAAGATTGGGAGGTCCAAATCACAAATCGTTTGCATTTTTGGATTTTTCATGATGAAATATATCTACTCAGCTATTTCCAAAGCATTTCATCAATTTTTGGGTCCCCAAAGGGTCAAAACACATGCAAACAATGACCTCACTGCCCCTTGTTGGACACATAGGAAGCAGTCTTGGGAGAATGAACTTTTGGAGGGGCAAATGGACACCAAATGGGAAAATTCCACTTGGGTTGGAAAGTATACATCCAGGGCTTTCCAACAAGCCAACCTGAGCTCAATTTGGATGCCGGGAAGTGCCTCAAAATCAGCCTGAAATGTGCGTTGTGCGTAGAGATCAAGGCGCTGCGCATTGAGGATTTTGGCCAATTTTTCACGTTCCAGCTCAGAATTTCGGCCAGTTTTGACCAGTTTCACCTCTTGATGTAATTCTTGGTTATCCTTGATGTAATTTGACGTATATGATGTAATTTTGGCACTATATTACCTATTCTAGATGATTCATTCACAAAATAGAAAAAATTTAATGAATGAATCAGTTTCCTAGCATATAGGGGTTAGTTGTTTGACTACCTAATTTTCAGTTCCTTGCTTAGAATTGGTTGAAATAGCTCCTAGAAGGAGGAGCTAGACCCCTAGAGGTTTGGGAATGAGGTTAGCTTGATCTATATATTCAAATTTTCATTTAGTAGCACAGGTTGGACTCTTGGGGAAGAGGCTTTGAGACTTTATTGTATATTCTACTTCAGCATTTTGGCAAAGGAAATACCAGGGTTTTGCAGCACTGTTTGGAATTCTTGTGGCTTTATGTCTTGATGGTGTGCTTATTTCAGTACTTGTAAGTTTTTTATGTGTATCATTTTCCTTCTCTCATCTTCTGCAATTGAACAAATGAAGTGTTAAGGTAGAATTCATAATATGTAATGCTCTCCCTTTAAGTTTGTTTAATATCCTATGTTTTCATTTGTTTAAGGAGAATCCTTGAGGTTTTCTTGCTCTCCTTAGATCCTCACCTATCTGATCTATTCACCTCATTGCTTTTAAGGCACCAAACAATTTCCTACCTTGCTCCATTCAGACCTCTGCAGAAACTGTGTCTCATCCCCGAGCGCAAATTGCCTTTCCCATTGTTTTCAACAAAACCCTAAAAACAACCAAATCAAAACCTCTACACTTAATACCTAGCCTAAGATCAGTTGCAATTTTAGTCATCTCGAGCCTCATTGATTACCTTTTCCGAGATTGACTCGGAGAGAGCCCTCTCCTGTCCTCGTAGGGCTAGCTACGAGGCTGAGCGTGGTTTGATGTTGGTCCTGGAATCTTGTCTTTTCAGCTTGAGACAAATCTAGGCTCTAACAGAAGCCATCTAGGAAAGAAAATAATTTCTTTCTTGCTAATGTGTCCAAGACCTAGTCAATGAATGGAAGGGGGAAGTGGTCTTTCCAGGTTGCTTTATTAAGTTCTCTATAGTCAACAGATATCTGCTACTTTCCATTCTTTTTCGGCACCACTACTAATGGAGAGACCCTGTTAGGCCCCTATACTACTAGTGTAACCCCTTATTGTTATTAGTACAACCCACTTATTATATTGATGTACCATGTAGTGCCCATATTGTTACTAATGTACCCCATAGAAGCCCACTATTGTTATTATTGTGCCCTTACATTATTATTGTTATGTCGGCTCTGGTTATGTTGTGACCCCTTAGACTCCTATATATAGAAAGGAGGTATTTTCATTTGTATCATCGAAGAATTGTTCATTTATGTAATGTAAAGGAGGTTTCCCCCTCGAAGAGGCTGAATTCTAAGGCGTGGATTTATCTTTTCTATCTTTTCTTGAGCTGGTTTCATAACATTTGGTATCAGAGCTTTAGATTCCAGGGTTTCGCTGCTCCAAACAGGTCATCGTGGCATTTTCGCTATAACTTTTTTTCTGTGACATTTCAGAAGTCTCAAAAAAAAACCCATTTGAGATGAAATCGCGCTAAACCTTGGGTCTAAATTTCAGAGCTTTTCGCGCGATATTTTTGGAGCTATGATCTCAGGAAGTTGGTCTTTTTGCAGACTCCTGAATTACACTCAAAACAGGTGACCGGGGGAAAATAGTCATAACGTTCTCTCTGAGAATTGGATTGAAATTTTGTAAGAAGGTAAAGAAAGAGGACAGACTGTAGTTTCTTGTATGCATTTTTCAGATCCATAGGTCGAAAAATTGACACGTGGCACTTCATACAAGTTCGCTCTTCTGGAAAGGTCTATAATCAGGTCATCTTGGGAGATTGTGCATAACTCTTTTTTGGGGAATCCAATTTGGATCATACTGGTGGCATTGGAAAGAGGACACATAGGGCTACTGTAGGTAATAATTTTAGAACTTAAAGATCCAAAAGTACATAGTTACAGTCGCTTCAAGGTAGAGCTCCTAAAATCAAGAAAAAGCAAGATGAGGAAGTTTGATGGCAAGGATCCGGTAAATTGGATACTTCAGATGGAGCAATATTTTGATATACATGGTGTACAACTGTTACAAAAGGTATGTATTGCATCTTCATATTTAGAACCAGATCAATTTTTATGGTACAAAGGGCTTTGTTCTCGTAAACAACTTGTTACATGGTCAATTTTCACGGAGGAAATGATAGCACATTATGAGGATACAAAGAGAAACACCTTCTTTAGAGCAACACCACAACAATTGGAAAGAGTAAAAGGGCTTTGTGACATAGTGGAAAGAAAAATTATGGAATCCAGGAAGTGTACCGCTCACAACTATAAAGATGGAAGTGTTGTTTCTCCTAGCCTTCCACAACCTACAAGGGCTACACCACAACAATTGGAAGAAAAAAGAGAAAAAGGGCTTTGTTACAATTGTGATAGCAAATGCACTAAAGGTCATAAGTGTGCTGAGAAGAAATTATTTTACATAGAATATGAAGAGGAGGAAGAAAAGGATCAAGAAACAAGAAAAGAAGAAGATATACGCCAGGACCCCACCCCAGAGAAAGAAATGAATCAGACCATATCTTGTAAAGCATTGGCAAGAATTACCACTCCTCAAACTCTCAAGATAGAAGGACATATCAAGAAGAAAAAGGTGCAAGAAGTGAAAGACCACATCAAGAAAGAAGAAATGAATCAGAACATATCTTGTAAACTATTGGCAAGAATGACCACTCCTCAAACTCTCAAGATAGAAGGAAATATCAAGAAGAAAAAGGTGCAAGAAGTGAAAGATCACATCAAGAAAGAGGAAATGAATCCAACCATATCTTGTAATTCACTGGTCGGAATTACCACTCCTCAAACTAGCGAGACAGAAGGACATATCAAGAAGAAAAATGTTCAAGAAGTGAAAGATCGCATCGAGCGTCAAGAAATGAATCCGACCATATCTTGTAAAGGATTGGAAGAAATTACCACTCCTCAAAATCTAAAGATAGAAGGACATATCAAGAAGAAAAAGGTTCAAGTAGTGAAAGATCACATCGAGCATCAACAACAAGTTCTCCAACTTTTAAAGGATAGCGCCACTTTGGTGCAAAATCAAATGAAACAACAAGTAGATCAACATCATAGTGAAAAATGTTTTGATGTAGGTGATTGGGTATTTTCACTGCTACATCTAAAGCAAGCTATTTATGAGAAGGAAACATTGGCAATACTACATGCACTTAAAAAATGGCGACCTTACCGAATGGGAAGACTCTTCAAGGATGAGGATGTGGAAGCATTGTTTTTTGTTATTTCTATTATCCAACCAGATTGGATAAACGAAGCAAGAGATGAACGGAAGAAGGACAAAGAAGTAGGGCCACTTATTCAAAACTTTCAAAAGATCCCAATTCAAACAATATTGCCAGATATTGAAAAGGAAGAAAAAATCATATTGGAACCTGGAGCAGTCACAGAAACAAGAACCTGACAGCTACGAAATCGATCAATTTCAGAGTATCTCATCAAGTGGAAGAACTTACCTGCTGAAGATTCCACATGGGAGGACAAGAATTTTATACAGAAGCATCAAGAACTACTCAAGCGTTGAGGACAACGCTTTTTGAAGGAGAGGGGCATGTTAGGCCCCTATACTACTAGTGTAACCCCTTATTGTTATTAGTACAACCCACTTATTATATTGATGTACCCATGTAGTGCCCATATTGTTACTAATGTACCCCATAGAAGCCCACTATTGTTATTATTGTGCCCTTACATTATTATTGTTATGTCGGCTCTGGTTATGTTGTGACCCCTTATACTCCTATATATAGAAAGGAGGTATTTTCATTTGTATCATCGAAGAATTGTTCATTTATGTAATGTAAAGGAGGTTTCCCCCTCAAAGAGGCTGAATTCTAAGGCGTGGATTTATCTTTTCTATCTTTTCTTGAGCTGGTTTCATAACAGACCCACTTGCTGTCAGATATTGGGTAGATAAAGTTTACATCTAAAAGTTTTTGCAATTCTGCTTTCACAATATCCTTAAGATGAGGATTTAATCTCCATTGGGGTTGGCGAACGGGTCTAGCATCCTTTCTATATAGATGCGGTGCATACACAAGTGGGGATCAATTCCTTTCATGTCCGGTAATCCCATACAAAGGCCTCTTTATATTTTCTCAAGAGTTGAACCAGCTTTTGCTCTTGGTCAGTAGTTAGGTTTTTTTTATAGTTGAAATTTTTTCCTGGCTCAATTTCTATGGTTTTGTTGTTATAAACAGAGGTGGTTGGTATTGATTGATCATTAGTATCTTTTAGGGGATCTTCTTCTACTTTACTATCAAATGTTGCTTTGATCATGTGACATTTTAGATGGGATATGGCTTTTGGTTGGTTAATGTAGGTGTTAATGATGTCGTCTTCTATTAGGTCTTTAAATTTGAGAGAATCTTCTATGGTTAGTGGTGATATAATGTTTTTAGTTAGGTATAATACATGTCGTTTTCTAGTTTTGATTATTGTTAAACTTGGTTGAGTTGGAGGATATAGGGCTAAATTATTTACGTTGCTTCCTCTTGCTATAGTCACGTTGCCTGTTCGACAGCTAATGTAAGCACCGCATTTGCTAGCGAAGGTCTACCTAGAATTGAGGGGTGTCCATCCAGTCAATTTCTAGGATTGATGATCATAAAGTCTGTAGGGTATTCTCAAGAGTCTACAGACACCATTACATCATGTATTTTTCCTTCTAGTCTAACTACCAATGGGTCAGCCAATTCCAACAAGGTTATGGTTAGGTCCAATGATGTAATGCCAAGCTTTTGACAAGTTGTGGTTGTAAGAATATTGATTGCTGCTCCTAAATCCACTAAGGCATTGGTGAAGGAGCATCCATTTATTTGAACCATGACTAGAGGGTTTCCTAGGTCCTCATATTTTACAGGTGTTTCTCTTCCTCATAGTAAGTCAGATAAGGTACCGACTACATGGACAGTTGGATTTGTTGTTATTTTCCTCTTTGGATTTTTCATACATAATTCCTTGATGGTTTTTGCATAAATTGGGATATCTTAAATATCCTGGAGGAGTGGTATTTTTATACACAAATTTTTCAATTCTCCCAGAAGAGCAAAATTAGGGTGTTCTATTGGGTGAGGTATGATTAGTCATTCTAGGGATGGTGGAGAAGAGGTGGTTGCTTGTTCATGAGTTTTCTATCTAATCAGATTCTCTTCTTGTGGTGTTTGTTCTATAGGTAATGGATTTTCAATTTGAACATTTTTATCCCCCTCTGATTCTATTATATGCCCAGATCTTAATTGAAGGTCATTTCACTCCCTTAACTCGGTTTCTGGTTCTTGTCATTCAATAATTTGCATAGATTGAACCGTCTGTTGTTGGGGTTTGGATTGGGTTGCGTTGGGTGTTGTAGTCTTAAGTTGGTCTGGGGGTTTTGTTGCAATGTGTAAGGTGCTAGTACTGTGGGTTGAGGTAGGGGGATTGTTCCTGCTGACTGATTTATGGGTCCTTTCCAGTTCGACTAGAAGTTTTGACTCTGCAAGGTGGAAGGTAACCATTGTGATGAATATGCTTTATTTTTCCAAAATGGTGGACAATAAGGAAAGTTCAGAGAATTGGTTTGATTTGGCCATGGTGGCATAGGGAATGGTTGCTATGACCAACTAGGGAAAGATGGTTGATTTTGCCATGTTCCATTATATTGCCGAGCATTATACTCAGGAGGGTGAAAAGAAGAGAATGGATCCACGAGCATACCTTTTTGTCGTGATTGCCATTGGTGGCATTGATTTAGTAGGTACACTAGTTTTGTTTCTTCTTCTGCTTCTTTTTAGAATGATTTTAGTCTTGGGAGTGATGGGTAGCTTTCTGTGGCATGATCTTTCATATAGATGGCGCAAATCTGGACTGTATCTAGCAGGCAGTCTTTGTGGCTATGCTTCTTTCTACATCTAGGACAAAATATCACCAAGTTTTGTTCTACTTCTACATGCTTTTGTTTGGCTTGCATAATGTCCAATTTCATTGTCAGAGTCCCTAGAATATCAGTTTTGAAATAGTCTAGCAGATTTCCAATTTCTATGTGAGTTATACCTCCACCAGATATTTTGTTATCCCTTGTGATCATGTCGTGTTCTGTTGGCTTTAATCTTGTGTTGCCTCTTGAACACCTAATATACAAATTAATGATGTTAGCAAAATTTTCCTGATATATATCACCTTTACCCATAATGTTTAATGTTTCAATCCATTGCTCTTTCATCCCTTTAATTATTGTAGTTTTCAACATTATTAGGCAAGGGAAAAGATGCATAGGGAGATCTCTAGAGATTGTATTGAAATCATTCTACATATTCCTCTAGTGTTTCACTAGGTTTGTTGTCATTTGAAATATATCATCCTTTAATTCCATGGATGTACAATAGTCCTGATATTTCTCTAGGAAGACAGTTTTCATCTGATCCCAATCATTTATAGTGCCCCCACCAAATCCCATAAACCATCGTAAATCTGCTCCTTTCAATGTGGAGGGAAATAACTTTAGCTTTTGGGGATCAGTGGTATAGTCTTACCCCCGACACAATACATCAAACTCAAACAGAAATGTGTTTGGATATTCTGATGTTAGCCCATGAAAGGTAGGAATATTCTAGAGAGGAATGGCTTTCATAGTTGCGTTGACTGTTGTGTCAACGATGGGATACTGCATTGTGGAGGTCTGATATGTTTGTTGGTTCTGGGCCATTTGATGAAATATGTGCCAATACCCTTTTAGGATTTCTAGAGAGTTATTCCTAGGATGACTAGAAGGGATGGGAATGAGCTTAACAACACTCCAGTGGTATGGGATAATGAGTGTCCTTGCTGAACTACTACTTTGGGGGATCTTGACTCCTCAGTTTCTCCTACTTCTTTTTGGACAAACTTAATAGCACTCCCCTTATCTAGGCTGTTGAGTGTTTGGATTATTTTGTGAGGGGATCTTGGCTCCTTTGTTTCCCTTGTTTCTCCTCCTCCTTCATGGAGATTAATAGAATTCCCTTCTTGTAAAGAAATTGGGTGAGAATTTTCAATTTCTTGAAAATTTTTCTCAATCCCTTATGTTTTGCTGTGCACCTCAGTGAAGGCTACAGATGGTGATTCTGTAGCTCGAAGGGAGTCAGTAGTTTGTCTGGAAGGAACTTTCCTAAGGCCTACTGATGGCTGAGATTCGACTTTCTTAATGACGTCGTCTATGAAGGTTGATCAACCAAGGGTCACCAATCCCTTAGCTTTTTAGGTCTTGGGTAGTGGATTTGGATTATTTTTTAGTATTTTTCTTCTTAGTCATACACACAACTCAAATATTTACTTCTAGCCTAAGTTCTTAACAATTATGCTGGAAAATGGGCAGGGGAGAAGGCATTTTACGTGCTCTGTACACAAGTTCTTACTTTTCATTTTCAATACCCAATTCTCTCCTAATAGACAATCATCAGATGCACACTACTCCTTAGAAATGGCTACATGCTCCCTGGCAATGGCACCAAAATGTTGAGGTATAAAAGGTGTCTTTTAAACTTGTAATTATCTTCACATTAGTTATCAATCTGGGCAAGACTTTCTATTTCAAGAGTGTACACAGTATGTGGTGGCTATTTACTCAAGAGTAATGTTTCTAAATTGTAGTACAGTTCTTTCAAATACAAGAGTAGATGGATGCAGCTAGTGAACTTGAATTACAATTAAAAGAAAGCCTAACTTGCTAATGAAACCAAATCAAACATTTATTCAAGTATCAGTCAAGAATACGGTAAAATTAACTCATTTCTTTTTTGACTAATTGATTTTCCAATTGTATTTTCTAATCTGAACAGTGGGGATCTCAAACTGAGAGTGTAGACAGAAGTAGCCAATGCTCTTTATAGTAGAGAATCTCAAGATAACACATTGAACTAAATAATTAGATTTGAAATAGAATGCTGAACTTAAATGACTAAATTTGAAATAACAAGAAGAGAATACTGAAGCATGTAATTATATAACAACTTGAATCAATATTTCTGTAGCATGTAAAATGGAGTAATTTCGTTAAGTCTAGGAATACGAAATAGCAAACCGAGGTGATTATGATAAATGGAAATCAAACCAAACCATCACACAGCAGAAATTATAAAAGAATGATACAGGAACAACAAGTGAATCCACCAAGGTCGGGGCCTTAGTCACCAGTGATCACCACCAGATTACTTTAGTATGTGAGAAGGAACAACAAATGTATTATATATTAATCATTTTCAAAATAGTTACAACCAGTTCGTACTCTGTTTAAAAAATGAGACTCAATGATCAAAGTATAAATACAATGGTAATTCTTGAATAATCTCCAATCCCCCTTTCTCTTTAAAATCACTTCCTTTTATAATGACCAAGCAGTAACACGGATAAATATTAACAACGATCCCTCAAGATCAAAAGATCCTAAGGGATTCATGCAATATTTCATTCTCAGTTAACTTTACTTCCTTGTGCTGGTGTTATGATCTCCTTCGTTCTTATCCATAACTACGTGCTTCATCCTTGGCTTGCTTCTTGCATGCTGTTTCCAGGTGAGGGAACAATAGTTGTTCCATTTCATCCTTTTCCCACATGAAGAGTGACAATAGTTAGCTAAATCATGATGATAGATAATTTCCTTATTTTTACCATAGTCCTTTGATATATTAACACTTTAAGGTGTAGAAGGGATATAACTAAAGAGAAGGATAATGAAATAAATAATATATGCATACGTTTCCCATGACCCAACACCGGCCACCAGACTACGACATTGACTTATATTTTTTATAAAAAATATAAAAAAAATTATGAATTTAACTCTAACTTCTACGCTCTTAATTGGATGGGATATTGAATTATTAACATTTAAAAGGCTCTACCTATGATAAATGAGTACATAAAAAGGCTAAGTTGTAAAAGGCCCTCTACTTTATCTTTATAACCGATTAATGAATGATATGGATAAATAGGCATTTTCATTCCTGAGAATTGTTTAAGAAATTTCAATTTAACGAGTTCTTATAATGAGAGTAATTTTACTTATCTAATGTTTCAAAAAAGCAGTTTCCCCTTCCTCACTTATTTTTACTTCATTTTTGTAATTTCATTTTCATTCATCAGAGATAATTGGTTCTTCCAGTGAATCACCAATTGTTGTGCTATTCAACAACCTATTTTTATATTTAATAAATTTCCTGTGAAAACTATTTTATTAAAATGGGGACCCTTAATAAATTTTAAGACATAAATATTTACAAAAAAATGTTGTCTTGAATAAAACATCTTTTTAATAGCCCTCGAGACAAAAACTATACTTAGGCCTTAAAAGACACTTAAGTATTAAACAATAGAGGTTAGTAACAAAAAATATGAATAATCAGAGTTGTATTCCTTATTTCTTCCCCACATCAAAAAGTTCCATAAGGTAAAGACCCCTCCACAACTCCATTGAGATTGCGATATCATCTCGCACTCGACGGTAAAAATAATGCAATTTTATTATCCGTCACATCGATAGATCACAATAATCATAGAAATTAATTCTTAGAGTTAACCAATTGTGATAATTGATATATCTGGACCTGCCATAATTATACACTTCATTCCATAAACTCCCACGTCCGCGTGATCGCAAAAAAGCCACATATTAACACCTCTCTACGATTATGATTGTGATATTTAAACCAGACCCAATCAAGGATCCAATTCCATTGAATAAAAATATCGCATCCAAAATAATCACAATATTCAAAGGCTTAAGTCAATACTCCTCCGCACCACCGATTGCGATATGCGATATAAGCTGGACTCGATGAGATTATACATTCCAGCACATAAATCCCTGTGTCCGTGCAATCGCAAGTTCCAAGGGTCTTTCCTCCTTCCTCACACTGATTTGCAATTTCGATTTGTGATGTAACCTAGACCCGACGAGATTTAACTCTCTTACATAATCCCTCTCATATCATCGCATCACGAGTTCCATAACATCTTCCATACCATAACACTTTTCTAAAAGCAATTTGCAACTTGAGATAAGAGCCACCTCTTCCACATCATCCATGACATCATACTCCATGTTATCTGCTACATAATCGCCACTTCATATGCCATGTTACATGCCATGTCACCCACCACATCACATCATGATAACGTTCGTGACATCACCCCAAATATCACAATCACAAAAATGATCAAGCATGTCTCATAGCGCTACATAGAAAATTGTGATTTGTGATTGCGATTTCCTGCATCATATCATCATCACATGACCACTCAAGATTTGTGGTTGCTATTGCGATTATTATACTTCTATATGTTGTTGCGATTTTGATTTAATTAAACATCCACGCACCATATGCCACTTTCCACTTCACGCTCATTCGTTTGTCTCTGTTTTGATAGCCGATTGTGATATAACTCCATCATATCCATCTTCCATTTACTCTACCACAATTACGATATTTCAAATAAAATTAAAGGCTTATTCCTAATTCTCCTCCCTAATGTTTACGATTATGATTGTTATTCTCCATGTTCTAAGATTGATTTTTTGAAAATGTCATTTGCTTCAAATGAAACTCGCTTACTAGTCTCATTTATTTTTAGCTTATCAATTCATGTTTTCCGTGTTAAGATTCATGATAAAGGAGGATATTTCTGTTGATAAGTAGCAGTTCAGTTTAGATAAAATGACAAACACACAGAGAATCCGATCGAGAAATAAGTGTGATTTGACAAAACATCAAGATCAAGAGACTGTGATGAAAATTATGTTTTTCATATATGTGATTCAAAGGAATTGTTCAACTCCCTTAATGATTGAAGCAAAAGAATTTGTTTTCAGTAGTGGATATTTAAACAAGTTGTTGGCATTGAACTAGAGGTCTAGAATTCGAAAGGGAAATCCTTTGAGGCTTTTACTATTGTACATTTTACTATAGGTCGCAAATCAAGGGAGAGAAGCTTGTAATATTGTAACTATGTATTATATATGTTGGTGGAAAAACTCTTGTTTATCATGCATATTTGCTGATATGAAGAGATATTTTTTGTAAGGAGATCTTGATTACATACTCCAAAATATTGTGCACTACTGTCGTTTTCTAAGAATCTGTAATTTGGTTTTATTTATTAATAAATGATCACTTTAGTTAATGATGTTTAACATTATTGTTTACAGGATTTAACTGAAATAAATACTTATTTCAGTCTTTGAATTTATATTTTGAATGTATGATTTAATAATTAGATTGATACACTATTGTTGAATATTAAGTGTTAATTCATTTAAAAGTCTTCTCATAATTATCTACAAGCTTAATTTTAGATATAATATGAGAGCTGAAATTTGCATAGGAATAGATAGTTATAGTCTTAGATTGGTAAGATGCCTTAAGATTTAGGATAATCACCATTTTCTTGCATAAATAATGTATTATTTGAACTAATTCAGTAATTCATCATAATTCTTTGTAGTTCTTATGCATATTATAAATAAGGAATTGGATATATTTTCAATAAGCACTTAAGTAACTATTTACTAAGTGTTTAATTGTTAGTATTTATGATAATGAGGAATCAGATCTTGTGAGCTATCTCATTGATCTAATTCCTCCATCTTAATTCTAATTCTTTAATGCTTATTTTCCCGTTAAGTTATGTTGGCTCTCAATTGAGAAAAGGGTTACCCCTTCCTTCAATTGAGATAGTTAGATTAATTACATTGTAGACTTAGTCTTGCATGTGTTATCATAGATCTTACATTTTAGAATTACTTTACATTTAGATTAATTATACATTCTTAGAAGTCCTCTTTTGAGGCAAAATTTTATATTGGTTTGGTTGTTTCACAAAAACAACTTAAGGATCATTCTTCTTTCCTGAACAACTCAAATAATTCATATGATAGCCCTAGCTATTAGCAATTAAAGACGAATTTAAAAGTTGATAGCAGTTAGCAGAAGGTAAATAGACCTAATTGAACCAGTTGGAGCCACTATCCCAAATGGAAAAGGAATTGTTTTAAGGTCTGGACCATGTGGTTATCCCAATGTTGTGGCAACAATTTTCGAGGTCTCAAATATTGGTTGCTGCTAGATAATTTTCGTAATTGGATGGTTCCCTATTTTCACCTTGCTAGAGGACATCTTCCATTGTTGTTTGGTTGCATGGAGGGCTTCCATTTTGACTTCCTCAAAGAATTCCAAACCAACCTGAAGAACATCATTATGCATAGGTCCAAGAGTATAAACAACACCTTACTATTCCATAAACTTCTCGTGCTTAATAAGGGTGTGCAAAGGGATCCTTAGATCCCCTCTGACCCAGAGTTCAAGGTTATTTTCCATTTTTCGATATATGTCATGAATGTTTTACCACTTAATTTGATTTTTAGCAAAAGAGATAAAGGCCTGGAATTTCACATTGCCAAGAAAAGGGCTACGATTTTCATCCCTATGGTCCTCTAAGAAAAAAATTATGCATGTATAGTTCACACAAAAAGTATTTTACATGCTCCTCTTGTTGTTGAAAATATTAAATGAAATCAGATAATTAAACTTAAAGGGTTGTCTGAACTGAATAACTTTAATTTTAAGAAGTAGATATCATTCAAGTAAGAACAAAGCATAATTATTTATTGGGCACCTACAAGAAAAGTAATCAGAGTAATGGAGGAAATCTCCTTGATGTATTCTGAATATTTCTGAAGTTGGCCCTACACCATTTCTATCTTCTTCTTTCCCTCCCCGAGCTTAGCATAAGTCTCATCCTTAGTGATGGACAATGATTTAAACTTCTATAATAAATCTTGGTGTTCCTTCCAGGGTATCACTTCTGCTTGGTACTGACTCATAATTTGTTGATGTTCCTCTAGTCTTTTATTCAACACCTGGAGAGTGACATCTGTGATCTGGGGTGTATGGACGTATAAATTTAGTCTATATAACCCTATTAATGGAAATCAATGATTTCGTTTGGCTGTCTTGTTCAACTGTAATCACGGTAGAGCTGAGGTATATTTTGGTTTCTGTACAAAAAGTAAGGTTTTATTCTATTTGTGTCTCTCCAGAATTAAGGAAACTTTCATTTTGGATTTCAGTTGTCCTAGTTTCCTGTTTCTTCTTATGACATCTTATGTTGTTTCTTAACCATTTTCTAAGTTGTTCCACTTTCTTTCTATACATATAGTAGGGTTTTCCAATTTGTGTGGTAGAATTAGTGGGAACAATAACAACATTTTTGGGTTCCTCAGTTGAGATTCTTTAATCAGCAGGAAACATTACAGAGTCTATAAGGTCCTTATCGAATTGAATTGTATCAATTAGGTCTTTACTCATCCCCTAATGTTTGGGAGATGATAGAATTGTCCCTTCAAATGGAGAGTCTGGTTCTTTAACATTTTCGATGGATTCTCATGATTGTTCCTAACATGGGGGGTTCTAAGGGTCCTCTAAGGATTGCAATACCATTATCATTGGAATTAGGAGTAGAGGCTGAAAAATTAGGTGTAGGATTTCGTTCAGGAAGATAGTTGAATATCCTCCATCCCTCTCAAAATTGAAAAGGGTTCCCATATTCTCCAATGCTCAGGTTATATCATCTTCATTAATTTTGCGTGAATTACCATGTTGTGTGGGCTTCAGGGGATTTCTAGAAGATGTTCTCCTCTAGTAGTTGTTTGCTAGAGTCTGTGAATTGCATTGGTTTAGCCAGTCTATTAGACCTTCTCTGTTTAGCAAGTATGGATATTAGAAGAGACACTAATCTCTTCTCGACCATAGTTACATTTTTTTATACTGAGGGTTGATCTTGTTCCTGAATGACCTCTCAACTTCTGGTTGCTCAAGTTCTATTACACGTGCTTCATTTTGGGGTGGTAGCTCATTATGTTCCACAAAAATCATCCAATTTATCTGTATTTGGTTGAATTCCTTGCCGATTATTAAATTTATAATATAGTGATGGCTAACCACAAAATTCTGGTCCTTTTCCTCACCAATTCTAGCATCTACTTCATGCAAAATGGAATTTCAAAAGAAAGGTATGTTTATGCTTACCTTTTGTTTCGACGCTGCCAACAACTTCAAGTGTCGAGGTCTTACTATGTCGTAATGACCATCACAAGTAATATATCTCTACACTATCTCCGCTAACTCCCTCCACGATTCTGGGAAGGAAGCAATGTCATATCCTTTTCCTTTTCGGACCAATTCCTCACAAAGATCCATTAACAATAGCATAGAACTCTATAGTCAAGTATGCGTGTCTATCTATCTTTCTCCTCTTGTGGAACAACCCGTAACTTCTACCAGAATTGTCTCATTAACCATTATCTATCTTCCTCTCACTATCGTTACTCCATTACTTAAATTCTATGAGAACTCCATAGCAACAAAGTTATCCAATCCTTGCAGTTGAGAAAAATATTTGGTCCATCCTACCTGCTCCAAAATTACCTGAGCTTGTTTGGTAACCCAAAGTCTAGGTGGTTTGATTTGAATCAACCGACCACTCATACTTGCACCTCTTGTTTCTCAATAAAATGTTCAACAGCTGCATACAAAGTTTAAACCAAAAGTAACAACATTCAACATAACATACGCAAAGAAGATTACTTAAATAATTAATCATTTTTGTTGGGTGTGTTAGTCATATCATGCATGTGATGTATCTCATGCCCCCAGTGATAAAAATGTCAACCATGACCTTTGGAAACAAGGCAAGTCAATCATTACATTAATACACTTAATTATCGTTGTGGTGCTTGGTCAAATCACACAAGAACACTTGGTGTAATGATAAGGCATACTTAATACAAGGATAGGCTGATGTACTAATATATTTGTATGATAAAAAGAATATAAACAAAGAATAAATCATGGATAAAACAACATGCATGGGAAAATTATCTTTCAAGAAGAAAAGTATAGTAGATTTAATAAATTTCCATTTTTATATAAAATATATGCATTTACGATGCCTAAGATAAAGATCTGTCCATATAGTTTAATATTTACCACCTTAGTGTTTATAAAATATTTCCATATAGGTGGTGGTGATTCCTCTTTGATTAAAAGAAAAGGAAGTTAAAATGACACAAAATTGATATGGAAATCCCAATTATATTTTGATACCACTGGCAGAGCCTCTGCTACTAGTAGGCATCCATAACCTCAATAGGGTGGCCTTTTAACCACTTGATATTCCAGTACCCTGTTTACTAAAAATTCATAAGTTTATTAGAGAGATCTTCTCCAAAGGCCATTGTTCTTATGTGGTAACCAGTTAGTAATAATGCCACTCATGAGATCTAAACAAAGTGGGTAATCCGGCTTGTGATAAGATCTCTTGTCCTCTTATTAAAATGTCAAAGGCCATTACCCTGGCTTGGTAACCATAATGGGAATGTCACTATGTTAAGTCTTATGATTATGGTAGGTTGTCTCATAATAAGACCTCCTATCCTTATAAGAGAAAATGTAATCTTAAGCTCTCTCTCTCTCTCTCTGTATATATATATATATATATATATATATATATATATATATATATTAAGCTAAAGAAAAGTTAGGAAACAAGGTGGCTTATCAAATCCTTAAGAATTAGGGATGGTGTAAGAATTATTGTGACACAGTTGTCATTTTTAAAGTGTCTTCTTATTTCCCATAAATTTATGTTTGAAGAAAATCACTGCTTATAATGGACAAGAACAAAAACTACTTAGGCGGAAATATTTGATGATGAACAATTTATGTTACTTTAGAAAATTAGGATTTGCGAAAAAAAATATATTTTGATAGGATTTGTCAAATCAAATAAAATATTCTTCATAAGGTAATGAGTGAAATGACATTTTTATCACCATGATAAATAAAAGAAAAATGCTTCAAAACTGCAAAGAAAGTCGCATATTGAAGTAATGGTTGTACATAAAGGAACAATAATTGTTTACAAAGGGAACAATGGCTACTATGAAAGATAACTGTGATTGTGACGGATAAATAACAACTATGATAAGGAGATGCGACTATTAGAAAGGAAACAATTGTTATTAGCATCAAAAGTCGTCCTGAAAAAGAACAATTGTACCAAATGGAACGATAGCTATGATAAATGGACCAAAAACTATGACATGAGGGAACAACAGCTGAGATCAAACAAAATAGAAATTTGTGCCGATATGAACGACAATTGTATCCAAAGGGATAGCAAATGTAACAATAAGAACTACAAGCCCAATAAAACAACAACTATGTCAGAAGGAAAGAAATTGTGATAAAGGGAACATCATATGTATCTTATTAGAACAACAATTGTAATAAAATATACAACAACTATGATGAAGGGAGTGACAACGACTATGATGAAGGGAGTGACAATGACTATGACTATCGGAACAACAATTGTTATCATGGAAATGAAAATTGTGATCAATAAAAAAAAATAGATGTAACCAAAGGAACCCAAAGGAACAATAGTTATTCTGTAAAGGAATAACAACTGTGACCATGGGAACAAAAACTGTAATAATGAAGCATCAACAAAGGAAGATAAATTTTACTATAAGGGACAATAGTTATAATGAGGGGAATGACACTATTATCTATAAACAATGTGATAATAAAATCAACAAGTTGTTTAAGAATTAGTTATCTTTCTTCCCTTAGTTTATTACAAAAAAAAGGGACTTAACCAAATTTCATAATATATATATATATACACACATTATGTACAAAGTGAAAAGGTTTCCTTTAGATTTCAAGGAGATGTAGTTGCTAGGTTACTTCCTCAGTCAACTACAATCTAGAAATTAGAATCATTACTTATCTCATGGTAAAAATAATCTCTTGTGAGTGGCTGGTGGTAGAGATGAAATTGATGTTCATTTTCAGGAAAAGAGGTACCAAACTCACCATTGGTTGTCAAGGTCAGTATACCATTATCATGAAATTCGACGATTTCATAAGGTCCAAGCCATCTCGTCTTAAGTTTATTTGGAATCGTGCAACAATGCCCAAACACCTTTTTGAAAAATCTTCCTTTTAACGAGGTGATCATGCAACTTGGCCCTTTGCTATTTGTTAGAATTAATGGAGAAAGTTACAACCAGTTGTTTTAAGGATAGGATTGAGACTCTAAGATTAGGTTTGAGATCTGACTATCTAAGGAGTGGTTGAAACCACACTATTAGTGCAAAATCCTATATGTACAAGGTTCTCTGTATTGAATGGGTGTGTATTGTGTGAAGTGCTTGGGCACTCTCTAGGTATCTCACCTGGAGAGCCATTTAATTAATATATTATCAAGTTTTTATCATGGTATCAAAGCCAAATAGCCTTGGATCTCTTGTGAGAAGGAATGATATCATGTGACATCTGTGTTTAATTAATGTGTTGATAATGAATCCAAATTAGAGTCAACTCTCATGTGTAGCGAAGGTTGAAGTGCATGGAGGTTCCCAAATCGCCACCAAGTGCTACATGTTCTCTGTGGGGGATCGAGCTCTAATACCATGATAACAACTTGATAATCTATTAATTAAATGGCTCTCCAGGTGATAATTGGTAATTGATAATACCTTGAAATCATGGTAGAGAAGGTTGAACTGATTGGGATGGGTGGCACTAGATATAACTCAACTCAAGGTTCCATCGTAGCCATTACTTCCACAAGGGTATTGTTGGGTAATCCTCCCTCATCCTCACTGTATTTTAGCAAGGAATTCGAAGGCCATGAGCTCAACTCTATGCGTAGCAAAGGGGAAGCGTCGATTGTTCTGGAGGATCGGTGCTCTAATTAGCTAGAAGGTAGTGTAGGGGTGGAGAGAATGCAAGAGCATAGAGAAGATGGGCACTCAAAGGCTTTGGTAGGCATGAGCATGTGAGGGGATGTGCTAAAGAGAGATATTTGATTTTTTGGTGTCGATTAAGGAAGGATCGGGTCATGGTATCTTTTCTCCCCACATCACATGGCTTATTAGGGTGTGCCTGGTCCCTACAACGACGTCACGGATCAGAAGGTGTACCCCAAGTCAAAGGCCATTTCCTGTTACTAGTTTGAGGTGGCTTTTAAGGCTATGGAGCTTTGGATAGCCGACTGGGCAATTCTTCCTGTGGAGAATTCACTGGGTAGAAGCATACATAAAAATTACAATCTTCTACTCTACTTTGGCAAGGCCATTGACATCAACTAGGCCATGCTCAGTAGATTTCTCTGTCTCTTGCTACTAAGACAAGATAGATTTGGATGAGAAGATGGTTTACAGTGGTAGCCATTTTTACTTTGATGAACTAACCGCTTCTCTCTCTCTTCACTGATAACATTCCAATGGCATGGCAAACTTTATTATGCTCCGAGGAAACCAACATTTGAGTTGCATGGGTGATTTTTAAGATTTTTTAATTAAAGTTTCAATTCTTTGATTATAAAAAAAATATGGAGGCCCTTTATTGACATAAATAAAGGTGCTTATTATTTCATAAAAAGGTGGCATGGAGGAGACTGAGGAAACAAAGATCACTCTTTCAGATGTGTATTCTTTTTCGTTGAGTTATGTTTTTGTTGCTACTTGTTCCAAGTGTCTTGACAGAGTCTAGGTTTCAAAAGATCAACTGGATGAGCCACATGAAGTTCATTGCAAAGACTTGGCAGAAGAATACAAAGATTGAAAGAATTCAAATTATCATGATCTCATGAATGTTGAAGACAACATGACTGACTTTTAGTTGTTTGACATTGGTAGTGAGAGGAAAAATTCTCCTACCAAGCTTATACATTCTAAAGTATTACAAATTATTGACCTACAATCAATATCGAGGAGGATAATATTTCAAGCATTCCATCTATGGGAAGGAAAACTCAAAAAGGATGTGAAAATCTATCATTACCTCATGGCAAAGAAATTAAAGATGGAGCCTCACCTAGGAATGAACAAGTATGGACTCTCAAACAAGAAGACTAAAATGAAAACTATGTTACCAAGTTTTTATGTACTATTGTAAGCCTAGCTGAGACTAGACCAGCAGGCATATGTTATTTTTTCAGTATGCTTTCTCCATTAAGGGGAAGTGTTAGAATTAATGGAGAAAGTTACAACCAATTGTTTCAAGGATAAGATTTAGACTCTAAGATTAGGTCTTAGATCCTACTATCTAGGGAGTGGTTGAAACCACCCTATTAGTGAGAAAGCCTATATGTATTAGGTTCTCCTGATTGAATGGATGTGTATTGTGTGAAGTGCTTGGGCACTCTCCTAGTATCTCACCTGGAAATCCATTTAATTAATAGATTATCAATTTTTTATCATTATTCAATAATTTTTTTGCATTGTAAAGACCATAGGTGTACCTCATCCAATTCATTAAGTTGTTGCAAGCATTACTTCTATGCTTTTGAGAAGTCCAGTCCAGCAACTTCTTTTGCAGTTTTAAGCATCTTTATTTCAAACTCATTTGGAAAGATAAGTTTCTTGCAAAAAACCAAATGATATGGTGACTGACTGGTAGTGTTACGCCACGTCATCTGGTAAGCCCATAATGTTTCTACAAGTTTAGTTGCCCAGTTCCCCATTCGCAATTACTATTTTTGTTACAATTTCCTCCAGGACATTATTAGTTCTTTCCACTTGTTCGTTTTCTTGTGGGTGGTAGGGAGAAGTAATTTTGTGCTTAATATGATGATTCTGAAGGGTGGCTAAAATCTTATGAGTGGTAAATTGTGATCCCTCATCTATTATTGCTTCTCCTCGTAATCTGTATCACACAAAAAGTTCAAATAGGAAGTTTATAACTACTTCTTTTTTGGCTTTTGGAAGGGCTACTACTTCCACCGACTTAATCACATAGTCTGTGCGAACTAAGATTGTTATAGACATTTTTGTGCCTTACAGCTATAAGCATGAAATGTCCATAATTCAAGGGATCCAAAGTCCCTAAAGATGTTGTTACAGCTCCTAAAGGAACAAGGTCAACCAATGACAACTTCTCCCAGAAGTTCTCCACCAAAAACCACTCAGAAACAGTCAATTCAGGATCAATTCAGAGGCTCCACTAGCTGCCTGCGTTGAAATGCAGAGGCTACATTGGCTAGGTGCACTGCAACGCAGGTGGAAGCACTACCAGGGTGCACTGAGCGGGAAATGACAAATGGCAAACTCATTCAACGAGGTGGAAAGACCTTGGAAGCTTCCAGAATCTTCTCCAATGACACTTGCCTCAATGAATTCGACTAGTTATGAGTAAGAGGCTCTCAACCTCCAAGTGGAAGTAAGAACTGACAAAGAGAAGCCACAAGTCAAAACATAAGCTGACTCATCCTCTCTGCTTACATCTATATATGTATCTCTCACCCAGAGGTTCAGGAGGCTGGAATTTTGTACTTTGCAGAGAATTGTTGTTGGTTTGAGATTGAGATTAGTACATTGGGTGATTTATGCTTTGTTGGAGGAGAGGAAGGGATTCCTTTGCTGGGAGGTAGATGCTGGATCGGAACTCACTTGGTTGTATCTCCTCTTCGACTTTCTTATTCTATCAATAAACTATTTGAGTTTCTCCTACATGTTGTGTACCAATGATGTTTTGTTATGCTTACATGTTTAGCTTAATCTGATCTTGAGCTTTTTATGAATGTATATCTGTTTCTTTGTGTAGTTTCTCTCTCTTGTGATCTTGCAGGAATTCGGTGAAGCTGGGCCAGTGAAGGAGCAAGAAGCTGGGAGCTACTGAAGAGAGGAGTGATTTGGATCGACAAACTAGCGGAAGACACAAGTTAGTTACATCCTTCTTCCTCATTTACATTTCATAAAGAAGAATACCCAATTAGTTTACCTTGTTTGTTGGTAAGGCACTATCGCACCTTAGAGTGGGATAGGGGCATTCTGAATGGATACTTTTCCCAACAACAAATTGGCGACTCCACCGGGGAAAGTATCTTGTTAGTTTATTTGTGTTTCTATTGTTGTTCTTCTCATAAACTCAGGAGTGTCGAATCGAAATGCATTTGCCATTTTCAAATGCAAAGTAGAGATCTGCCACTCTAGTCCACTCACTGGGCCTGTTTTTATGATCTGAACAGCTGATCCGCAAGTGCTCTAACAGCCCTTTGTGATAGATCTTAGTCCTCCTTTAAATCATCCTCCTAATTGTACCTAATTGATAGATTTTATCCGGCCAAAAACTGTAGATCAAACTGCAAACCGTGACCCAGAACCCAGAGACAAATCTCGTTTCTGCTTCAGCGCAGACTCTGTGAAGAGGTTCTGCATTTCAACGCAGGTCCCGTGAAGGATACCTGCGCTGAAGTTCAGTTTCTCTGTGCTGAGGGTGCGCTGATCAGCCTTTGCCTTGTGCAACTGTGGTTCTCTGCTTCCTTTTGCTCAGTTTTATCTCTATTTTTTGCAGCCTGTTATTAGTCAGTGTACCTATCTGAAACCCCTTTTCTTTGCCTCAATTCCGCCTCAGTTGTATAAAGAAACTGTATTTTTTCTTTGTGTATTTGTTACATCATTTGCAGTTTCCCATTACAAAAGTAAACTAGTCATACTGTCGCCCTTGGATCTAGACCTGTCGTAAGTATCGTTTTGATCTTAGGAGTGAGTTTGTTTGCTGTTCACAGTTGATTACACTTTTACTTTTGTCTTTTGGTTTGAATTTATGCATTTCTAGTGTCGAAAAAAGTGTTTACTTCAAAATCGTAAAGTGGCGTAATCGTCTTTTTGTTTTCAAAAAGAAACTTGTTTATGTTTTCACTTGAAATCGAATTCAAATTTGTACAACAGCTTTCTTTTTAGGCATCAATATTAAGAAAGCAAAAACAAATACATGCATATGTGCATTTTCATTTTGATAGTTTGCATGATTTGGTTTAGGAAAAGTGCATTTACAGTGTGCTCTATGCTCTTTGAGAAAAGATTGTGTCTTTCTTTTCCCCTTGTAGCTAGGATTTTCATTGTTGAAAAGATATAAAAGCTTGCTTATCATCTTTAGACTGCATTTAGGAATTGTATCATACATCTTGTGGTGATCCAAAAAGGTAAACTTCTAAGAAAGATCAACCTAAAATAAATTGAATGAACTTAACAACTCTTTGTAACTTAACGCACAACATAGAGGTCTAGGCTAGAGACGTGTTCCGGCGTCGTAAAACCTGGTGACTGTCGATCTCGCTGATGATTGGGTGATTCCTCCTGAGAGACGACAAGCGCCAGTATGGATTGTGCTCCCACGTACCGTCGAGTATATATTGGGAGACCCCTATTGGCATAAAGCCTTTATCCTTAGGAAGCCGTGTCGGCTGCCCTACTGATCGTAATGCACTGAACACAACATTCGGGAAGATTGATCGCCCGTACCTTAAAAAGTATCCTGTGGTTTTGCAAAAAGTTTGGCACACCCTCTACCTAGAACTCCAGAGCAGTCCCTTTCGTTCCTTTTCAGACTCCTTAACGGAAAAGGTCCATCTGAGCACTTGTCACTTCAGGCTCATTAAAAATCGAAGGAGACTAGAGTCATCTTTTGTTTTTTCTCGACTCTTAAAAATTGAAAAAACAAGTTGTGTCAAAGCGTCTTAAAATTTAATTTAAACGGAATAATCATCACCATTCCTTCGTTGGTATTCGAAGTTAGTCTCTTTTCATCGCAAGTTCTTGTAGAATCGCTAGAAAATCTTTTGTATAGACTAGATATGTCTGAACAACCGTCGACATCTAGGACTGTGTCATCTGACACAGTAGTGGCACAGCCTCCTACTGCTACTCCAACGATGTTCAATGGTATACCATCTGTCCCGGCAAGTTATCAACAACAAGCCGGAGTCCAATCAGGGACGACGACATGGTTAGTTCCTATTTCTTCATCCGGATTATCATCTGGTATTTCTTATGTTGAAACTCAAAAAATTGATCCAATGTGTCTTCAAAGGCCAATCTACCCTTTAACTACTGGATTGCCACCATATGGAGGGCAGTATGCCTTTTCATTGTTCCCTCCCAGAGAACAACCATATGAGAGTTTACAACAAAGTTCAGGTCAAACTGGAATTACATCCAGCGGTTGGGTACCAATACTACCTCAGCAACCAAGGGTTGTATATTCAATGCAACCAGTCCACCCTGTGTCAGATATTCCCACTATACTTGCTATGGTGACTGCATCGCAAGTACAAGCGTTACCTATTGTATGTCAACCCCAAGTTTCTCAGGTTGCAATACAACAGCCTCTTGTCTCAACGACTCAATCACAACCTCAGGTTAGTGCCTCCTTATCTGGAGTGACTCAAGATCAAACAAGTATTGTGACTGCTCATCATGGTCAATCATCCAGTATTGGTCAACAGCAAATGGTCCAACAACCAGAGCTGGTTCAAACTCAACAACCGCCTTTCCAGCAATCATATCAAGGACCTGAGCAACAAGTCTTTGTGAGTAATGGGCAACCACATTTCCAAAGTGGTTATTAACAACCATATTATAATGGTTATGCCCATCAACCTTGTCAAAGTTGCCAACATCAAATACATTATGCTGGTATGCAAAGACCCATTGCTCAGTTGATTCCATCTTATCCTCGGTATGCTTAACCTAACCTGAATCAACAGTTGCCCTTTGTAGCAACTCTAGAATTACCAGATCTAAACCGGCTGATGAATGATCCAATTGCTTATGCCTCTTGGTGGCCAGCGATTCTGCATAAACTTCCGTCAGATATTCCTAAATTTAATGGAAATCCGGGTGAAGATCCATCGAATCATGTGATGACATTTCATCTGTGGTGTTCATCAAACACCCTAAACGATGATTCGATTAGGCTTCGCCTTTTTCAGAGGACGTTAACTGGTCCGGCAGCAAAATGATATATCGAATTGCCTAGAGCTTCATTCGACAACTTCAGTACCCTAGCCACAACCTTTTTAACCCATTTTCAATTACCGATAAGGTATGAAATGGGAACAGAACTCCTTACCAACTTCAAGCAGACAACGACCACTCACATATCTGATCATATACGTGAGTGGCGATGTCGTTGCAGGATGGTAAAAACGTACATTCCCGATCAGCTATTAGCTGAATGGTTTATCAAGTCTTTACTTCCTACCATCACGGAAGATGTGGCAAAGGGGGGAGTCGTAACGGAAGAGCAAGTCATCACTCATGCGCAATATCTGGACTTGGTCTATACTCAGTCTGGCACGCTCTACGATAAAATACCTGACGCCCCTAGACTGGAATTCTCAATTCCTCCTCCTCCTAAATCAAACAATGACTCTCATGCCATCGATGGCGTGATTGGCGCGACAGACACGAAATCGACAAAGGCTACATCTAAAAAGGCCCGTAAGATTTCCAGTCAAAATGCAAATGAGGAACTTCTTGCCTCGGAAGTAAATGCCGTGTCGACCGACAAGGGCAAACAACTGAAGCAACCAGGGGGCAAGAAGAAAAAGAAAGGGAGAAAAAGGAAACCCCCTGTGGGGTGTCATATATGCGATGAGGATCATTGGACGAGAGATTGTCCACATATAGCTGAAGTTAAGAAACTCTTTAAGAGTTCAAAAACCTCAGCAGTATTGACTGATCCGTTTCCAAGCTCGAGAACCAAACTGGTTGCTAATCAAAAGACTTCCCGATCCCAAGTGCTTATGTTGTCTATCTCAAAGCAACAAAATTATGCTTTGGCAAGGAATAAAGATTACGGGAATCCACAGGTGTCGGATAACAAGGCTAATGAACAACCTAGTAGTTCGACAACAACTTTGACCAAAGTTGTGCCACCCATCATTCCTGAACAAATGATAAAGTCGCCAAAGGGAGTAGTGCACAAATCGAAATTTAAACCTCGTGCAAAAATAGCACAGAATTATAATATAATAGAGGACCTGGCCCAATCGTCGTCCGCTATGTCGACACTTGAGGTACCGCAAAATTGCCTCTCCCAAGAGCAAGCTTTATTATCAGCAATAGGTGGGATTGACCCAATGGATTCCAATCTTGTGGCCTTTGATCATAAAGGATATGACCCTCAGTTACCAGCTCAACTAGCTTTCCTTATTCAAGTGAAAGCCCTCAACAAAACTGTTCATCGAACAATTATTGATGAGGGGGCATCTACATGCATTATGTCGATGAGTTGCTGGAAGACTTTAGGATCTCCAATCTTGTCGCGATCTTCGACGACATTAAAAGAATTTGACGGACGGACATATACCCCATATGGTATCCTAAACAACTTGAAAGTTGAACTAAGAGGGAAAATAGTAGAAATAGATGTTGAAGTCATTGATGGGAATCTTGATTACAACATCCTACTAGGAAGACCATGGATTTATGCCATGGAAGCTGTTGTGTCGACCTATTTTAGAAAGATTGCATTTCCCTTTCAAGGAGGGATTACAATCGTCGATCAACAAAACTTCCTCCCCAATGGTTCTCAAGTTACTGGAAGCATTCCCATGATCCATGGAAGTAATTATTCACTCCAAAACCTCAGAGTAGGTCTCCTAAAAGACCCTGCCTTAATGGGTACTTTTGCCCTACCACCTCCGAGTAATCTGGCGGAAGTGGCCACAGTGGAATATGAAACCTTCTATATCTAATGGATTTGGACTCCGAGGACGGTTCTTATCTCGTGTCAACCTCGTTAAAAAATGAAACAAGGAGTCATGAGGATAGTTCTTTTACTGTGTCAACCTCATTGAAAAAAAAAAAATGAAACAATCCCCTTTCCAAATCTCAAAGGTAAACCTTCATTCCAACCACCAAGTTGAATGCAATGAAGCTTGGGGGCATGCACCTCGATTTGCGTTATTATGCTGGGGGCATGCAAACTTATCACGCGCAGTGTTACTGCAGGGTTCAAGCTCGTTAAAAAATAAACCCGCATTGAGCAGTTTTAGCACATAGTTCATGCTCGTTAAAAAATAAACATAAGATCGAGCAGTTTAAGCACATAGTTCATGCTCACTAAAAAATAAACATAAGATCGAGCAGTTTTAGCACATAGTTCATGTTCGTTAAAAAATAAACATAAGATCGAGCAAGTGTTTCAACCCACGTTTAAGCTCGTCCAGTAAATAACCACCGTGAATGTAACATTATCAGCCATTAAAGCCTTGGTCGTGTTTGCACCGTCACCTTCACTTTTCCATTGACCAATCATTCACCTCCATTTGATTGTTTACCCATTTTGAGGAACAGCTGTGAAGAGTGATTTCACTAGCCATCCTTGTGACACTGTCGTGATTGGAAAATTCCAACCCTTACCTGGAATGAGCTGCTAACCCGTTTTATCACTCGTTCCTCAAAAGACGAGTCTTCTTTAAGCTCTTTTCATCTGACTCGTAAAATATGAAAACATTGTCGAGTTTTGGCCTTCCAGCTCATTAAAGCAACCGAAAGTGCTATCCCTCCTCTAGATTTTAATCTTTTTGGACCTGAGGGATTATTGCACAAAAAGATCGAGCGCTTGTTTTTTTCGGCTCGTTAAAACTATCGAAAATTCATCCCTTCTGTATTGTTTTATACTTTTTCGGACTTAAGGGATTAGATGACGAAAAAGGACCTTTGGAGTTATCTTTACGTACCTTTTTAGACTCTCTAAAAATGAAAAGGGATCGAGTTATCTTTGTCATTAAACTCGTTAAAAAACATTAATAGCGACAAACTTGTCTTTAGATGAGAATGAGTTTCACTATCGCTAGGCTCGTTAAAACATAGCGATGGGGTGCCCGAAGGGAAAATTATAGAACAAGCATATGTTATCCTCCTCAAGCTTGACAAAAATAAAGTGGTACTGGTCAGCAATGACTGGGGAAAAATTGGGAAGAAATTCAAAGAACTTTATTGGTAGCAAGTCGCTCTTGAACATGACACTTCCACTCCGTGCCTGATTCGAGTTGGGTTGTTTCATTCACCGGTCACATCGCCATGTTCTCGCCATACCATCCATCTTTGGGGTAAATGCTACCAATCCATCACATAAGTGTCACCGATATGTTCAAGAGAAGTCATCCAGAGAAGTCAACCGTGTCCCATCCACTACCATACATTATCCTTCATTCTTTCATGACCGCCACCCTGAACCATATATCATCAGATCGTTTTCACCTCCATCAAAATCATTTGCTCCGTTCCGTGTCACTGATGTGGGATACATTAAGGCCCTCCTTTGACGGATCGCTTCTTATCGACATCAGCTCATTATCCAAGAAGTTGATCTAGGGACACCCCCTTCAGTACTTTGAAGCTTGCATGCCTCAATGGCAAGTTTCTCACTTCCGGCGACAGGTATACATCAATGACCTTCGACCGAAAGATTTTGCGTGGTGTTCGACACCAAGTCCTTTATTCACACCACGTGAATTGTACTGCAGTACCTTGAGGGTCATTATCATTATCGGTGATTCCTCTCGCGCTTGTTAACAGTTTACATCATTGACTGGTAATCAAGCGATGTCTTTCCATGTTTGACTTCAGAACATTTCTCACATGGATCGACTTGTACTTAGAGTGAAGATCGAACGAGTTTGAAGACCCCGGATCTAGTTTCATCCATCCGGGCTGCGATATATATTCAGGAAAAATAAAGACATTGACATGTACAACATTGCAGCATAGACAATCATCCTACCAAAGGATGATGATTTCAGCAGGATCATCAGTCTATCATCAGACAATTGTCTGTCCTATGTACATAAAAATGAATTTATAAAGTTGAGCATGGGAATGCCCGCCTCAGCTAGATCATGAAAACAGTATGAAAAATAATGTATTGTATTGTATCTTATTACAGGTCTCCTCCCAGCATTGAATGAACTTCGGATCCTCCTAATAAAGCATTTAACCCGATAAACGGACTCATACTTTAGGGGGCAACTGTTATAGACATTTTTGTGCCTTACAGCTATAAGCATGAAATGTCCATAGTTCAAGGGATCTAAAGTCCCTAAAGATTTTGTTACAGCTCCTAAAGGAACAAGGTCAACTAATGACAGCTTCTCCCAGAAGTTCTCCACCAAAAACCACTCAGAAACAGTCAATTCAGGATCAATTCAGAGGCTCCACTAGCTTCCTGCATTGAAATGCAGAGGCTACACTGGCTAGGTCCACTACAACGCAGGTGGAAGCACTACCAGGGTGCGCTGAGCGGGAAATGACAAATGGCAAACTCATTCAACAAGGTGGAAAGACCCTGGAAGCTTCCAGAATCTTCTCCAATGACACTTGCCTCAATGAATTCGACTAGTGATGAGTAAGAGGCTCTCAACCTCCAAGTGGAAGCAAGAACTGACAGAGAGAAGCCACAAGTCAAAACATAAGCTGACTCATCCTCTCTGCTTACATCTATATATGGATCTCTCACCCAGAGGTTTAGGAGGCTGGAATTTTGTACTTTGCAGAGAATTACTGTTGGTTTGAGATTGAGATTAGTAAATTGGGTGATTTATGCTTTGTTGGAGGAGAGGAAGGGATTCCTTTGCTGGGAGGTAGATGCTGGATCGGAACTCACTTGGTTGTATCTCCTCTTGGACTTTCTTATTCTATCAATAAACTATTTGAGTTTCTCCTACATGCTGTGTACCAATGATGTTTTGTTATGCTTACATGTTTAGCTTAATCTGATCTTGAGCTTTTTATGAATGTATATCTGTATCTTTGTGTAGTTTCTCTCTCTTGTGATCTTGCAGGAATTCGGTGAAGCTGGGCCGGTGAAGGAGCAAGAAGCTGGGAGCTACTGAAGAGAGGAGTGATTTGGATCGACAAACTAGCGGAAGACATAGGTTAGTTACATCCTTCTTCCTCATTTACATTTCATAAAGAAGAATACTCAATTAGTTTACCTTGTTTGTTGCTAAGGCACTATCACACCTTAGAGTGGGATAGGGGCATTCCGAATGGATACTTTTCCCAACAACAAAGATGTACACTTTTTGGTTCACAGGTTGATAAAAAGGACCCATGAAGTCTAATGTCCATATGTCAAAGGGATCTATTACCAGTTGTGGATACAGAGGCATTTCGTTAGCTTGGTTAGGATGACCCATTATTTGGCATCTCTCATAGCTATGCACATACTTTTTGGAATATTTAAATATCATGGGCCAGTAATAGCCCATTTGGAGTACTGTGAGTCCATTTCTATGATTAGAAAAATACACACCATAGGGTTCATCATGGTAGGCTTTCAAAATATCATAAATTTTATCCTCCCTGTTGCATCTAGGAATTTCAAAATCGGAGCCTGTGTGGAAGAGATATCTGCCTATCCAAGAAAATTGATCACTATGCTGAAATTTTAATTTCCTTTCTCACTGTGAAAAGTATGCTACTCGTTTTCGTACTACCAGGTAATTCGCCACATCAGTGTACCAAGGTTTCTTTACTATTACAGCAAACAAATGTTCGTCCAGGAATTGATCATCCACTAGTGATGGGTCAATTATCTTCGGTACTCGGGAAAAGAAATTTGCAACAATCTTATTTTCCTGGGCAACCTTTGATGGTAATATCAAACTCCTGTAATAACAACAACCATCGATCCGCCTGACCATTAGTAATAGGTTTTTTGGCTAAATATCTAATACCATAATGATCAATTTACAAAAATTCTTGGTGTCATGTTATATAATGAAGAAATTTATTAATAGCATATACAACAACTAAAAATTCATTTTATGTCACTATATAATTTAATTCAGTTGGTGTAATATTCTTGCTAATATAGTAAATGGCATATAGTTTCTTATCTTCTTCCTGTCCAAGGCCAGCTCCTATTGTTGTACTTGATGTGTTTGATGATATATGGAAGGGAAAATTCCAATTCAGTCCTCTTAGTACTAGGGTTGTTGAAACTAGCTTCTTAAGATCTCAAAAAGCGATATCGCATTTATCAGACCGTTCAAACTCTATGTTACCTATCAAAACATAAAACGGTGCAGCTATTTTCAAGAAATGTTCTATAAATTTGTGATAATATTCGGCACAGCCATGGAAACTCAATACGTTTGTTGGTGTATGAGGCATGGGTAACTTAAGAATTACCTCAATCTTTGCTGGATCTACTTGAATACTTGTAGAAGAAATATAATTTCCTAAAACTACACCTACGGTCATCATCATATGGAATTTTCCATGACTAAGGCATAGTCTAGTAGCAATACATCGTTCAATCATTTTTTCTAAATTCTTTAAAACTTTATCAAATTCATCACAGTACAAGGTAAATTCGTCCATATACAACTCAAGTCCTTCATTAATTAAATCAGACAAAATACTGAAGATCGCCCGTTGAAAAGTGGCTAGAGTAGTACACAGCCCAAAAGGTAAGACCGTATATGCAAATGTTACCCATGGGTAAGTAAATGTGGTCTTATCTTGACCTTTGGGAGCAATTTGGGTTTGGTTATAACCGCTAAAACCATCTAAGAAGGAGAAAAACTTGTTCCCAGCAAGAGTTTCAAGGACTTGGTCTATAAATGGAAGAGTAAAATGGTCTTTATGGGGTATCCTTATTGAGTTATCTATAATCTACACAAATTCTCCACTTCTCATTCTTCTTGAGGATGACAACTAATGCAGAAACCCATTGGTTGTCCGAAATAGGGTATATAAAAATAACATCCAATAGTTTTTGTAATTCCTATTTCACTATTTCCCTCAGATGTGGATTTAATCTTCTCTATGGTTTTCGAATAGAATAGGCATCTTTCTATATATAAATGTGATGAGTACATAATTGTAGGTCAATACCCTTCATATCTGAATATTCCCAAAAAAATGCCTGTTTATATTTGTGAAGAATATGGATTAATTTTTGTTGTTGTTGGTTATCCATATTGGCACTAATGTTAAGGGTTTTACTGTTCGAAAAGTATATATTACGGAGCAATGGAACACGTAAAATATTACAGAAATATAAACATAAAATACACATAAAACAAGAGAGACACAAATATACGTGGTTCACCCAGTTTGGGCTACATCCACAGAGAAACAACCAGTCCTTATTTTATTATATTATATTACATAAACGCAATACAATTCCCTCATATATAGGGAGGGGTTGCCTTCTAGGGCAAAAAAACCCTAAATTAAACATAACTTCTATCGTCAGATCATTTGCCTAATGAATAACCCAGATTGACTAGAAATTACTAGACTTTACGAGGCAATTTTACATCTATTATTAGCTTTGGGGGCGTTGCCCCTGAACCCCCACCATGGGACCGCTAGCCCTCGGATGCCCCATCTGGGGGGGATCGGCCCCGTCGAACCCCCGCAGGGGGGAAAAGTGCCCCCAACACCACCCTACATGGAGGGGTGTATAGTCTTCCTAGGGGATACATCCGCTTGAGACCTTTGAATGCAGAAGATAATCATGTTCCAAACCCAACAATCTCCCACTAGGAGACTAATTATAGCAAATCCACTGCTGCTTCATTTGCTAGATAATGACTCCACTTTGGACCTGGTTGTTTCTCATCCTTTTCATCATACATGAAGACCAATTGAAACTGAGCAGATTCTCATTTTCTCCCTGGTTACAACTTTTGTTATCATATCTGCTGGATTCTGGCTAGTGTGTATCTTTTCTAGCTTCAAATGTCCATCTTCCAATGTTGACCGTATGAAATGGTACTTGAGATGTATATTTTTAGTCTTGGAATGAAATGCAAATTTCTTTGAAATATGTATGGCACTTTGATTGTCACTGTATAACCTGCCCAACTCCTGCTTCTTACCCAATTCATCCAGAAACCTTTGTAACCAAATCATTTCTTTACTAGCCTCTGTAGCAGCAACATACTTTGCTTCTGTTGTTGAAAGTGCATGATCTGAAAATGGGGCTCTTAGGCTTCTTGTCTAACTTACAAGAACCTCTCCCACTTCCAAAGCTTTAAACTTTCCCAAGTCTATTTGAGTAACCAATGTGGAAATAAGAAATGCTTGACAATATGGGTGTATGCTTGTATTTGTTTTCAGCTGATTATTTACATTGGAATCTATTGTTTGTGCTGATATGGGAAGGTACCTAAACTGATATATAAATGGATATAACAGTAGTTAAAGTAGAAATAAAAACAAACACATAAGACACCAGTATAATATGGAGCTCACCCTGATATCATGGGCTACATCTCCTTGAGCTCTAATCAACTTGATTAGGCTCTCTGGGATTATGGCAATAGTTCTTTTACAAGCGCTACACTTAACTCCAATGTTTTATAAAGGAACATTGGGCTTAGAACACCCTCTTATCCCCTAGCTCTTGGATCTCTTCGGCTTTCTAGCTCTGGCTCCTGGCTTTGGCTCTGGCTCTTGCTCTGGCTGTGGCTCTGACTCTAGCTCTGGCTCTCTGGCTCTAGCTCTGGTTCTAGCTCTCAGCTGTCGCTTTTAGTGCTTGCTCTGACTCTTGGATCTGGCTTCTCTAAGCTCTTTCTCCTGGCCTTTTACATGCCTCTGTGAGTCGCTCGACTTCCAAGCAACTCCAACAACAATATGCTACTATCATTTGAGCTCTCTGGCTTTTCAACTCGACCTCTGAGTGACTCCCCAGACTCTCTGTGCAGTCAACATCTTCTCATTGTTTTATTTTTTTTCTCTCCCTCTTACTCTCTGTCTGTTCGTGGCTCTTAGAACCATTCTATTCCCTGATTGTTCATTTTCTCTCCCAGCTCTTTGGATCTCCTGCCTCTGTGTTGGAATTCCCTGCTCTGCGTCATCATCACTGTAATGCTTCACAGAGAGGTGGCCACTTGTCTCCTCACGAGATGAGCAAGGAATCATCCATGCAATCTCACGAGTTGAGCAGGCAATCATGCATGTAATCTCATGCACCTTGCATGCTCCATGATTCTCCTATTCATCCTTTCTAACACACCATTTTCTTGTGCTGTTCCTGGAACTATCTTCTCTCTGTGAATTTCATTCTCAAAACAGTACCTATCCAACTCTTTGCTACAATATTTGCCTCCATTTTTTGATCTAAGACACTTCAACCTTTTTCCTGTCTCATTTTCAACCAAAGCCTTCCATTTCTTGAAAGTATCAAATACCACAGATTTACCTCAAATATAATAAATCTAGGTTTTTCTGGTTTCATCATCAATAAAAGTAACATAATAACTTGAGCCACCAAGAGATGATACTTGAGCAGGTCCCCATACATCTGTATGCACAAGCTCTAATTTTCCACTCTTCTTTTCCTTCCCAACTCTAAGGAGTCTAACTCTCTTCTGTTTTCCATAAACATAATTCTCATAAAATTTTAAATCAACATGCTTCAAACCTAGGAACAAATTTCTTGAGTAAAGAATCTGTATCCCCTTCTCACTCATGTGCTCGAGCCTATGATGCCACAATGTCGTATCTTCTCCTATAGAGGTTAAAGCATATACAAAATTATAAATACCATTTCATAAATACATTGTGCCAACCTTCGCTCCTTTCGCTATTACCAAGGATCCTTTAGTGGCCTTCCAGGTTTTATCTTTGAAAGTAGTTACGCAACCTTCACCTTCCAACTACCCTATTGAAATCAAATTTTTCTTCATATCTAGAACATGCCTTACCTCCTTCAATAGCCACTGATTTCCATTTTTTTGTTTTATAAAAATTGTACCCATTCCAACGATTTTACAGGGTTTATCATCACCCAATCGAACCTATCCAAAATCTCCTTGAACATAATCATGAAAATGTTTCTTATCAAGTGTGGCATGGAATGAGGCCCCTGAATCTACCACCCAGGCATCAATAATATTTTCTAAAGAAAGAATCAAAGCATCTTGCAACACATCACCTATTACGTTCGCTTCATGATTGTTTTCTTGTTGCGCATCTCCTTCTTTTCCCTTCCGAGACTTGCAGTCTTTCTTCAGGTGTCCTTTCTTCCCGCATTTCCAACACACTTCCCCAATCTGGACTTGGATCTGCCTTTTCTTGACTTACTGCGATATCCAAGGATCTTTCCTCTTTCCATTTTTCTTCCCCTAGTCTCTGCAATCAAAGCATTACCTGATGTCTCACTGAAGCTTTTCTATCACATTTCCTCGTTAAGGATTACAGGGATAACATCATCAAACTTTAAAGTACTAGATCTAGAGACAGAGTTACTGATGGCCATAACTAAACCATTCCAACTTTCTGGAAATGAGCACAGAAATAATAGAGCCCTAACTTCATCATAAAAATTTAACCCTATAGAACTTCACTGACTTGTAACTATATTAAAATCATTTAAATGATCAGCAATAGATCCACCTTTTGACATCTTCATATTAAATAAACGCTTCATAAGAAATACCTTATTTGAGGCTGAGGGTTTTTCATATAGTTTGGCCAATGCCAACATTAAACCCTCTGTTGTCATTTCCTTTGAAATATTAAACACTACCGATGCCGCTAGGCACAACCTTATTGTTCCAAGTGCCTTTCTGACGAGAATATCCCATTTTGTGTTTGTCATACTCATCATCTTCTTTGTCTTTCCACTCAATGGTAGGTACAGATCTCTATGATACAGATAATCTTCCATATCCATCTTCCACAGCTGGTAGTTTTGGCCGTTGAATTTTTCAACCCTAAACCTACCATCTTCTGCCACTAATCCCACTCAAACCAAGAACCCTTCTCTCCTGCGAGTTTATCAGCCAAATAGACCTTCGGTTCTGATACCAGTTGTTAGAAAATTATATATTGTGGAGCAATGGAACACATAAAATATTGTGTAAATATAAACACAGAAAATGCATAAAACAAGAGAGACACAAATATACGTGGTTCACCCAATCTGGGCTACATCCACAGAGAAACAACCAATACTTTTATTATATTATCCAACAAATTGAAGAGATAAAACCTACAACAGATCCGCTGTAACACCCTCTTTGCTCTAAATCTCCTCTCTCTTCCTCACTCAGAATACAGATATACATAGACACAATATAATTCCCTCATATATAGTGGGGAAAAAACCCTAAATTAAACATAACTTCTACTGTCAAATCATCCACCTAATGAACGACCTAGATTGACTAGAAATTACTAGACTTTTACCAGGAAATTTTACATCTATTTTGCTGGGTTTATACATTTGTCTGAGATCTCTGAATATAGAAGATAATCAGGCTCCACACCCAACATTTACCTAGTTCAATTTCAATTGGTATGCTATTATGAACAATAGTCGTGGGTATATGATCATTATTTGGAATTTCTAATGGATCCTCCTAGGCTTCATTATCAAGTATAGCTTTCAACATTTGACACGTTGTATTCCATATGATAGATGTTATGTTAATGAAGTTGTTAATTGTAACATCTTCTATCTAGTTTTTAAGTTTGAGGAATTCATTTAATGTAAGAGGGGAGCATAGGTTTTCTTCCTGGTATCTATTTGGGAATTGTCGACGATTTTAAATAAGTAGGATGGGTTTAGCAGGGGGATATTAGATGAGGTTTTTTCTTGTGTTTCCCTTGGTAATTATCATGTTTCCTATTTGTCATCCTATATATGCATCTATTGTTTCAAACCATGGCCTCCGTAATATTAGAGGGTGCCCACCTAATCTATTCCTTGGATTGATAACAAAAAAGTATATATGGTATTCCCAAGAATCCACAGAGACAATAATTTCTTCCAGAGTATCTTCAGTCCTGACTATTGATCTATCATCTAACTCTAAAAAAGTTGAGGTCGGCTTCATGGTCATGATACCAGAAATACGACAGGTCTCATGAGTTAAAATATTGATGACTGTGCCTAAATATACCAGAGTATTTGGATAGGTGAAACCCTGAATTTGGATAGTTACTACTGTATTTCCTGGGTAATCGTACTTTAAAGGTACCTAATTTCCTAAAATGAGATCAGATGATGTTCCTATAACGTGAACTATTGGTGGGTCTTTGGTTTTCCTTCCATGCTTCTTACTGCATAATTCTGTGATTGCTTTAGCATAGATCAGAATACCTCGTATATCCTGAAGGAGTGCAATTTTTATACATAAATTATTTAAATCCCATAAAAGATCAACATCAAGATAAGTAGTGGGTTTAATTACACTAAATCTTTCGGGGAATGAAGGAGAAGCAATTGTAACTCTATCAATACCTTGTTGTTTGATTGCAGCATTGGTTGGTTTTGTTTTAGAAATAACTACAGTTGGAGGGTTCACTACAGGCTTCTCCTATATGCGTGTTTCATTTTCTTCTAGTTCCTAATCATCTCTTTCACCTTTGGGGAAAACAATCACCCAGACCAGTCATAATTCATTGCACTCAAGAGAATTTACTTAATAATTCGAACTTTCAAGAAGTTGTACATATTAGACAGGTTTGTTATTCAGATTAGGATTTGGCTAAGTTGGAAATTGTGGATGTATTGGGGGTTGGGGGTTTGATGGTAATTGAAATGGAGATTGTAACAATGGTTGAGACTAAGAAAGAGTGCCAAGATGTAGATTCATTGGTCCTACAAGGCACCACCAGTTCTGAGGCCACATTGAGTTTTGCATAGATGAATTATTCCATTGCAAAGGATAGGGGTTATTAGTTGCCTTCTACCAGGATGGGGTGAAGTATTGTTGATTTGGCCATACAGGTCGAACAAATGGTTGATTTGGCCAAGGTGAGGCAGCATAAGGATGGGGTTTCCAAGTGGAGCTAAAATATGGTTGTCCCTGCCATGTACATCCATGAATTTGTTGTTGAACATACTGTCCTGAATAATACGTAGATGGATCTCGCATCATACCTAAAGGACATGCTTCCAATTGTTGTCATTGTGCCCTAAGAGATGGTGGTTTTGGATCTTCCCCAGCTTCTTTGAACATGGCCTTTCATCCTGGTAGTGATGCACATCACTACATTGAATTTAGTGTAGATAGTGCATATTTTAATCGTATCTAGTGGACATTCCCTTTGTATATGTTTCTTTAGGTAGTGTGGACAGAATATGGTTGAAGCTCATTCCACTTCGGCTTGTTTCTATTTGGCCTGCAAGATGTCTAACTGTGTATTTAATGTGCCCAAAATGTCATTTTAAAAATCTTCTAAAAGATTACCAATCTCTTCTCAAGTTACGTCGCCACCTAGAACTTTGTTGGTTTATGTAAGAGAATCACTAATTCCAGATCGAGTCTGCATACTTCTTCGTGAGCACCTGATACATACTGTAACAATATCATCATATTCTTCTTGGGAATATCACCTTTCCCCATCAAATTAAGTGTTTCCATCCATTCATCTTTCATGCCTTTAATTGAAGTAGTTTTGGGCACTTCTTTTGGTAAAGTGGTATAAGGTGATCTCTATAGGTTGTACTGAAATGTCTCAATGTATTCCTCTAAGTTTTTAGTATCCCTTGTAATGATTTTAAATATTTCATCTTTTAAGTCGCTAGATGATCCAGACTTAAACAGGAACGCAACAAATTATAAGGATAACCATAAACATAGATATGTAGCGGAAATAATACTTCATTTCATTAATGTAAAATACTGAAATATACTTACAAACAATAATGGAAATAAACTAGCTAGGGCGATGGTAGCTTATCTCTCAGAAGAGATGTGGTGGCTACATGCCTCTGAACTATGTTACAATGAGGCTCAAATGCCTATTTATTTTTGAGAAACAATGGAAAACTCTTAACATTCCAAAACCTAACCCTAGAAGATGAAACACCAAACTATGGGCCCCGTTTGGGTAAATTGGAACATCAACTTCCCGGGGTCATAAATTTGGCATACGATCTCTGTTTGACACGTACAATAGCTTGTTAGAAAGATCTATCCAAGCACTAACACTTTGGGAAGGACGACATGGTCCATGGACCCATGTTGCCCCTAGATTTCCAAAAAAAAGTTGTTTAGGGCCTCAAAACGGCTCTGGAAGTTCAGGACCCGAAAAACTGCTAAAAATAGTAAGTTGTGGTACAGTCAAGGAAACTGGAAATGCTGAGAGAAACAATGGTGGGGTTCCACGTGGACTTGGCAGGTGGCCACTAATATCCACCTGGATCATTCCTCCCCCCTTAGGAAGCAATGGTCCCCATTGCATTGAGTTCCTCCATGAGATGAGGAAACTTTTGCTGAACTTGGTCCCTGGTGAGCCACTTGCCCTAGTGAAGGAGTTGGCCTGCTTTGAAAACTCGATACAGTTGGATATTCTATTGGCGAGTGTTCTTGATCTGTGTGTCCATGATCTGATCAGTTGCGTCTTGTTCCATGCAATCTGGATTTAATTCTGTGGGTATGAGATGTTCTGCAATGTCGGATGTGTCTAGCAATGGTAGAAAGTATGGCTGAAGGTGGTCCACATTGAACACTGGGTGCAGGCGAAGGAATGGGGGAATGCTAAGCTCAAATGCATTGTCTCCCACAGCCTTAGTAATGGTGTAAGGACCATATCAGAGTGGTCTCAGTTTCTGATAGGCTCTCGTAAGGCATTCCTTTTGCAAATGCAACCAGACTTTTTCGCCCACCTAAAACTTGGGTGGCACCCGCTATTGATCATGTCACTGCTTATACTTGGCATTTGATTTCTCTAGAATGTCATGGACCTACTGGCGAATATGTTGGATGTCCTCAATGAAGCTGGTTGCCTTATCTGTTTCGGACTAGACATGAGCCGAATCTGTGTGAGTAGTTGCAAGTGGCATGGCCACATCAATGGGGCATAGTGGTTGGAATCCCAAGCCCACCTTAAAATGGATGTGGCCAGTCAAGCTGTGAAGAGCTCGGTTGTAACTGTGCTAAACATAGGGGAGGATCTCGTCCCATATGCATGGATGCTTTGAGTTGTACATGTGCAGAATGTGTACAATCATCATATTGACAACCTCTATCTAGCCATCAATTTGAGGATGGAAGGCTGTGGACTTAATGAGTTTGGTGTCCAGCATTGACCAGAGACTAGACCAAAATGTACTAAGGAACCGACTGTCCTGATCTGAGATGATAGACTGTGGGATCCCAAAGTGCACCCACACTCGTTAAAAGAAGAGTTTAGCAGTGGCTTCTGCTGTGATATTCTTCTTGCAGGCCACCATAATGGCCATCTTTGAGAACCTATCAATGGCCACAAAAACACAGTCATTCCCATGCTTAGTGGAAGGAAGGCTTGACATGTAATCCATGGAGATGAATTCCCAAGGTCGACTAGGGGTAGGCAGCGGGGTATAGAGGCCTTGCTTCTTGATGGTTGGTTTGGCAATGGCACAGGAAGTACATGATCTGATGTACTTCCCGACATCCTGTAGAAAATTCAGCCAATAGAAATACTTTTGCAGTACTACCACCTTTTTCTCGACCTCGAAATGCCTGGTAGCCTGACTGTAGTGTGCTTCCCAAATCATCCTAGCACGCTCGCTTGAAGGAACACATAGGTGACCCAAGTGGCATAACAAGGCATCCTAGAGGTGAAAATCTGGAACATGCCAACCCTCCAAGAGTGTCTGGTATGTGTGGCCGAATTGTAGGTCGCTTTTGTAGAGAAGTGGCCAATCAGAATTTTCGTGCCCACAAGAGTTGGGAACGGTGGTTAACGCCATGATCGATGGTCGACTGAGGCAATCTGCAACATTATTGGTGCTGCCCTTCTTATGCTTGATATTCAAATGGCACTGCTGTAGGTATGTAGAACACTTCTGATGACGATAGTTCTGCAATTTCCCTTGGGTTTGTATGAACTACAGGGGTCGATGGTCTGTGTAGATGATCGTTTCCTTCCCCAAAATGTAATGCTTCCATTTTCGGCAGGCCTGCACAATGGAATACATATCTTTATCATAAGTGGGATACTTTTGGACTGCGTCTGAAAGTGTTTCACTATGATATGCCACTGGATGCCCATGTTGAGTAAGGACTGCCCCAATAGCATAGTCAGAGGCATCTGTCTCGACCTCAAATGGTTGTTGTAAATCTGGTAATGTGAGCACTGGTGTGATGCAGAGGCGATCTTTCAACTCTATGAATGCCAGATGTTGAGATTCAGACCAAAAGAATTTTCTTTCGCTCCTCCCTTGGTGACTTGACTCAAGGGCCAAGTGATATGAGAAAACCCCAACACGAACCTGCGGTAGAAGTTGGCAAGACCCAGAAAGCTGTGGAGCTCTATCAGAGTGGTTGGAGATGGCCAATCCCGAATGAATTGGATCTTGGTTGGATCCACATGCACCCCTTTTTCATCAATAATGTATCTCAAATACTGAACCTGGGTCATGCCAAAAGTGCATTTCTCCAAATTGGTAAATAGCTTGTGTTTCTGCAGTGTTTGGAGAACCTGTCAGATGTGGTGGAGGTGCTCTTCCCAAATCTGGCTGAAGATCAAAATATCATCCTAGTATACTACTACAAATGAGTTGGTGAATGGCCGCAAGATGTCATCCATTAGCCTCATGAAGGTTGCAGGAGCATTCGTCAACCCGAAAAGCATAACCAACCATTCGAAAAGGCCTTACTTGGCTTTGAAGGTAGTCTTCCACACATCAGAGGGTTCGATTGGTACCTGCTGATATCCTGACTTCAGATCGATCTTGCTCAAATATGTTTCCCCCTTTAGTTGGTCCAGGAGGTCATCAATCCACGGGATCGGGTACCTATTACAGACAGTGATCTTGTTCAGTGCCCGATAGTCAATACAGAGCCTCCAAGTCCCATCCTTCTTCTGTACCAACACAATCGGGCTCCCACAAGGTGATGAACTCAGACGGATGTGACCTTTTTGCAGCAGCTCCTGAAATTTCCTCTTGATTTCATCATTCTCCAGAACAGAGCGCTGATAAATTGGTCCATTGGGTAGCGGCGCACCTGGGGTCAGATCAATGGAGTGCTTGACCTAACAGTGTAGAGGAACCCCTGCAGGGGAGGTGAAGATGTCCTCGTACTCCTCCACGACCTTTTCCATCTGTAGTTGTCATGCGGAGGGGCCCTGTCTAAAGGCGATGGCCACCATCTTCTTCTTTCCTTAAGGGCGTATCATCAGGAAAACAAATTTCCCAGTTTTGGAAATGATCTTACGGCATTTTTTTGCAGTAATCAAAGAGATGGAGGTAGGTGGTACTACCTCTGGTATCCTGTACAACTTATTTCCCAATGTAATAATACAACACGGGGCCTTGATTCATACATAGCATGTCGCTTCCACAAGTATGGTTGTCCTAATAATACATCACAAACTTCAAGGGGAGCAATGTCACACAATACCTCATCTGTGAAGGGCTTGATGTTGTATGGAAGGTGACACTGTTGGCTCACGCAAAGATCCCGTCCTTGGTGAAGCTACCTGATGGCGTACAGTTGTGGATGTGCTATGGTTGGTATGCCCAACTTCTTCATAAACTCTGCCGAAATGAGGTTCTTTTGGCTCTCGCTATCGACAACGAACTATAGCGGGGAGCCCTTTACCCACATTTGGGAGTGGAATAGACACTCCTCCTCCTCTGGATCTTCGGGTTCATTTTTCTGCATCTTGGCGGTAGCAACAGTGGCGGTGGGATCCACATCAATGATCTTCTTCCCTTTGTCATTCCCCTTGTTGGGTTCTGACTCTGAGTCGGAACATGCATCTGATTCTGAAACCTTTAGCTTAGCCACCAGTGACATTTTGGCCTGACACTCACTTGTGTTTTGAGTGGAGCTATTATGGAACTCACACCATTTTCCCGTGTCCTTTTTCGGATTCGCGGCACTGTTCTTTGCTTGCAGCTTCGGCGGGTTGTCTTAGGCTGCCCCGCCTTGGCTTTGTCCTTTTTTCTGTGGTTTAGGGGCACCTTTCCCTTGCTTTGGATTCACAGATCCAAAGTCTCGCTTCTTTTGTTTAAACTTCTGCTAGACCTTGACGGCATATCGGTATGTTGTGCCAAGCAAGGAGATGTTCATGAATTGTATTTCTTCTTGGATGAACTTATGCAGGTAGCGGCGGTATTTGAGTATCAAATGCTGCTCTGGGTCCTTGACACCCAACTTTTTGCGATGGGTATGGAAAAGATTGGTGAACTCCGGCACGTCTTGGTCCCTTCCCTGCCGCAGCGTGGTCCACTTTGTGTATTCATCCTCATAGCTTCCGACAGGGTAGTATTGCTCCTTGATGGCATCCCTGAATGAATTCCAGATGGGTGCGGCTGAAAATATTGAGCCGGTACTTTCATCCTTCTGCTCACAGTAGGTTTCCCACCAGTCCTTGACGTGGGGGGCTTCTTTGAGAAGAGTGAAAACAATCTTTTCCCGACTCAAAAATTCATGAACAGAAAAATAACCCTCTAGTAGATTTAACCATTTATCTACAACCTTTGCGTCTATCTAACCCTCGAATATGGGGATTTTAAAATTAACTTGTACCTTAAAGGGCGTGGCATTTCTACATTAGCTGTTGGAAGCCGATGCATAGCTTCTGGGTAGCCGGTGAAGGATCTGGGCAAAGCTGTCCATCATCGCGTTCCGTTGTTGCTCGAGGGCTTCTTTGAGCAATATTTTGATAGGATCTCCTTCCCCCTCGTCTTGCAAAGGTTCGACCAGTTCAAGCCCTAACTCCTTATATCCCGACCTCGTTGGGGACATGCAAAGAAAAACAGAGAAAAAGAATACCGCTCTGATACCACTGATCCGGACTTAAACAGGAACGAAACAAATTACAGGGATAACCATAAACATAGATATGCAGCGGAAATAATACTTCATTTCATTAATGTAAAATACTGAAATATACTTACAAACAGTAATGGATATAAACCAGCTAGGGCGATGGTAGCTTATCTCTGAGAAGAGATGTGGTTGCTACATGCCTTTGAACTATGTTACAATGAAGCTCGAAGGCCTATTTATTGTTGATAAACAATGGAAAACCCTTAACATTCCAAAACCTAACCCTAGAAGATGAAATCCCAAACTGTGGGCCTTGTTTGGGTAAATTGGTACATCAACTTCTCGAGGTCATAACTTTGGCATACGATCTCCGTTTGACGCGTATAATAGCTCGTTAGAAAGATCTATCCGAGCACTACCAATTTGGGAAGGGAAATAGGTCCAAGGACCCATGTTGCCCCCAAATTTCCAAAAAAGTGTCGTTTAGGGCCTCAAAAGGGCTCCGGAAGTTCAGGACCCGAAAAACTGTTAAAAATAGTAAGTTGTGCTACAATCAAGGAAACTGAAAATGCTAAGAGAAACAATGGTGGGGATCCATGTGGACTTGGCAGGTGGCCACCAATATCCACCTGGATCACTAGATCTACAATACTCCTGATATTTTGTAATAAAATCACTTTTCATTACATCCCAGGAATTTTTATTACCTCCTCCTAACCCCATGAATCAACATAAAGCTTCCCCCTTGACGGTAGAAGGAAACAATTTCATCTTATGAGGATCAGTGGTGTAATAATACCATCTACAAAGAACATTGAACTAGAATAAGAATGCATCGGGATCTTCTGAAGACATCCCATGAAAATTTGGGATACTTTTTAATGGGATGGCTTTCATCAGAGCATTGGCCAATGGATCAACTATAGGATATTCTATGGCTGAGGTCTAAGCTTGTGACACTTGGTTTTCCATTTGGTAAGAAATTCACCAATATATTTTATGAATTTCTTGATCAAGAGTTAATGTTTGAGCATGGGGGTTTTCATTGATGTTCAACCCTTGAGGGGGCTTTACAACACTACTTAAATCAAGAATTTCAGATGATTCTCTCTTAACAGGTGTCGTAAGGGGTCCAAGTCTAGGGCTTTGTGGATTTGTCTTAACATATCATAATTCTATTCCATTCTTTTCTCCCTCCCTTTCTTTCAAGTTATAAGAATGCCCCTCATATCTGTTAGAAGGACTGAAGTGTTTGATAGGCATATCTTGAAAGCTTTGTTCAAATCCTTCAATTTTATTATGAATCTCAGTGTGACTTGTAGTTGATGACTCTGCTACTTGAGGGGAAATGGTAGAGCCCTTCCCAGATATTTTTCGAGGACCTACTCATGTTTGAGATCCATATTTTCAAATGATTTCATCTATAAAGGTTGATCTCCTAAGGCTCACCAGATTTTCGTTTTTTCTGGGTTTCGATAAATAGTTGTGTTCTATATCTACTTGATTTCTATTCTTTTTCTTAGTCATACACAACTACATACTTTAAATGTATCATCCAAAGGTGGGCGCTGGCACAACCTCTCTACTTGGTGCATGTGTAGGTTCTTACCTCCAATATTTAGTACCTAGCCCTTCAGAGACACAATCTATTACCTTTTTGACAACCTCCCCAGCATCGACACCAAATTTTTGGGTACTAATTTGTTCCTAAGGAATCAACTCCATCCTCTCTCCATGAATCTATCAACCTGAGGTCATATTTTTATTACAAGTCTATCACCATCGTCTACGCAAGAATAATACTTTAAATTACAGGAACATGTGTAAGACTACTACAAAGTAGCGGATAAAGAAGAATGTTGTTAGAATGATGACCAATTCACAAATCAAAGCTTTAGAATATATGATGATTTTCAAAGGGAATTTACTAATTACTACAAGTACTCAGAAATGATAACAATAAATGGGAAATCACTTTGTTACGAGGAAATTATATAACTTCACATAGCTAGATCATTACATATGAAAAACTATTTATACAGAATAATAAACCTTAGGCATGCATATAGCTAAATCACACAACTAATCAACAAATTTAGGAATTTTCACAATGGAGTTGTAAATATCATAGCTTACAAAAAGCACAACAGTCATTCAACACAGAAAGGAAAAAATATTAATACTACAACAATCATTCAGTGTGGAAAGGAACGATTAATGATTCTACAACAATCATTCAATATGGAAAGGAACAAATAATAATAAAAGGAATACAACAACTATTCTAGTGACTGGGCCAAAGGTCCCCAGAAGTAACTTCCCTAGAAAAACTTAATGTAATAGATTAAAATGGAATCCTTTGAGTTTTTATTAATGTCAGAGTTACAAAAAAGTTTGTAGAACCTTGAAGTAGTTCTGGTTTTCATGTTTTGCAGTGAATGAAAGTAATAATCATCTTCCCATCTTTTCTACTGAAGCTATATATATATATATATATATATATATATATATATATATATATATATATATATTACAATTTAATTCTTGTGATGGAGCTATCCTAAGAATCAAAAGATTCTCAGGATTTCTCATTAAACCATAAAATATTTCAAAATGGCGAATGATATCTTTTCTTTGACTATTTTTCTCGAGTAGGTACAAATCCTCAATTAGCATGCCAAAATTAGGCCAACGACTTGTCTGCGATTGAGTTGTCTTCAGCAATCCAGGGGAACAATAGTCATTCAACATATCTTTCTGCACATAAACTAACTTAGGTTATCGCTTTATGATATCTTAAATATCTAAATGAACTAATATTCTATTAACTTCTCTTCTAGAACTTCTACCTCTCGAATTATCATAAACTAAAAGTGAAAAGCTTTAAAAAGTCAATTACTAACTATCAAAATAAAGGGAAGAAACCTACCATTTCTATGGCCCCACATCTATAGGATCTTGTCATTATATCCCTTAGAACTCCTTATCTCTTCCTTCAGGCTTCTCAATGTGTCTACCAAATTAGAAGAATTCCCTATGGCACGCTGCCCCTTTGACTCATATGGAGATTCTACGTAGTCTACCACCTTGCTAGCCATTTCATGTCTTTCATGCAATGCATAATATGTCAGATAAACCAAATCATAATAAATCAACATACGTTAGTATAATTTCAGGATATTACCTCGTCTGCAAGATAAACAAATTAGTGCGATACATGCACAACATAGTTATAACAATGAATAGATAAGTAACATCTAAGCATAGGACCATGAAACCTTCATTCTAGCTAAGGTCCAATCATTAATGTAAGGCCATATCAACAATGCATGCTATGACCACATGCATGATAACAACCATTACTCCATTGTACACATTGCCACATGCAACTATCAACATGCATAAGAAATGCCAAATCAACTACACCTATGCATCAACACATGCAATCGAGCATAAGTGATAAATTCTTCTAATATGTTATCCTCCATAATGTCCTAGGTTGAGGAGGAGATCGACGAATGTAACCTCCAACCACTTACAGTTCAACAGCTAGACCTATTAAACTAGAGAGGGACCTCTCTGTGAGTTCACAACCAAATATGACTATAATGGGAAAGGATTTTAGGCTAGATATGTTAGGCTGAGGTAAGGTTTTGATTCTAGATAAGGGATAAGAACCAAGTAGCTAGGTCAAAGGATCAAGGGGTTATGACAGTAAAGATATATAAGAGAAAGGTAGCAATGCTTTTGTGATGGATTTATAGTTTGGTGGTGTAGTGTAGTCTTTGAAAGAAGAAAAAGGTTTTAATGAGCATGTGCACCATGAATTCATTAAGAAAGGAGGAAAATTACACAAAATGATATTCCCATCAAAAAATATCTTTATGCAAATAATTTGCTTATAACCTTTAAGGAAAACCACTAAAGAAATAAGATATGAAAAGGAGAGATGTATATCATTCAAATAATACTAAAATAGAGAAAATACATCATCACAAACTCACTGCACATGAATTCCTAGATAATAGTTGCAAATTTCTCCTTTGATTTCCTAAATAAAGAGTTGAAATACAAGCTACAAGTGTTCCAAACTCTGATGTCCAACCTGTTCTATGATTGAGAAAATGATACATATAGACTGACACAACACCTCCCTTTTCTCAAGGGTTGAATCCATGAGTCTAGGAATTGATAAATGAGGTGTTCCAACCAAACCCTAATATCTAGGGAGGTTAAAAAAACTTTTTCATTTAAAATTTGACTTAAACTACTCTAGTAAATGAGGCCTAAATTTACCTAAAAACAACTTAACAAGCCTATTTAACCTTAATTACATTGTAATTACATCAAAATAAAGTAATTACATCATCAAAGCATGAATCCAACTAATAAAACTGAGAAAAATCCATTATAGGCAAAAATCCATTGAAATGAGTCAAAAGTGTAGTGCAGTAGGAGAAAGCGCAGTGAATTTGGGAGAACTGATTTTTGAAAGCCTTCTCAAGGTCTAAATTCTGATATTGATGGCTCATTGGAAATTTTTGGATGTATTCTAAATTATGGAATATTCAGGAACTAGAAAAGTTTACTTCTATCCCCCTAAAACGGCATTCTCCCAGAGTTACTCTAAAATCGCAGCGTGCTCTTCAATAGGAGGGAAAAAGGGTGATTTTTAGGAAGTTTTTGGCCATTTCCGCTTATCAAAATCTACTGAAGGTCTTCTCCCAAAGGGTATATGTGATATAAAAGTCATGATAAATCTTAATATGTAAACAAAAATTCATTTGGAGCTCTCCATCAAAAGTGGAGCATGGGGCATGTTGCCTTTTTTATCTAATGACTATCTCAAAAATTGCAAAATATTCTAGGCTTTCTACAAAAATATGGCTCAAATATGGAGCCATATCTATATAAAAATAACACATTTTAATAAAAGGAGAGAGGTTTTTATTAATTTTTTTTGTTATGAACACAATGAACCTCCCGTTTCCAAAACTACATTACCATATGTTCACTACTAAAACTTTGATGTTTTTAGTTTGACGTTTATCACTAAAAATTATAAAAGTGTAGCATGCTATGAGAAAAAACACATCGTGGTCTCTGAGAGGGTGTTTGGAGGCCTTCTTGGAGGGTGTTTGGAGGCCTTCCTAGAGGGTTTCTGGGCTACAATTGGTATGGATGGAAATATTATGATGTATTCTACACAATAGAGTCATCAAGAACTGCAAACTCTTTCTCCCAACCACCCAAAAATCCAATCTCCTAAGACTACTCTAGAAGTAAAGAAATTGTCCTATAGCAACTATATTTTGCAGATTTATCTCGAATAATAATACTTGTGCATAAAATAAAGGAGGTTTTTTTTCCTTGGCCTATCATTGACAAAAACTACTTTCACCTTTGTCAATTTCATCTCCATATGGTCAGAAACGTACTTTGAAGAAAACTTGTCCCTATCTGCAGGAACGAATTTTTAATGTCCCTTTGACTTAGTGGAGAAGATGTCTCATTATATTTCTCTTTATGCCACTTGATATCTTGTTTCATTGGAATCCTTTATGTTTCATATGATCAGTGGTTGTGGTCTCTAGAGCCATTGTGAAACCCTAGCTCACTAGGAAGGGAAATTATGGTTTAGTTTAGGAGAACAAGGGTTTTAGGGCAGTTTTAGGAATGGAGGGAGACAAAGAGTTTTGAAGATGTCTAAATTCTTAGGAAAATTAGGGGGGTAGGGATAAATATTAGGGAGTGTAGGGAGGTGAAATTTTATGGAATGAGTGAGGGGAAGGGATCCAAAAGGGCAAAGCACAAGCCTAGACTAGGAAAGTGTAGTCTAGGCTAGGGTTTGTGGGTAAATGATGAAATTGAGGGATAGGAATGAGTGGAAGTCTTTAGGAAGGTGTATAACAGGTGGGGGAAGGTGACGGAGGTATAAAATTAAGTATTTCTCATAAATTTATCAATGAGATTATGAAACCAAACAATGCAAGAAAAACCTTAGTAGAGGGAATTGATCCTTCCAAGCATGAACTAAATTGAAACAAGGTATAAGATGACTGAATTACTTGAAAATGATAGTTTGGAACCTGAAATTGATGAAGCAACCTTTTGTAATGATGATTTTGATGGTGAAATGACCAATTTTCATGATTTTAACCCTATGACCTAATGGTGACTCAACATGGAAATATGAACTGAATGATGACCATGATGACTATGTGACTCTTTCAACAATGAATGGACTGACCATAATGATATCCAGTAAACATGGAGGTGAAGGGAATAGTAATAACCTAATTGACCTAACCAGTGAGAACTGCTTTATTCGAATACCAACTAAAACATAAAAATTTGACCTAAGACCCTAACAAAAAACTTTATAGGAGCATATTTGATCAGTGGTGATTGACAAGACTGATAGAAACTAATATTGGCTCCATCTGGGGATGGAAAATATTTTAGGAGGTGTCAAGAACATCGTAGAGTAGGTAGCATCATCCATTGGGCATAGAATTGTATATAAAATCTTGACACTTGAATCAAACTGAAAACTGAACTGTACACCATCAACTGCAAACTGAAACTGAAAAAACTACTCAGAATATTGATCTTATTCATCACACCTTAACTACGTTACTGATCCATAAGATTCTCATTCAAAGTATATGAAATTTCCAATAAACCAAAGAAATGAGATGGCCACTCACTAAAATCCTGCTTACATCCTCTATAAAAAGACATAATTATTTATGCTGACAAAAAAAACAACATTCACCTTCTCCCATGCTTGCAAAACACTGCCCAAGGGGCCTTGAAAATCATGAAACATTGTCTTTTTAAATAACTGCAACAAATCAGCAAAAGGATCTTCAAATGGTGGATCTAACAAGTTACAATTCCTTTCTAGGTGGTCTTCATACCATGGTTTTGAATTTTCATCCGCATCCTTTCGTTCCTCGAACTTCAACTTAAAATTGTCATACTAAGGCAACAAGGCTTCTAGTGACCTTTGTGATGAATGCGATGTGATTGTTGATGAAGAATCAACAATTCTATTTGCTGAGCTAAATCTCCCTTGCCCCTATTTTCAAGCTCACAAAAAGCCAAAGGAGGACCACTCTGATTACAAAACTCATCCAAATAATTTCGTACCGGATCACTGCAAATATGAGGAAGTGGTTGTAACTTGTTTTGGATCGGTTCTGATGAAACTGCATGATCTTGTATAAGCTCTTCATGTTCAAAACTTTTAGCTTCATTTTCAAACTTAATTTTTCTTGGTAATTGTGATTTCTCACTAAAAAATGACTCTATATTACAAACAACATTTTCAACAATTTTAGGAGAAGGTTTCCAACTACTATCAACTTCCTTATTTTCTTCCTTGGCAACCTTATAGTTTTCTCTTATTTTTTCAAATGAGTAGAAACATAAGGGTAAAGAGTGGAGATCAAGAATTTCATTGTCTTCTTCATGCTCAATATCAAAACTAAGGGTCTGTTGATTCTTAACCTTGGGAAAGCATTCTCTCATAATTTGACATGAAGCGAAACACAAGGGAAATGACCTTTCACTTACTCTAAAATTTTAAGCATTTTCTTCATTTCTTTCATGATTGATATGCACAGGCCGAGTGTTATATTTTTGTTTGTAGTTGAACTTCCTCCTCCCAAAAACATGTTGTTGATTTCCTTGAAGAGTCAGCCTCTATTTTGACAACATAATCATCATCATACTAATCATACTTGGGTAAATCATCAATATAAGGAATGTCATAAAGCATACACATTAGATAAGCAAACTGATTCTCCACGAGTTGATCTACAAATCCATTTTCATGATTGTCCATAAATGAATTCATAAAAAATATATTTTTTGATCTATGGTAAATGGAATGAGTAGGATAATTGTTAGGGTCAGCAACCTCTTCTTCTTCTACAATAAGTGGGACATGGTGTTTTTTAACAGAAAATTCATCTCTCATGGTCATCCTTTGCAACATTTCTTCCATTGTGCTTACCAAAGTGTCGAGCTTCACTTTTGAAGATGTCAGGTGTTGATTCTCTATGTTCTCCCTCTTTATTTCCTTCAATTTTGACCTTTTGACCAACAAATTAGCTAGCATATTTATTGCACTGCCCTAAATTTCTTCGAGTGTTGTAGTGTTCCTTTCTCTCAATTGAAATTCCATTTGAGGATCAAAGGCATCCGGTTAGTGTAAGAGAGCAAAACCGTGAGGTGGTTTTATATCAGCAGGCATTGAATGGTATACTTGTTTGAATCTAGCTAAAAAGTGTTGCACTGTTTCTCGTGACTATATTTCCAAATGATCGTATTCTTCTGAAATCAGAAAAGAATTTCTGTTGATCACCCATCTATCAAATGAATACTTTCAAAAACTGATGAAAATCAGAAATTCTTGTAGCTAGCAAGTTTTTGAACCATTTCTTAGTTTTACATTGCAAAGATAAAGAAAAAATCATGATACTGACATCATCTTCCTCAACCTCAAAAAGGTCGACAAAGTTTTCAAAATTTTGAATGTGTTTTTCAACAGTGAGGTTACCATATTCTTCGTTAAACCTAGGAATATATTTATAATATTTTTAAGGGAAATTATGGAGTATAGGAGGTATGATTAGTGGCTTGTATCTATCTGTAATTTTACAACGTATAGGAGTATGTACAGAATCTGTAGGATTAGTCTTGATCTCTTGAGGCTCATCAAGTTGAATATGGTCATCACAAGATTTAGAAGAAGGGTCTTGATCAAGATCAAAATTTATATTCATAATATTCAAAGGAAAGGATTGAAATGAGGGTTTGGAATATTTTCGCAAATACAGTATGCTCTTGAAAACCTTCTTGACATTCTCACGAAAGAGAATAAATAATTTACAGTAAAGAACAATAATTCTTGGATGAAATTCCAATTTGAATACCTGATCTTCCCATATTTTCCTTTCATTTCTCTATTGGTAAGGTTCACCCTTGAGTGGAGTCTTTGAATTAAATTTGAATTTAATTTGGAGTCGCCATGAAAATTCTGAACCTTTGGATTCTTTGACACTCGAGTTGCAAGGTGAAAGATTCACAACCTTTCTTATGTCTGATCATTGCTCACCATCAACAAATCAGATCTCATTATTGTTTTTCCTTCCTAGGGAAGATATGATCTTTTGTTCCCTGACAACAACACCAAAATTTTATCCTCCACAATGTCCCAAGCTGAGGAGGAGATCAGCGGAGGTAACCTCAAACCACTTACAATTCAAAATCTAGCGATGCTAAATCAATGAGGGATATCTCTCTAAATTCACATCCAAATATGACTGGAATGGGTTGTTAGGCTTAGGTAGGCTTTTGAAATTCTTAGGTTTTGATGCTAGATAAAGGATGAAAACTAGGTAGCTAGGTCAAAGGATCAAAGGGTTACAACAACAAAGATATAGAGGACCAAGGTAGTAACGTTTTTTTGATGGATTTAGATTTTGTTGATGTAGTGTAGTGCTAGAAAGAATAAAAAGGTCTTAATGATCATATGCACATTGAATTCATTAAGAAAGGAGAAAAATTACAAAAAGTGATATTCCATTCAAAAAAAGCCTTATGCAAAGAAATTTTCTTATAACCTTTATTGAAAACCACTGAAGCAAAAATATATGAAAAGGAGATATGTATATCATTAAAATAAAACTAAAATAGAGAAAATACATCGTCAGAAACTGACTACACATGAACTCCTAGATAATAGATGCAAACTACTTTGATTTGCTAAATAAAGAGTTTAAATACAAGCTACAAGTATTGTCACCTCTCACGTCTAACCTGTTCTACTGAGAAAATGATACATATAGACAAAATAAACATCTCCCTTCTCTTAGGGGTCGAATCCATGAGTCTAGGAATGGATACATGATGTGTTCCAACCAAACCCTAATTTCTAGGGAGATTAGAACAACTCCTTCATTTAAACTTTTACTCAAAGTACTCTCATAAATGAGGCCTAAATCTACATAAAAACTACTTAACAAGCCTATTCACCCTTAATTACATCATAATTACATCAAAATCAATTAACTACATCATGAAAAATGGAATCCAACTGATAAAACTGAGAAAAGGTTGTTACAGGAAAAAATGCAGTGAAATCAGTCAAGAGTGCAAGGTGCTACGAGAAAGTGCAATGAATTTGGGAGAAGTAATTTTTGAAGGCCTTCTCGAGGTCAAAATTGTGATATTGATGGATCATTGGAAATATGTGGATATCTGCTACGTTACGGAATATTAAAGATATGAAAAAGGTTACTTCAATCCCCCCAAAACCGCATTCTTCTAGAGGTACTCTGAAAACTTCAGCTTGCCCTTCAACAAGAAGGTAGAAAGGTGATTTTTATGTAGTTTCTGGCCATTTCCACCTATCAAAACCTGTCGAAGTTATTCTCCAAAAGGCTAGATGTGATATAAAATTCATGAGGAATATGAATATGTAAAAGAAATCTCATTTGGAGCTCTCCATCAAAAGGGTAGCATGGGGCACACTACATTTTTGACCTAGTGATTGTCTCAAAAATTGCCAAAAATTATGGGTTTTCTACAAAATTAAGCCTCCACGATGGAGACATATCTCTCTAACCATAACACATTTTACAAAACTAAGAGAGGAATTTTTTCTTCAGTATGTTATGAACACAATATTCCTGAATTTTGAAAAAGTTCTTTCCCATCTGTTCATAATCCAAGTTTGATGTTTATGACTAAAAATTGCAAAATTGCAGCATGCTATCAACAAAAGTAAAGCATGGTATTTGAGAGGGAATTTGGAGGCCTTCCCAAAGGGTTTTTGGGCTGAAAATAGTATGGTTTTAAAGCGTGTGTTGTTTTCTATACAATGGGGTCATCAAGAATTGCAAACACTTTCTCCAAACAACCTAAAAATTCAACCTCCCAAGACTAATGCAGAAGTAAAAAAACTCTCATGTGGTAACTATATTTTGGGAATTTATCCCCAATAATAATACATGTGCATAAAATAAAGGAGGATTTTGTTCCATTTCCTATCGTTGACAAAAAATTCTTTCACTTTTGTCAAGTTCATCTCCATTTGATCAAAACATACTTTGAAGAAAAATTGTCCCTATGTGCAACAAATGATTTCTTAATGACCGTTTGATGTAGTGGAGGAGATGGCTCACTCTCTTGCTCTTTATGCCTCTTGATATCTCTTTTCCTTTGACTCCTTTATGCTTCCTCTTATTAGTGGTTTTGTTCATGTTGAAGCCTCAACATTTGTTGTGAAAACATGGGGGATTACCACCCAGTCTAGACTTTAAAAGCAACTCCTTTTCCGTATGGTATAGTGGCTCCGACTACGGATAATGGGATCAGTTTCCTAGAGAGGATTGATTTGATAATGTTGTTGGGGTGATATAAGATATAATGGAGAATGATTCAACTAAGGATGATTTAATCTAAATAATAAACACATGCATCTATCTTAATATAACATTGTCTTTCTATAAATATGTGTGGGAATAAACTAAGATATGTGATCTACAGAGATGTCTGAAAGAAACTGGTAATAAAGATTATTAAACTGCTAAAGGAAATGAATTGTGAATGATGATTGTTTTGGCTAAATGCTTGGATAAAATAATTGAGGAAACCTTATCACATATAATAATTGTTCATGTATTCAATAAGGAATCATAGTTGTTTCCATAATGTTAACTTAATCCATCTTTATATGTCAGAACCTTTTCCTGCAACTGTTATTTTCAACAACCTTTAATATCATTATTAAATACAGTATTAATCAAACCAATTCATAAATCTATACTAGTGGTGTTTCACCAACTATTCATGTACATTCATGAAATTTAAAAAAAATATCGCAACCTGTTTCCTTTAACAACATTTCATATGCATTATTTATAAGCGTATAACCATCAATGCGTTTCTATAAACAAATACCACATTAAGTAATATTCCTGTTACGCAGTAATTTGTCACTGTCTCCCTGTCAGTCTCCCTACTGTGTCATGAAATCAAATGTACCATGCTCATGCTCTCTAAACTGGCCAAATGACCCACTTTTCCAAGGTTTATTTCATCAGCGCGACTGTTATTAAAATAACTGCGCTGACTCGCGGTTGATAGTGTAACTGATGCGCTACCAGCGCGGAAGCACATGGGTTTTCCGCGCTGGTCAAATTTCATGAGCCAACGCATCCTATGAAAGTATTAAGCCGCGCTGACACAGCCTTCTCCATTATTAAGATGCGCTGTCAGCGCTACAGTTCAGTTACATACCCGCGCTGATCCAGTTTGGGCAAATTTTTTCCAACAACTAGCCTTCCAGATGACCCCAGACTTGGTTTTTGGCCTTGTGGGTATCGCCCTCCCTTCTATGGCATGTCTGTTCGTCATTTGAAACCACCTTCCTTGAAGATAAGCTCATCCTCCCACCATTCATGGGGACTCCTTCTCCTATTTAAGCCTCTACCATTGCCATGAGCAGCTAGTTTGGATAGTGTGGAATTCATAGTGCTTAGACTGCTGCTTTTAGTAGGTAGTTGGTGTAACAAGTGTGGATTTGCTAGAGGAAGCTTAAGGAAGGTTGTGAGTATTGCTTGTGTGAGAGAGAGAGCTTTGTCTTGGGAGAATCTACCTTCAAGGGTGAATGCTTAAGAGACTTGCTGGCTGGACCCTCTAGAGAAGGACTCAGCGTCAGAACTTTGGTTGTACCTTTCTCTGTTATTGATTAATAATAGATGACTGTTGTTATGGTTCCATTCTCATTTGTCTTTGTAATGGTTAATGTGAATTACATCCTTTCTGACTGATGTATAATTGCATTTATTACATTTCACGCTTGTGTTTGCATTTCTCTTCGTGTGTGCAGGTATCTATTCACGGAGATCGTGGAGGATCGTGGCTGGCCAGAGCGAAGGACCGAGAGCGGCATCTCTTCATCAAACAATAGCGTTGGAATCCAAGTAGGTGTTCATTGCCTCTCTTTTATTTGCAATTAGGAACTTGCATAGTAGCATTGATTGATTGTTGCTAGACCCATTCTGGGCTAGTAGGGATCGCCTCTATCCGTAGAGGGGATTTACCTCTCCAACAATTTGGCGACTCCGCTGGGGAGCTGGCCTTTGTCTCTTTTTGTTCATTCTTGTTCTTGAGTTTGATTGTTTCTCTCTGTTCAAAAATTGGGGATTAGTTCTCTGCTTTTAGACTTCCTGGTTCAGTCTGGGAGGTGTATTAATTGTTTAAAGAGTTCTTGCCTTGGTTTGGGAGTTTTTGGCTTGATTCTGCCTCTTTTTTAGCCTCAGCGCGTTTTATATCAAAACAGTCGCGCTGACAGCGCACAGCTGTCTCTTTGACTTCGTGGTCATCGCGCTTTTACGCCAAACAGTCGCGACAGTTCTGAAATCGAACCAGCGTGCTTAAGTCGTGTTCTTCCGCGCTGATAGCGCTTTGTTGCTACGCGTGACCCCTAGTCAGTGCATTGTTGCTGAGTGTTACCCGCGCTGATCCAGTAAAATTGAATTTGTTTCAATTTTACCTCCTGAGCCTGTTGGTTTGACTATCTCATGCTCTTTCTACTTGGTTTATGACTTGATTTTTATTGTTTGAATTGTGAAACACTTGCTTGCGAAGTCTTGTCGGACGAATCCTGTTTTGTGTCCAGTGACCTAGTGCCATCATCCCGTTTTCACTGGATTGACCTTGTTTTATCACTCGTTCACAAAGATTCGTTGCTGCTTGCCTTTGCTTTTGCGGAAACCTTCCTCTTTTTTCTTTCTTTGCTTGGTTGTTTGAGGTGATTGTCGTTGAACCGGTCCTCGGATTGTTTCACTACCCAGACACAGATCATAGTTGCTTGGGTTCAATCGGCTCTTTTCACGCTTGTTGTTTTTTTCATTGAGTGATTTTGTTTCTCTTTACTCGGTGTTGCTGTCTCTCAAAATTCATTTTAAGTGCAGAGTGCCATTGAAAAAGAAATCAAACTAATGTCTTTTGCATTCAATAGTTAATGAAAAGAAGAGCATTTCATTGATTTGTGTTCTCAAAAGAAAAATTTCATTTCATTTTCATTAGCTGCATTAGATTGTTTGATTGATTGAGTTCATTTTGTTTGATTGAAAACTCTTAACCCTCTCATAGTTAGAATTCATCGAACGAAATGGTATTCTTTGGCATGTAGTTTGCATCTAGGTAATTGTGAGGGATCACACGATAAGGTTTGAAACCGAAACTTAATTCAATATCAACCATAAAATAAACTGAATAAACGTAAAAACGCATTGGAACTTAACGCAAACATCTAGAGGTCTAGGTTAGAGACGTGTTCTGGCATCTTTAAACATAGTCACTATTGTTTCACATTACTGTTGGGTGATTCCTCCTTCTGTGACTCGATAGTGGTCTAACACGGACTGTGCTCCCACGTACCGTTGCGTATATAGGGAGTTCCCACTAGGCTTTTATCCTTGATCCATAGGAAGCCGAGTCTGCCGCCCTGCGAACCGTAATGCACCGAACATAGCATTCGGGAAGATTGACTGCAGTATGGAAAGTCCTTGGTTCTCATACGATTGCCAAGGTGTATAAGCAGTTTTATGGATTGCTTGGTAAACCCTTTGCCTAGAATCTCCAGAGCAGTCACTTTTGATCCTTTTCGGACTCCCTAAAAGAAAAGGTGCCAGTAAGCGTCTTGTCACTTCGTGCTCATTTAACATTCGAAGGAGACTAGAGTCATCTTTTCGTCCTTTTCTCGACTCTTGAAACATGAAAAGGTCAAGTTTAGTTCCTGTGTCTTAAAAATTTATTCAGCCACGATAACTTTACCCGGTTAGTTCTTGTGTGCGTTAGCTTGAGTAGGGTCTTTATCGTTAGTTTCCTTTAGGTTTTTGTGTGGGGTTTGTCATCCTGGCTGACCCGTCAACTCCCGGTCCAAGTGATCAAGGTTCTCCATCTTATGTTGCTCCTGAGGTACCAGTTGTAAGCGATACTCTTCCGGTTATCCCGAGTATCTAGCCTATCAACATACGTGCCCCAGGCGACGAGGATTACGAAGAAGATTGGAACCCTATCTGGGAGCCTGACGAGGACGATATTCCTGTTACCCCTCCTGGTATGTCGTCTCCGATGTCCACTTCCCACATGGACGAGACATCTCCCAGCGCAGGTGAGACACCCGTGGTGTCGAATATTGAATCTCCCATTCTAGCTACTTCTCCACTCCCACCACGATATCAGTCGATGAGGGATAGAATAGCTGCCAGGATGCCTTCCACGACTATATGGGATCCTAGTTTCATTGCCACCATGGAACCTTTTCTTTCGCAACCCCCTAATACACCTGTTACCTCAGTTCCCACGATTCCAACTGTTTGTGTAGCATACTCAACTCCAGTCGTCAGTGCTGTGACAACATCCTCATCTACGAACCCTGGGGCTAGTCCCTCTCACGGTCAAGTGAGTAATGGCCAACCGGGACTTTCGTCTGGAGTCGTCGACCCTGCACAAAGTGCTCAACCCTCTTCTGGTCCTGTTCCAGGAGGGGGGCCGTATGATGCCCATGGGCAACCCATTGTGGACCCGAATTACCAAGGTCCACTCTTTTATTATGATTCTACCGGTCAGTACCTCCAGTTCACTCAATTCGCGCCTCTTCAACATTTTTTTGAAGTCTCAGTACCATTATCCATTACTTATGACGCCGGTACTCTTTCTTTTCATGGGGGGCAGGCAATTCCTGGACAGCCTCAAGGTCCACCTAATCTAGGCCATCCACCTTATGTGCAAGCCCCCCAAGGGCAACCACTTTATGGCCAGTCTTACCCAGGAAAATCTGGGGGCCCACAAGGACAACCCTACCCGGGACAACCTTCGGCCATTGGTGGTCCATCTTTTTCCTATCAGAGTCAACCTTATGGTTATCTGGGGCAACCGGGTACCCAGCAAGGTTACCCGTATGGACAACTAGGACAGCCTTATATCCAACAAGGCCAACCTGGTTTCCAGTAGGGTTATCCCGCTGGACAAGATGGGCAAAATTATAACCCTCAAGGTCAACCAGCAGTCCAGCAGGGGTATCCTTCTGGGCAAGGGGGGCAACCCTACGTGCAGCAGGGCCAACCCACTACTCAGTCTAGTCATCCTTCTGGGCAAGGAGGGCAACCCTACGTACAGCAGGGCCAACCCACTGCTCAGTCCATGCAACCTTCTGGGCAACCCTACGTACAGCAGGGCCAACCCACTGCTCAGCCAGTACAACCCTCCGGACAAACGGGCTAGCCTTCTATGCAGCAAGGCCAACCCACTGTCCGCCCTAGTCATCCATCTGGACAGGCCGGCCAACCGCAAGGTCAACCAACCATCCAGCCTGCTCGACCATCTGTTCCGCAAGGACAACCCTTGGTTGCTCAAGGACAGCCTGGCACCCAGCAAGTACGTCCTTGTGGGAAAACAAGTCCATCCCAAATTCAACCAAGCCAACCTTCCGGCCAGATGATCTAGGCCCAGCCAGTTCAAGGACATTATTCTGGGCCCGAAACTCAAATGGGTTATCAAATGCAAGGTGGGCCACGGCCCCAACCTTCCTACCAAGCGCATCCTTCTTATCAAGCTCAGTATGGAGCCCAACAAATGTATGGCTACCAGCAACCCCAGGGGCAGACTCAGTTTACCCCTTATCAAAATTATCAACAAATGCAGGTCACACCTTACCAAAATTATCAGTATGCTGCACCTGCGGGTCAAGTTGCTAATACATGGGGTGCTGGGGAGCAGACCCAGGGACAACTGTCTGCATATGGACATAATCCGTATGGACAGAACCCCTACGGGCAAGGTCCCTATGGGCCAGGCACTTTTGGGCCGGGTCCATCTGGACAGAGTCCATGGGGGCAACCACCACTTGGTTGGAACCCTAGTACTGCCTCGAATCCGCAGCCACAAATGTCCTTTAACCCTCAGTTGTCGTTCTTAGCGACGTTGGAACTTCCGGATGTGTCCAAGTTAACAAATGATCCCATTTTGCATAATCCGTATTGGCCACCAGTTCCAACTAAAATACCCGGTGATTGTCCAAAATTTGATGGTAAAGCTGGTGAGGATCCTCAAGCCCATGTCATAACCTATCACCTCTAGTGTTCATCGAACTCATGGCTTGATGATTCTATCTGGCTCTGCCTCTTTCAAATAACTCTCACCGGCTCAGCCGCTAAGTGGTACATTGAGCTGAATCGCGGCACGTTTCAAGATTTCAACTCGCTGGCTATGGCGTTCTTAACTCATTTTCAGTTACCCATTCGGTACGAGACGGGGACACATCTCCTCACGTCTCTCAAACAGGACACGGCGACCCATATATCTGATCATATACATGAGTGGAGAAGGCGTCGTCGCTTGATCAAATTCTGGATTCCTGATCAACTCCTGACCGATTGGTTCACAACTTCCTTTGTCCCTGCGATTGCGCGAGACATAGCCATGGGAGCTTGTGTAACTGAAGAGCAAGAGATCGCGCGAGCTCAGTACCTAGACTTAGTATACTCTCAGTCAGGTACTCTATATGATTATTTTCCAGATGCCCCAAGGCCTGGACAGCCCAAGGCTCCGCCCAAACCATCTGTTGATGGAGTCATTGGCTCTGTTAATTCGTCATCAAATAAATTGACCGCGAACCCTGGGAAGTAAAAACAGAACACTTCTAATGGAAATGCTCCTCAAGGCCAATCTAATACTGGAAGTACCTCGGAGGTAAACGCCGTTCAGTCCACCGCGGCGGATAAATCCTCAAAAGGGAAAAAGAAAGGGAAAGCTAAAGATAAATCTGGACAGCCCAAGTAGGATTCCCCTAAGCCTCCACTCGAGGAAGGAGCTAAACGAAAACCTAAGTATCCTTGTCTCATCTGTGATGAGAATCACTACACTAAGGACTGCCCAAGGCGGTCCGAAGTTAGTCAGTTATTGAAAGGTGCTCCTGGGACTCCTGCCATGCTCAAAGAGCCTTTCCCTTCCCAGCAGACTCAAATGGTGGCAGACCCGTCTCAACCCTCTTCCTCGTTTGGTTCTCAAGTTTTCATGGCTGGAACGATTCCCATCCATGTTTCAACTCGAGTGAAAGACTATCCATCTCGTGCCGGGAAAGAGCCGGAGGTTCCCTCCAGCGCTCCTCTGTCTAGTTCTGGTCCTCTCCACATTGAAAGGCCCAACACTGAGACGATCCCCTGACCCCCTCCAAAAGGTGTACTCAGGAAGTCATCTTACAACCCTAATGCTCGTGCTGCCCAACACTATAGCATTGTTGAGGACTTAGCTCAGGCTCCGTCTGCTATGTCCGCTCTAGAAGTCCTCCAGAGCTGCCCCTCCTAGAGGAAGTCCTTGCTATCAGCTATTGGTGGCATCAACCCGACAGATTCAGATTTGATTTCTTTTGATCTCGAGGATTTTACACAGAGACTGCCTCACCAAGTCACTTTCCTTATACAGGTCATCATCAATAGCAGAACGATTCATCGTACGGTTATTGGTGAAGGTGCCTCAACCTGCATCATGTCCATTGCTTGCTGGAAGGCGATTGGTTCCCCTACTGTGAGTCAGTCTCCTACGATGTTAGAAGCTTTCGATGGAAGAGAGTCCCGTCCTTACGGTATCCTACAACACTTGCCCATCTCTTTGGAAGGGAAGACCGTAGAAGTGGAGGTCGAAGTGGTTGACGCTAATCTTACCTACAATCTCTTCCTTGAACAGAGCTGGACATACGCCATGCAAGTCGTGGCTTCCTCCCTGTTCCGCGTCATTCGTTTCCCTCACCAGGGGAAGATTGTCACGGTGGACTAGCTCTCCTTCTTCGCCTCTTCTTCTGAAGGTAATGTGCCATTCGTGGAGTATACCTCTAAGTCACTCGAGAGCGTGGGTGCTGGACTTTTCAAATATCCCACTTTAATGGGAGTCTTTCCCCTCCCACCTCCGAATCTCGCCCCTATTAACATGATCTCTGTACGCTCTGATCCGTGGGTTCTTCCTCCTGCTAATTAGGAAGACTCTTGGGGTGATATGATGTCGTTGAGTCCTGCCGAACTCAACTACATCGAGATTGTCGCTTCATCGGCTCCCCCTGATGAACCTGCTCTCCCAAGCAGTGTCCCTGATTCATATGTTCATTTCCCTTAGCTAGGAGATGAGGCTACTTCGGATCCATTGAAGGAAATATTTCCTTCCGACGAAGCCATCATAGAGACAATGTCTCTCGAAGAGCTCCCTTGGTCAGATCACCACCACCGCTCTTCGTTTCTCCCTCCCCATCCGGAAATGACCGTATGTCTCGAGCGGTTTGCTTCGTGTGTCCCATCCCCGCCCCTCCACACACCCATCCAGCTTTATCAAGTGTCTTCAGAGGGAAATATGGGAAATATCACGCAAACCCAACCGATCGACATCTCTGTCAAACCAGGGATTGTCGAGCACATTCATATTGGAGTCACTTGCACTCCAGAGGAAGTTCAACTCTACACTACTCTATTTCACGAATTTCGTGATGCCTTCGCGTGGTCCTATGAGGAAATTCCCGGCATCGACCCTAGTATAGTGGTGCACGAAATACCTACATATCTAGGTGCTAAGCCTGTTCGTCAGCGCTTACGCCCTGTGCACCCCCGAAAGGCTGCAGCCATCAAGGCCGAAGTCGAAAAGCTCCTTAAAGTTGGTTTCATTTACCCCATTCCCCTTACGGATTGGGTATCTAATATAATCCCTGTGAATAAAAAGTAGGGCACTATCCGGGTTTGTGTTGACTATCGTGATATCAATCGTGCCTGTCTGAAGGACAACTTCCCTATGCCCTTCATCGATCAGCTTATTGACGAGTGCGCAGGAAGTGAAATTTACTCGTTTATGGACGGCTTCTCCGGCTATAACCAGATCAACATTGCACCCACCGACCAGCATAAGACGGCTTTTATTTGTCCTTGGGGCACCTTCGCCTATAAGAAGCTTCCTTTCGGTCTAAAGAATGCCGGTGCTACATTTCAACGTGCAATGTCTTATGCCTTTCACGATATTCGTCACATTGTACAACCTTATCTGGATGACCTCCCAGCTCATTCAGCTAAGCGTCAGGACCACCCCTCTCATCTTCGCGAGATGTTTCTCCACTGTCGACACTACCGCATTAGGATTAATTCTCATAAGTGTGTCTTCTGCGTAGAATCAGGCCGACTGCTCGGGTTCATCGTCTCCTGAGAAGGCATCCGTCTGGATCCCCTCAAAGTTGAGGCCATATTGAATCTTCCTCCCCCTGCCTCTTTGCAACAATTGCAGAGCCTGCAGGGCAAATCAAATTTCCTTAGACGATTCATTCCGAATTATGCCGAGGTGGCTAAGAGTTTCACTCGGTTATTAAAGCGAGACACACCCTTTCGTTGGGGTGCCATCACCCAGGAGTCTTTCGAGCGACTCAAGGACCTCCTTGTCTCGGCTCCACTCTTAAGACCTCCGAACTACCACCGTGATTATACTCTCTATCTAGCTGCCGCTGACACCACCATCGGCATGGTTCTGGTGCAGGATGATGATGATGGCAACGAACACGTTATCTATTACCTTAGTCGCAATCTCTTGGATATGGAAACTCGCTATGCTTATGTCGAGAAGTTGGCATTGGCAGTTGTCTGCGCCGTCCAACGATTCTGGCACTATATCCTGTTGCGCACTACGACCGTGATTTCCAACTTCAACCCAATGACCTACATCTTGTCACGTCAGCTGCTGGGGGGCAAGTACTCAAAACGGATTGTCATCCTACAAGATTTTGACTTGGAATTTACCGCTGCCAAGTCTAAGAAATCTCTGGTCTTTGCCGAATTGCTCTGTTCTTTACCATCCCCTTCTGCACCATCTCGTTCGGAAGAGCATATCCCGGATGAAACATTGTTTCTAATTAGCACCCTCAACCCTTGGTATGGGGACATCATAGTATATTTGCAGACGTCTTACTTCCGTCCTAATGTATCGAAAGATGCTCGAGGGAGGATTCGTCACCAATCTCAACCCTATCGCATTATTGGCGATACCCTGTACTGCCTCGGCGTTGATTCTGTTCTCCGCCAATGTTTAACTCTCAATGAGGTTGAGCGGGTGTTGAATGACTGCCACTCCAGTGCTTGTGGCGGCCACATGTCCGGATATGCCACCGCCCAGAAAATCCTCTGTGCTGGTTATTTCTGGCCTTCTATCTTCAAGGATTGCATCCTTTCCATCTGTGCATGTCATGAATGTCAAGTCTACCACCGGAAAATGCGTGCACCTCCTGCACCACTGCACCCTGTTGTTACCGTAGGTCCATTTTCCAAATGGGGCATCGATTATACGTCCTGTAACCCTCGTTCGGCCGAGGGGCATGGGTATATCATCGTTGCCGTGGATTATTTCACCAAATGGGCCGAAACGATGCCTACATTGAACGAAGACGGTTACACAGCGGCGCAATTTTTGTTTAATCATGTCATTACTCAGTTCGGAGTCCCCCAGGCTATCGTCACAGATCACGGAAAACATTTCCATAGTCACATGATGACGGAACTAACGACCCAGCTAGGCTTGCGTCAAGATAGCTCGACGCCGTATTACCCTCAATCCAACGGCCAAGTTGAAGCTGTGAACAAAGTGTTTATCACAATGCTCCAACGTACCATGAATACGCACAAGTCTAACTGGCATTTGATGTTGTTCCCCACCTTGTGGGCTTACCGGACCTCTGTGAAGGACGCCACCGGTTTCACTCCTTTTCAGCTTGTTTATGGACTGGAGGCCACCCTTCCTGTTGAGTGTGAGATTCCTTCGTTAAAGTTAGCTGTCGAGTTGCTTCCTAACACCACTCCGGTAGAGGAACGACTTCTTTATCTAGAACGGCTAGACGAGACTTGTCGCTTAGCCTCTCTAGCTATTGAAGCGCAGAAGAAGAGGGTTAAGGCTCACTTCGACAATACCATTCAACCTCGTTCCTTTGTTGAGGGAGATCTAGTATTGCTCTATGATCAAGCTAAGGACAAGCTGGGGGCAGGTAAACTCGAATCCATGTGGCTAGGCCCCTATATCGTGAAGAGAGTTTTGCAAAAGGGGGCATATGAGCTGATCGACTACGAAGGAAATCCTCTCGACAAGCCCCGCAACGGGCTCTATTTAAAAAAATACTATGCATGATTTCGTGCACCTAGTTTGTACATACGTGTGTTCTTAGCAAGTGTGTTATGTGTGCATGATTTCTTGTTTTGCTTTGGTGTGAAGGCGTGTTTGCCTCTTATTATGTTTTCTGCTTTTTGTGCAGATGTCTAGTACACCTTATGTTGGTTTCGCTGATGGCGCCTGCCGTAGCACTTGCAATTTGTCTTCTGCGGCATGGGCGATCTACGATCCTCACGGCAAGTTGCTAGATCTTCAAGGCGTGTGCTTGGGTCGTACCACCAACAATGTTGCCAAATACAGTGCTGTAATTGAATTATTAGCCGAAGCAGTTGATCTCGGCATTCATGCATTGGTGGTGAACCTGGACTCTCAACTTGTCGTCCATCAACTCAACGGGCAAAATTCCGTCAGAGACCAACGCATTCTAAGGTTGTATTTACATGTGAGATTGTTAGAAAGGAATTTTGATTACATCACATATCAACACATTCCAAGACGATTAAATACGTTAACTGATGCATTGGCAAACCATGTGTTGGACAGAAATTTGCGTAATAGATAAACATCATACAAGAAGACATAGAAAGCATAATAAGACCATAGAGTAAGCATATGTATATAAATCAATCTTTTTCCAAGCATAGTTTGCATGTGTGTCTGCATATGTGCTTTCAAGCTTGCGTAAAAATTAAAATACATGGGTCGTGTGTGGTGCAACTGATACATTAGATCACATTTATATTAGATGTTTGCATAGCATATAAAACATCATCATATGTAAAAGATCCATCCAAAATCGGTATATATATATATATATATATATATATATATATATATATATATATATATATATATATATATATATATATATATATATATATCGTGTGGCGCACTAAGGCGCTCAAAAATAAGTGTATATGTCTGAAGTAAGGCCGATGTCCTCAGTACATCTGAGACACGTGTCTCTCAAAAAAACATCAGTGGAAATAAAACCTAGATGACTACTGAGCTGGGTTATGCTCTCTATAGCATACAGCTGCCCGTGCCACCCGCCTCAAAAGGCGGTGCATCCTGGGTTCCACGCCCACTGTGTGGATCTGAGAAGCTATGGGGACCTCCTCGAACCCCTGGTAATCTGGCACCCCCACCAGTAAACCCTCGAGGTTGTGAGCTATAGTCTTCGTCGTGTCAACCCCTGGAGGAGCCAGGGCCAGGACTCCAACACCTTGTGCCTCTCTCCGTGCCTCTGGGGCTAGACCAATGGGTCTCACGGGTCCCACATCTGCACACCATGACATTTATCAAGACATGTACATGAAAAATCAAAAACATTAAAAATATTAAAAAGAGATCAAGTGTCATACCTCCATCATCCCAATGCTCTCCCGCGGGTAGTGGCATGTCAGGATCGCCGCGGAAGTCCATACCGGCATATGGCCAGTCCTCTACAAAAATGACCTACCGATCCAGCCACTCTCGAAAATACACTCCCCAAGCCACTGGGCGGCCGCCACCTCCACGCGGCATGACACGGCCCCATCGACTGGCCCTCGTCTCCCAGGGACCTCTGGGTGGATCCACGACCATGTCCTGTAGCTGTAGGGCCGGCACCCGCTCCAGCATGAGCGGAAGTAAGAGCGACCCATAAGCAAACTGCTTCGACTCTCCGCGTCGACAGTTGCTCAGTTGCCTCTTCATGCTGGTCGTCACTGCTGCTGCCCAGTTAAAAATGGTGGGCTGTAAGCACTCAAGAGCCAGTAGTAGATGGGTCTTTGAGGCCTCATGATTGGCCAAAGAGCCCGCTGCCCGGGTCACCATGAAGAGTATGGTGCGAAGGACGATGTCATCCACCGTCGGAATGGCCACCTTCCCGCTCCATTTTTTTCGTGCCCGTGGGCACACTCGAGCCATAAGTATGTCAAGGGTCTAGCTACTGGGCCGTTGCCCCTCCAGGATGGGCATCTGGCCCTGGCGTGACAATCCAGTCAAAAAATAGATATCCGTGGAGTCAAACTCAATGTCCCGGCCACGGATTGTGAATTTTCCGTCGACTGGGTTCCAAGCTCTGATTAAGAGCTCGAGAAGATCAGGTTGCTCCCTCAGGCGCGAAGTAAGGAAGAATTTTAGGAACCCGGATGCCCGCATTGCATTTCGGCATTCCGCAATGGCATAAGCGGCTATATCCTCGTCATCGTGAGCTCTCTCTTGCCAAACAAATGCCATTATGTCGTGAAAGACCATAGAAAAATATTAAGACCCTAATCGTTGAAGTTTGCACGTTCAATTTTTTAAAAATCAAATTTCACGGCGTCAGCGCGGCTATTTTTAAAACAGTCGCGCTGATAATGGCGCCCCAGTGCTTTTCTTCATGGGTCAGCGCGGAAGCACACGTGTTTTCCGCGCTGACCCGGGTGGTGGTGTGTGTAAAATAAATCGGTCAGCGCTGACTCGATGAGGATATCCGCACTGACCGAGAGTGCATTAAAGCTCAAAGAATTTTCCCAAAGGGCCACTTCCCACCATGGAATTGCTCTCAGAAAGACTCAAATTAACGCGCAGGGGGAGGAGAACCTACCTGGAACAAGCTGCCGAATGAACGGTGTCCGCACGGGATGGAAATCGCTCCGTCAACCTCGCAGCTCCACAACGTTCTTCACAACTCAAAATGGTAACAATGGTAAAAATGACTTTTACCCCCCTATTTATGGTAAATATTTTTGTAATTGACTATGGTTTTTTATAAATGTGGGTTTTTGTCATGTTTTTACCATGGATTTAGCACTAATGTCGCTATATTATGCTTTTATGCATGTTTTACTATGTTTTTTAACATGTCGAACAGGTTTACGCGGGTGGTGTTCTTGTGCAGATTCTAGTAACCGGCGTGGTCACAGCAATTCTATGAACACTTGGTCCCAAAAAACGTCGTCTTCATGCTCTTTTCCAACGTAAAGTAAGAAAAGATGGTCGGGTTCCCTCTCGACTCGTTAAACGGAACGAAAGGCGGTCGCTTTTAAAGCTCTTTTTTCGACCGTTTAACTTAAAAAGATCGTCGGGTGTTTGTCGTTTCGCACTCGTTATTGGTCCCAAAACGACGTACTTCCGACCGCTTTTTTACTTTTTCGGGTCGAAGTCACTATTCACGAAAAGTACTCCTCGATCATACTGGTCGAGCAGTTCTTTTGAGCATTGTTTTATACTTTTTCGGGCTCGAGAGACACAACTTTACGAAAAAGGACCCCCCTGGAGTTTTCTTTTTTGCTGTCTTTTCAGACTCTCTAAACAGGAAAAGACACTGAGTTCTTCCTTTGTCAGGCTCATTAAAGCTTAATGACATTGGACATCGTTGAAATGACGCCTTTCCAAGCATATGCTATCCCCGTCAAGCTTTTCCTCCAAAAATAATCGGGGTACCTGCCAGAAATGGTGGGGAAAATGAAACTGTAATCATGGTCGTGTCGGCAGTATGTCACTCTTGAACATGGCACTCGTCTACATTCGTGTCTGAGTGGGGATTTCTTATCTTGTTTTACACTGGCCTCCGTGGGTTCGGGTTATCCCATTTGACCTCTCATCTCCTCATTGCCTTGTCACCATGACCTCTGCTCATTTGATGTCAGATACTGCCAAATCCACTGTCGTGCCGCCGATATGTTCAAGAGAAGTTGGCCTCTGCAAACTTACCACCTCCTTCTGATGTCTCACACAAATTTTTTTATCCTTTTATGTCTCGTGTCGATGATGTGGGAAACATCATGGCCCACCTTTGATTAAGGTTACTTCCTGTCGACTTCAGCTCATTATCCAGGAAAGTGACCTAGAGACTCCCTTCAGGGGCCTTAGAGCTTGCATGCCTCAATGGCAGGTTCTTCGTGTTCGATGTGAGGTTTTCATCATTGGCCTCCGCTCGGATGATTCTGCAGGTGTTCGACACCAGCTCATTGATTCACACGCCGCGGATTGTACCTATAAGTACCTTGAGGACCATTGTCATTATTGGTGGTACCTCTCGCGTCTGTTAACAATTTTCATTATTGGCTGGTAATCAGAGGATGTTCATGCATGTTCGACTTTAGCTCATGTATTCACATGCTTGGACTTGTACTTTGTTCGGGTTGGGACGGAGCGCAAGACCCTGGTTTTTGTCTGTTACGAACCAGGCTGCGATTTTGTGGATTATTATTACATGACTCATTGATGGATGGCTACGCCCATACCTGAGTCTTTGGGATGGCTGCGACCATACCTTCTTATCATCGTGGTCTCTTCAGCTGGATGGCTGCGTCCATACCACAGACCTTATTTGTATGTCTTTTGGATGGCTGCGCCCATGCCTAGACTACATGTAATCGAGATATCAGTTGTACATTCGTGCAGTTCCTTCCTGGTGGCGTTCCAGTTCAGCAGTTTTGTAAAGCATTTCACCCCTCCCACTCTCTCAAGCTTCATGCTTTAGGGGGCATCTGTTACGCAGTAATTTGTCACTATCTCCCTGTCAGTCTCCCTACTGTGTCATGAAATCAAATGCACCATGCTCATGCTCTCTAAACTGGTCAAATGACCCACTTTGCCAAGGTTTATTTCATCAGCGCGACTGTTATTAAAATAACCGCGCTAACTGGCGGTTGATAGTGTAACTGATGCGCTGCCAGCGCGGAAGCACACGGGTTTTCCGTGTTGGTCGAATTTCATGAGCCAGCGCATCCTATGAAAGTATTAAGCCGCGCTGACACAGCCTTCTCCGTTATTAAGATGCGCTGTCAGCGCTACAGTTCAGTTACATACCCGCGTTGATCCAGTTTGGGTGAATTTGTTCCAACATCCAGCCTTCCAGATGACCCCAGACTTGGTTTTTGGCCTTGTGGGTATCGCCCTCCGTTCTATGGCATGTATGTTCGTCATTTGAAACCACCTTCTTTGAAGATAAGCTCATCCTCCCACCATTCATGGGGACTCCTTCTCCTATTTAAGCCTCTACCATTGCCATGAGCAGCTAGTTTGGATAGTGTGGAATTCATAGTGCTTAGACTGCTGCTGTTAGTAGGTAGTTGGTGTGACAAGTGTGGATTTGCTAGAGGAAGCTTAAGGAAGGTTGTGAGTATTGCTTGTGTGAGAGAGAGAGAGCTTTGTCTTGGGAGAATCTACCTTCAAGGGTGAATGCTTAAGAGACTTGCTGGCTGGACTCTCTAGAGAAGGACTCAGCGTCAGAACTTTGGTTGTACCTTTCTCTGTTATTGATTAATAATAGATGACTGATGTTATGGTTCCATTCTCATTTGTCTTTGTAATGGTTAATGTGAATTACATCCTTTCTGACTGATGTATAATTGCATTTATTACATTTCACGCTTGTGTTTGCATTTCTCTTCGTGTGTGCAGGTATCTATTCACGGAGATCGTGGAGGATCGTGACCAGCCAGAGCGAAGGAGCGAGAGCGGCATCTCTGCATCAAACAATAGCGTTGGAATCCAAGTAGGTGTTCATTGCCTCTCTTTTATTTGCAATTAGGAACTTGCACAGTAGCATTGATTGATTGTTGCTAGACCCATTCTGGGCTAGTAGGGATCGCCTCTATCCGTAGAGGGGATTTACCTCTCCAACAATTCCCCTTGCATAAGCACACATTCTTGCAAGACCAATCACTATAACTACACAGACATTCCTTTAAAGGAAAGTAACACATTAGTTATGATTTTCATGGATGTGAATTACATAAACTTTATCAAAAGAACTAGTCCTTCAATTATTAATTTTGGTGCATGCAAATACGTAAAGAAAGCTAACACAACGAATGGTGTTCATATGCATGCAAATGCATATACTTTCCAAAAGAATGCTTAACGCAATAGAACATGCAAACACATGTTTCCTTTTCGAGGAAATCTAGCATAATAGGGAATGCAAAAACATGTTTCTTTTCCATAAAAATAATGCAATAAAGCATACACATACATGTCTTCTTTTCCAAATAGTATACCAACGTTACCCATATATATATTCCAAGTAAACCAACACATTACTATGGTTGTTGTGCATGTAATTCATTTTCTTTCCCAAAGAATCTTTTCCAATGTAGGCTAACACAACATTCTATCAGTTCCCAGATACAAATGTTTATTATTTCGAATTAAAGCTAATACAAATCTTGCATGCTTATACATGGTCTTATTCCAAAATAAACTAACATAATAGTTATGATAGCATAAAAGTAATCACATATCTTTTTTTCTAAAAAAATATAGCTCAATAGTTCTTCTATTAATGTGAAGAACATATCGCTATAACTCAATGACTATTATTTGTACATCCAAGCAATTACCATGATATCCCTTCTTAAATGTACTAACACATATTCCCTTCTCTAGAATTCTACTATCATTAGCTATTATTTTCATGTAAAGGAATACATGCTTCATTTTCAAAAGGAAGTTTAGTATAACCTCATTTTTCTATCTTTCTACATGCAAGTTTCTCATGCTTCCCATTTTAAGAAATTACCATGTAGATAAGCATCTTTTATGCATAAAACCCAGGCAAATAATAACAAGGTTATCTTAATCTTTTATGCACCTAAATAAAAAAATTAACACAATTCATCTAGCGAGGAAATCTTTTCAAGACATTATTCTTTTCAAGAAAATTAACATGATAACTTTCTTATCTACACACAAAAACATATTTTCTATATCACAATGACTACCATTTTGTGCTATATATATATATATATATATATATATATATATATATATATATAGATATATATCTATATATATATATCTATATATATATATATATATATATATATATATATATAGATATATATATATATATATATATAGATATATATATATTTAATTATTTATATTTCTAACACAATGACCCATACTTCAATGCACGTAATATTTTTAAGAAAGAAGCATGCATTCTTGTTATTGTATGAGCAAGGTTCATATGCAACTTTAAGAAAAAAATATTTATTTTCAACAATTCATGCACAAAAATCCTATGCAATTATTTCTGCACTCAAATCCTTGCAGTCTATACATAAACAACATGGGTAATATATGCATACAAAGTCATGAAAACCCTTCCAAGAAAATTATTCTAATTAACTTTTCTTTTTTCGAAGAATATGCTAATGTATGCAAAGGTATTTCACTTTGAAATCTAATACAATGATGCATTCAATTAATATTTTATTTTCAACAATTAACATAGAAATTTATTTCAAGGATTCCCATATAATGGGTATTATTATTGTGCATATATTTCTATTAAAATTCTATAGGAATCATGCTAATATATCCAAGGAAATTAATAATATGATTTTCTCTCATATTTTCCTGGGAATCTTTCCTTTATGATACAACTTATTTTCTTTCTCTTTTCATAAGAAAAGTTTACATATATTATTTTCATGAAAAATATCATGATTTCTTTAATCTTTTTGTGTGAAAGTTCCACTTGTGTTTTCCTTCCAAGAAAACAACGTCCCTAAATTATCTTTTACTATGAAATTTTTCTTTTAGTATATTATAAATGACTTATTTATCTTTTACCATGCAATTTTATTTCAGTAAAGTAATATGGTTTCTTTATATTATACCATGGATAGTTAACATGCATTCTTTATGAAAAGTGGTATGACTTCTTAAATCTTTTTGTTTGCAAGATTCATATGAATTACCTTTTCAAGAGGAATAGCATCCATGCAATATATAATTTAATAAAACATCAAGATTTCTTTATTTTTAATATGTAAACTTCTCATGCATGTTTTTCGAAAGTTATTGCATAGAAACCATATGAAACCTTCCACTGAGATAATTAATTCCTCTACACAAAAATCCCTGCAACTTTCAAGAGTCTAGAGCAATATTTCCAATTAATAAAATAACCTGTAATTCCTTGCACAAAACATATGCAATTTATTTCCAAATAAATTCATGGTTACTTATATTTTGTGGAAAATAACCATGAAGTCCCATGTGCATACCTCATGTTCGCGACTACCTTTCGTTGGAGCGACACCATTCTTCACCAAAGTTGTGATGATCAATGCCTTGAGACTTCATATGATGAAAAATCCAGTAGATGAAGATGAAAGTTGTTTTTCTAGTTTATGAATGCATTTAAAGAACATTTACAATTTTCTTTATCCCAATGAGTTATAATTTTCTTTATTTGATTCAAATTATTTTCCAACTAAACCATAACGATTCTCTTTTACAACCATTCCATCAAACATGGTAAAAATAATCTTTTCCATTGTGAATGTGAATATAAATGCATTTTATAAGGATATTACATACTCCCCCTTGAAGTAAACACCTTCCTTGTTGTTTATCATTAACTTTTACTCATGATATAATGATCTAAACAACCAAAAGAGAAGCCTTTCCCTTTAAAATGAAGGACTTTATTTCTAGGCAATATTTATAAGCAAAAAAATAGCAATGATGTTTATCAATAGTCATAAGCATTTACACTTGCAAAAATATGCAAGTTCTACTTTCCATCATATATACATTATTCAAATGCATAAATTACAAAACAAAATCTCTATATCAACTTTCCATTACTTACCAATTACTCTTGAAAGTCATTGTCACTTGTATGCAAGTTTTCTAAGAATTTTTTGACAACCCATCCACACTCAATTGCTAGCACCCTGTAATATATGACTAACAAATCCAACATAATCATATTAGTCACAAAATTTTCAATCAAATGAAATACTTTTAACTATCAATCAATTATGTAATGTCAGGTGATATTTCAATCACAATACTTCTACAAGTACTTATAGAGTACCAACACTCCAACCATCAAAATGATAAATCACTACAACACGTGTACATTGTCTTAGCTCCCACTAAAGACATCCACACAGTATTTCTAAAAGTACTCAGAGAGAACCTAACTCTCTAATCATTGAAATGATCAATAAATGCACCGAGTCCATACTCTTCTAACCCTTGCTAGAAACATTCATAAGTTTGGTAATACAATAAAGAAACTACACTTCCAATAATTTCTTACCGAGCACTAGTCTCCTTTCCAGTCAAGTTGTACATACAATATTTACACAATTATATAGAAAATTCATAACACATAAATTATTAGTTAGTAGTTATGCTATGATAACTATAGTGGCAAAATAATTCTCATCCTAACCAGTGGGAACTTGTTTCCACAACCAGATCGAGTCATTGTCACATCCATACAATTCTTTAACAAAGACCATACTAGGTCCAGACTAGAATTCTACTAACCAACCAACTCAAGAATTCCAAAGACCACATAGGGTCCATTACAGGATTCCTCTTCGCAGTGTCCTTCCTATTCTTGTGATAACATCTCGTCTACGACGAATTTTGGGCCTCCTCAACTAAGCTCCAAAATCAATAGAGTTGCCTCAGGATTTTCCCCTCTTCACCATATTGATATCATCTATCTCTAGAGAGAGGAATTCCAGGTAGGAAAGTGCTATCAACCCCTCTAGGAAGGAACCCGCCATCAACCCAAGGCCTCTTGGGCTTTCACAACTGTCTGACATGTAAAATTATCTTTTAACACTATTTCCATAGTGATTTACATAATAAACCATATGCACATTATCATTAAAAAAACAAATATTTATGTACATCATGCATCCATACTACATGGGTCCCCAATATCTAGAGTGACAGGAAACATAACTGACATACAAGTGGTATACATTATGATTTTCCAAATAATACAATTGTGCATATCATAAAATTATACTTTCGCGTTTATAGTTCCAATTCACATTGCAATGTTTTACCTTCACAAGTTTTCATGTTGCCACTAAGCTACTCCTACTTAATCCCATCAACAACGTTAGTCATAAATATGCATTGTTTAAATAAGTATTCACTTTCGCAATCATTTTAGTTTCATGCATTAAATACTATCATGCATACAAGTATATGCAAATATTCATTAATGTGTAAATGTCAATAATAGTTAGGATACCAATCCAAACATTTCCAATTCCCATAATGTAATGTTACCAACAGAACAACACATCAAGTAACTACCATAATCACTTGTTAAACTTGAAAGATGCTTCAATTAAATCAATCCATGCATATAAGTTTTATTATTTAGTCATGCAACATTAACTAATCAATTCTATTGCCCATCTTCATGTAGCCATGCCAAGACTCAATCAACAACTAGCTATTACAATCAAGTCTTACTACTTGATTCATTGTTTAACATATAAAGGGGTTCTTCCAATGTCCTATTAAAACACTTTATCGTCTTCTTCAAGGTCATTCCCCATATTTTACATTCGTGCATTCACTCATTAAAAGTAATGCATTGAAACTTTAGTTATATTAATTAAATGTATCATTAATATTGTCCTATATGCAAAGGTTCATAGTCAATTTTCACTTTCACTAGTGAGTGCTCAAAATTGTTCATAGGTGCAACAAAGGTGTTATTGTTTTTTATCTTCAACAAAATTCAAATGTCACGAACGTATTTTTCCAATAGACTTTATTACTTACTACTCTTTAATGCGGTTATAAACATGAATCACACATCTCATTTCAAATGTAGTCTATTACATATATCAATATGTATATTGTTAGAATCATACCTGAGTCGATGTCCACTAGTACCATACCTCTATTTTTTATGCTTAAGAATTCCTAAAGGCGCCAATTTTGTAACCTTCAGATCTGATACCACTTATAACATCCCCTCGTAACCTCACATGAAAATGTATGGAGTTAATTTTCTTTTACACAATTTACCCAGAGGTAACTATCCAAATTACTATTCCAGATTCCTCATTAACCATTAGATATAATCTTCATCATTATATAGAGTAAATTTAGTAAGGGAATAGTAAATTACAAGAAAATTAACAATCACTATTATAGCATATTAACATAAACTTTCTGATGTAACTTTGCTTCATTTCCATGATTCATTTAACATATTTATTTAATCTTGTTCGTAATAATATAAACATCACATCATGCAAGGAATCATCATCATTAAACCAACACAATATGCCATCACATTATTGAACATCGATATACATTGAAAACCATGTAGGGTGAAAACCAACAAATGTTTAATTTTATTATTAAACGCTCGCGAGGGCATTCACCCCTCACTCAATAACTAGAATGGAGTCTATCCCCTGAACATCGTCATAAAATATTACAAATAATATCATCTCAAAAACAAGATAACTTGTTATAAGCTATTATAATCACCATGACATCATTTACCCACAAACCCTTGAGCATTGTGTCTTTAGGGTCTCGTTCTTTCCATCAATGTATTATCCTGTAGACGACATTATTTCAATCTGCATAGACCACTAACTTATTGCCTGTCATAATGATAACTTAATCTATCTTTATATGTCGCAGCATTTTCCTGCCATTGCTAACAACCTTTAAAATAATGATTAAATCAAGTATTAATCAAACCAAATAATAAATATATACTAGTGGTGTTTCACCATCTATTCATGTACATTCATGAAATGCAAACAAAATATCATGACATGCTTGCTTTAAAAACATTGCATATGCATTATTTATAAGCATATAGCCATCAATGCATTTCTATAACAAAATACCACATTAACTAATATTCCCCTCACATAAGCACACATTCTTGCAAGACAAATCACTACAACTATCTAGACATTCCTTTAAAGGAACCTATCACACCAGTTATGATTTTCGTGGATGTGAATTACATAAGCTTTATCAAAAATCCTATTCATTCAACTATTAATTTTGGTGCATGCAAATATGCAAAGAAAGATAACACAACGAATGTTGTTCCTATGCAAGCAAATGCATATACTTCCCAAATGAATGCTTAACACAATAGAACATGAAAACACATGTTTCCTTTTCAAGGAAATCTAGCATAATAGGGCATGAAAAAACATGTTTTCTTTTCCATAAAACTAATGCAATAAAGCACACAAATACATGTCTTCTTTTCCAAAGATTATACCAATGTTTCCCATATATATATTAGAAGTAAGCCAACACATTACTATGGTTTTTGTGCATGTAATTCATCTTCTTTCTAAAGAATCTTTTCCAGCGTAGGCTAACACAATACGTTATCATTTCCCACATAAAAATCTATATTCTTTCCAACGAAAACTAATACAAATCTTGCATGCTTATACATGGTCTTATTCCAAAAGAAACTATCATAATAGTTATAATGGCATAAAAGTAATCACATATATTTTTTTGTAAAGAAATATAGCTCAAAATGTTTTCTATCCATGTGAAAAACATATCTCTATAACTCAGTGACTATTATTTGTACATGCAAGAGCTTATCATAATATCCCTTATTAAATGTACTTAACACATATTCCCTTATCTAAAATTCCACCATCATTAGCTATTATTTCCATGTAAAGAATTACATATTTCATTTTCAAAAGGAAGTTAATATAACCTTGTTTTTCTATATTTCTACATGCAAGTTTCTCATGCTTCTTGTTTCAAGAAATTACCATAGATAAACATCTTTTATGCATAAAACTTAAACAAAATAACAAGGTTAACTTAACCTTTTATGTACCTAAATCAAGAAATTAACACAATTCATCTAGATAGGAAATATTTTCAAGAGATCATTCTTTTTCAAGAAAATTAACATGATAACTTTCTTTATCTACACACAAAAACATATCTTCTATATCACCATGGCTACCCTTTTCGGCATGCCACATATTTTTTCAGTTTTTGCTAATGCAATGACCCTTACTTATATATCACAATGACTACCCATTTGTGCATGCCACATATTTTTTCATTTTTTGCTGACACAATGACCCTTACTTCAGTGCACATACTCTTTTTAAGAAAGACGCATGCATTCTTGTTCTTGTATGAACAAGGTTCATATGCATCTTTAAGAAAACAATATTTACTTTTCATCAATTCATTCCACAAAATTACATAAACAACATGGGTAATATACCCATACAGATTCATCAAAGCCCTTCCAAGAAAATTATTCTAATTAACTTTTCTCTTTTCCAAATACAATGATGCATTCAATTAATATTTTACTTTCAAGAATTAACATAGAAATTTATTTCAAGGATTCCAATATAATGGATATTATTATTGTGCACATATTTCTATTAAAAGTATATAGGGATCATGCTAATATGTCCAAGGAAATTAATAATTCTCTCTCATAATTTCCTCCCAATCTTTTCTTTAATGATATAACTTATTTTTTTTCTATTCTCATAAGAAAAGTTTACATACATTCTTTTCATGAAAAATATCATGATTTCTTTAATGTTTTTGTGTGTGGGTTTCACTTGTGTTTTTTTCCCAAGAAAACAACATCCCTAAGTTATCTTTTACCATGAAATTTTTCTTTTGCTAAAGTAATATGATTTCTTTATATTTTACCATGCAATTTTCTTTCCAGAAAATAATATGGTTTCTTTATTTCATGCATGTTTTTAGAAAATTATGGGATAGAACCATGTAGAACTTTCCAATGAAATAATTAATTCATCTACACAAAAATCCCTCCAACTTTCAAGAGCCTAGAGCAATATTTCCATTTAATAAGCTAACATATAATTCCTTACACAAAACACATGTAGTTTTTTACGAAGAAAGTCATGGTTAGTTATATTTTGTGGGAAATAACCATAAAATCCCATGTGCATACCTCATGTTCCTGAACCTTTCATTGGAACCACAACATTCCTCACCAAAATCCTGACTTCACATCATAAAAACATTCCTCACCAAAATTTATATCCCCGCAATATGTAAGTTGCAGGATCAGGATGCATTCTTGAGGGACTGAAAAATATCTTGGGAGATCCGTCGAGCATCCTCCGAAGTTCCGAGCAGACCTTTTTTTCCGAAGCCAGCGATGTACAGACCGTCGCTTCCCTTCCAGTCGCTGGGAGGCCGATTGCCTGGACGTCCGTGCTCCGGAAAAAGCTCTTTGCCATTCTGCAAATTAAATGCCAATTTTCAAAACCAGAGATATCCGGACAAACACGGTTCGAAAGCAGAAAATGAATGTTCAGGCATACCTTGAGCCAGCGGCGCACTTCATTCTTGTAACCAGTCGCAAAGATTAGGGCGTCGAAATCCTCTTTAACACCGTCTTCGAACACGACACCAGTAGCCGTTACGCGGATGAAATTTGGGACGACCTGCGATTAAAGAATGTATTTGAGAACTCGCATTGACTTCGAATTTCTGAGCGAAGAATGGAGTCTATTTACCTTAATCTTGTGTTGCCTTATTTTTTCAACAGTGCCGTCGTCAATCACCAGGGTTTTGCCGGTCTTAAGCTTGAATTCTAAAGGTCCTTCCACGGGCCGGGGTAGTCCGTAAGAAGCAGTGTTGCCTAGGGCTAGATTACTGCACAACAGGAGCAAATTGTCCACCACTCGGAGAGGCAGCAGTTTATACAGCTGCAATGCAATCGGCATTGTGTGTATTCCGAAAAACTCTCGCGGCAGGATATGATTCTTACATGCAAAGGAAAAACACGGACCAAATTATCGTTTGGACAAGGACGATGAAGGCGCATGAACTGGAAATTCAAGATTATAGGATCAAAATATACAAGAATTAATAATATGCCAAAAACACTGAAACCTCGAAGAACATGTTTACTGCGACGAATTAGTTATCTGGATGTCGGTTAAATAAAACATGAAAATTCTATAGGAATTAGAGGGTTTAACTATTAAATTTTTTTCAGACTGTCAGCTCTCCTTGGGGGACTGTTTTTATTCCTATTTTAGCACTGTTCCGTCACTTTCAGCAGAAGGTCTGTAGTTCTGTGGAATTTTTTTTTGGTTTAAAGCTGTATATGCTAGTGCTGTTTTTATTTCAGAGTTGGGAGGCTGCTTGGACTCGGCTTATGCAATGAGATTATATTACCCAGGCTGACGAATTGTCCGGCGGATAAAAGTAGCTGGAATCTAAGAAGCAAATTTTTTTTGTAGAAGTAGTGTGTGAAATTGTTTTTATGTGGAAACATTTAAAATTTTGAAGTTTAACCAGTATAATTTGGATTTTTTCTAAATATGACTAGAATTTGGATTTTTTCTAAATATGACTAGAATTTCCATAACTTTCTAGCGAATTCCTCCAACTAGTTAGACTGCCGCATATTTTTTCATAATTTTTCATAATTAAAAGTATGTTCTTTTATGGATTAGAAAAAAGAAAGACATTAAGAAATTAAATTGGGATAGAACAAGCCACTATCTAACATAGGTTTAGGCCTCCCGTTTTTTCGGCCTCCCGTTTCCATCGCTGGCAGGAAACTTGAAAAACGAAAAAAATTCACCACGCCTTTGCAGAAAATCCGGATTTAACTTGAAAGACGAAAAAAATTCACCACGGCTTTGCAGAAAATCCAGATTTACGACAAAAATTGTCACAGTTCAACGATTCCGGCATATTTTTGTCAAAGATCTATAAATTGCTTCACGCAGATATAAATATTTTTTTCCTGGATTCGGTTCTTGTCTGCATATTCACAGCTTTGCAGAATTTTTTTATTTACGAGTAAGATTTGGTGATTCATGCATAAAGATTCATAAATCGCTGCATGTAATTGCAAACATTCACTTCTAAAACGAATATAATGTTGAATTCTTGCATTTCAGCTTTAAATTTCTGGCTGAAGATGCAAAAGATTTAAAACCTAGCGAAAAAATTGAAAGGGCTGTCGAGAAGGAAGATTTGGGGGTTTTGACATATTTTTACCGGACTACGAACTACCATGGACGGCCTCGGCCCTGCGTCGTTGTTTACAAGCTCCAGCGCTATTTCCATGCCAGAATTTCCGCATCCCACGACAAGAACTCTCTTGCCTTCGAAAGCTTTTTCGTTTTTGTAATCAATCGAATGGATAACAGTTCCTCGAAAGCTGTCTAGCCCGGGAATATCTGGCATGAACTTTTCACTGAATTCTCCTGTCGCCACAACTAGAAACCTTCCTTGATACTCCCTCTCAGAATTATCCGAAGAACACTTTGTAATGACATGCCATCTTCCCGTCTCTTGACTGAAGCTCGCAGACTCCACGGACTGGCAGAACTGCGGCTGAATGTTAAATCTTCTAGCATATTTTTCCATGTAGGCAACAAAATTGTCCCTGGTAAGATACATAGGGAATTCATCAGGAACGGGCATGAGAGGAAGGTTGGAGAGTTCCTTGCCGCCCTGCATCGTCACCCTATCGTATGTCCGGTTTTTCCACAGGGAACCCACGCAGGAATCTCGCTCCAGAACAAGACTGGAAATTCCGAGGTCTGCAAGGCATGCTGCGACGGCCAAGCCAGACGGCCCAGCCCCAACTATTATAACTTTTTCTTCCCTATTTTCATCGAATGATGATTTGTCGTATTCCTTTTTCCCAACCTGTGGTGAAACGTTTGGCATTTGGTGAACTATTCGACTTTTGCACAATCCTTCAGCTTGCACGATCTTGTCACACACCAAGGACGAAAAGGCAGCCTATCCTGCCATTACTCATTTTGTAACAAAAATAATATTCCTATAATCTATGTGCGTTGAATGTGGCCATATTAATATAATTCTAAGTTAAGTGCGTTGAATGTGGCCATATTAATATAATTCTAAGTTATAAGTAGAGAGGAAAGAGGGGAAAGCTGTGTTGAAAAATGACACCTTACATTATCACAATTATAATGGAATGAGAGAATAACTCCCCTATGAGCTAATTTAGTTTTAAGTCAACAATCCCTTAAAACCAAACCATGTGATACCCCTGTTTACTTAATATGGTTATAGTTCTCCATATTTATAACTATTTTTTAATTTTATTTTGATAATAGTTTTTATAATAGTAAATTTATTAAATATTAATACAAAACTGATATATATATTTTTATGTTTATAATTATTATTATTATTATTATTTGATATTTTCATTAAACTCTGGTTTATTATAATAATTTTGTTTTAACATTTTAAAAATGATTTTATATTACAAATTTTTTTTTTCGGTATGATATAATATTTGTATGGCATGGATTTATTATAAAGTTTTAAATTCCATATAAAAGAATTGCCCACTTAAAAATATAGAGTAATTTTGAGTATTTATATAATAATAATAATATTCCTTCACTTATATAGTTTATTCAGCGTCTTGATAAACTATTAAATGTGCAAACAACTTTGTCAATAATTTCCAAAAAATTAATTAATGCAATTGTAAAACCTTGCTCTCTATAGACATATATTCCTTAAATATTGCATGATTAGATTTAGACACACCTATGTCAACATCACCACGGAATCTATGTCCAACAACCTCTCCTTAAGGAAGCTCAACAATGAACATCAAACATCTACATAATGTGACAGAAACATTGTCGAACATTGAAACATAACCAAACCATTGGTGAACAACCTCCCCTTAAGGAAGCTCAACAATGAACATCAAACATCTACATAAGCGACATAAACATTGTCAAACATTTAACCATAACCAAACCATAAGTATGCATACAAATATACAGTTTACTACCATATGCTCAATTAAATTATGTAAATGTTAAACCCTACCCTAAATACCATAGAAGGCTCATATTTTCATTTGTGGATTTGTGCTTCTTTATATTCCTTGAAATAATGGATATATTTGGTATCTCCATCTTTAGCTTCTAGATTATATAATTTTTGGAGTGTTTAATTCAATATAGATGAATCATTGCAATATTAAGTTACCTAATTGAATTTTACTTCCCATCATAAATCACTTCCCAAGACTTACAAAGTTTTGGCCCTTTCTTTGCAAACAAGAGCTTTTTCCTACTTTAAGTACTCTCGCTTACATTCATTTCAATTATAACTTAGTCAAAGCACATATAAAAAGACATTGTATAGTGTCCCTTCCTTAGTTGTATTTTAGTGTTTACAAAATTTTCTCTCGCTCAAATAATCACCATTAAAGCATCATGGTATATGAAAATGGACTATCTTGCATGTGATAACCCACAACACAAAATACACTTTCACTACAACATGGCATAATTTTTTATGACCTCTAAGTTACCTCATTCCATAAAATTGGTAACTGTAGACCTTCACTAAAATCATGACGCTATCCATACATGAATATGCTCTTTACATCCTTGATCAATTATACAATGGATCTAAAATTAATGTATAATCTCTCCTAATATCTCCTTTGGCCATTTCTTCTAACAATCACACTAGTAATCATTTGTATTTGCTACCAATTCTTATTACTCAGATCTATATATCTTATTGCCCATATCTGTATACCATCTTCACCAATTTCTCACTACTCCCACAATATACTAACTATATAAAAATATAATATTATATAATTCTTTAATAAAAATTATACTCAAACAACTTAAATATAGAATAATACATATTCACTACCCATAAATATCACCTCATGGAAAAGGTAAAATAAAATACCAAATTTATAAGATCTTTACTTCATGAACAACATACAAATATTTAATCCTTTCAACTTCCTCAAAGCTCCCTATGAAAATAGAAGGATGTTTATGAATAATGGTTAGAAGTATATTTAAGTGTTTTTCCTATTCTCCAACGAATTTTAATAATAATTATATTTAAATATCATTTATTTTTTTCATTTTAATAATAATTATATTTAAATATATTTATTTTTTTATGTGAAATATTATCTTTAAAGTTGTTATTCTTCATTTTGTGTGAAGAAAGCATTTCACATAAATTTTAGCTTTTAGAAGTTTTAATGGCTTTAATATCACATTAGAATTAAAGAAAATCTATAATAAAAAATTGGTGATCATTATCGTATCAAAAATACATATGTGTGTTTTTGTCTCTTTAAGTGTCACTTTTTGGAAAGTTTTCTGGTTTAATGTTTATATTAAAGTAATTATTATTCACAACAACAAAAACATTACTACTACTACTATTATTATTTGGACTCATGAATGTCCAACATTCAACATAATTTAAAATGATACATCATGTACAAATGATATAAATAAAAATGTAGAATCAGTTTATTTCTATTGGCCTTTTCAAATTTGTTCAATAAAAAGTCACTACGCGTAGTGGTGCCTTTAGACCCTGCAGAAGGATCGCACTACACAGAGCCAGGGTATGACTATGAAAGAAACGATGATCTAGACTGTATCTACAAGATAAAAGGATGGGAGCAGGACTGGGTAAATCCAACCGCGAATGGTAGAATCTCATGGGAGAGAGAAAGCTCCTGCACCTCAGATTTGGACGAGGAAATAGAACGACGGTAGAACCGGTTACACGAGGTAACCACGCTTCACTCTAACATGACGACAAGGTCGTTGCATTGTGTGACCATAGAAGTCAGAGATCTTCCTACGTATGATGGGTTGAGCGAAGTGAATGATTTCTTGAACAAATTTGAAAAGGCCAATGCATGTGTATAGGTGGATAAACACTGGTGGGTTGGGCTTCGGTGGTTTCGCTGACTGTTTTTCGAAACGTTGACGGTTGGCGGTTACCTTAGCCTGTTCACATGCAATAACTCTGCTACGGTTAATGCGATTTCTCCATGTGGTTTCCAAGCTCGATGGTCAAGCCTTATGCCATTAACCCTGACAGTTTATCCACTCACATGTGCTCTTGTTCGCTGCAGTCTTCTCCCCGCACGGCTAGAGTCGTTGTTAACTTCCAAGCCTGCGGTTACCTCTGCTCACATGATCCCGCTACGGTTAAAGTCTCCACGTGGTCTATCTCTGGCGGTTAAGACTGATATATGGTTTTTTTTGTAATGTTTTTACAATTTGCAAAGGCTGAGAAGGTTTAGGCTTAGGGTTTAGGTTCCTAGGTGTAAGTTAAGATTTTGTCCACCATGGATATGTAGTGCTAGGTGTTAGGCTTAGTTTTAATGCATTTAAAATACATTTGATTTGTACCATAGCTATTTTTAGGGCTAGGACTTAGGTTTTAGCATTTTCATAAAAAAAACCCATTTACAATCAATTGTCACAAAGTGACATTCATGATAATCGTCACAAACCATCGTCGACACCAAATCCTGGTGAACTTTCGATGAACTCATGTCGACAACCAGGTGTCGAACCATATCAACTAAACACCAGGAAAACCTATTACCTGAACAACCTGATCCATAACCAACACTGTCGAAGATGAACTGAAGTGACGACAACGCTGAACACTGATGGCGACACTTTGAACCCCTGTGCAATTGAATCAATGGATCCTCTTGGATCAAAAGGCTGGGTCTTCCTTCTTGGGAATGAGGGATATGAAGGTAGCATTAAAAGGGGCATAAATTACACCTTTTCTTTTAGACTCTTCAACCACTTCAGTCAATTCACTACCCACTGTCTTGAAGAAATGTTGAAACAGCTGCATTGTCCAGCCATCTGGTCCGGGACTCTTATCCTTTGGCATTGATTTTATGATTCCTTCAACCTCCCCCATGATCTCATTAGATTCCTCCTCATCCACATAGCAAGGGAAAGCCTGAGCTGTCAGGATCGCTTTAGCTAGTGACAATTCCGAAGGAGCTGTAAAGAGATTTTGGAAGTGTCTTATTCCCATTGATGATAGTTCCTTGAAAGTTCTTGCTTGCCTTCCCTCCTCTGATTTTAAGTACCAAATGGTGTTTGAGTTTTTCCTTCCTTTTGTATAATTTTGGAATAAGTTAGTGTTTTCATCCCCATCCCTTAACCAGATGGCCCTACTTTTCAATCGCCACTATTATTCTCTTATTAAAAGGATATTTCCCCTTTGGGTTTCCAGCAGCTTGATCATATCCCTTTTTTCCAGTGTCTCATATCCATTAGCTTCTGGTCTTTCGGGCTCATCGAGTTCCATCCCTATTTGGATTAGGTATTCATCTTCTTTCATTTTCTTGGCTCTGGCCCATTCCGTCATTGCCTTCTTAAGGCGTTTTAGGTTCTCCATAAAGTGGTAAGCTTTATTCCCAGTCTCACTGAACCTCACAGGTCTCCACGCTTCTTTAAATAGAGTGTTATATGAATCCTCCATTAGCCTAGATGGATTAAATTTGAAGGGGGCTACTGGATTTTTGGGGTTCATTTTTAGTTCTAATAAGACTACCAGATGATCAAAATCACCTCCTTCCCCAACCCACTGATGTAAAGCTGGCATCTTTTCCACTACCTCATCTCTCACGAGGAACTGATGCAGTCTTTTGGCCACCCGATCTTCCCCTATTCTCCTATTCCTCCATGTAGGTCTTAGTTTCAGCAGATTAATGTCTAGTAACTTATTTTCTCTTATGATTTTTGTGAAAAGTTCGAGAGCAGGTCTTCTCTAGTAGAGGGCCCCAAGTTTGAAGTTTAAGTCTCCCCCAATCACCAGATTTGGGTTATCCATAAGAGACTTAGAACAAAGGTTATTCTAGAAATGGACTCTATCATGACAGGGCCCATAAACATTGAGAATCAACAGGTTAGTGAAGAGCTCTAGGGAGTAAACTTCTATCCCAATCACCTGGTCCAGCCCCCAAGGGTTCAGGACACATAACTTCCCTTCTTTTACTCCCAATGTTAGTCCCCCTGAGTGGCCTTTGGCAAATGATGCCTGGATGAACCATCCTGGCATTAATTTAGAAAGAGATTTTAAAACTTCTTCTCTTGCTCCCAATGTTTCTTGAAGTAGAAGAATGTCCTGATTATAATTGCGGATTACCTCTTTTAGAGCTATTTTTTTAGGATTACTGGCTAAACCCCTACAGTTCAGGGATAGGATGATCATTAGATTACCTCAAGGGGGGATTTCACTACTCTAAGCGCCTCAGAGATGGAAATTTTCTTCCCATCGGAAATGTCCAGTTTGGCTCTCAACTAAGCCTTAGACAAGTTCGTTTTCCTCCCTCTAACCTTCCAGTCCCCTGCTTGGGGATTCTGCATTTCGATCCCACCCACCACCTCCCATGGAGGAGGCTTTTTCTCTCGGGGTCTGAGGTTGTAGGAGGGTTTCACAACATGGGTATCTACGAGAATTGGGTCATCCTCACCCTTTGCAATCTTTCGATCAAATATGGATCATAGATAGATGTAATGATGCTCTCCAATTATTCATTTGCTATTTTTGAAATGGGAATAACAATATTTTGAGGCCTGGAGGGACCAGGCATTGATTATGAAATAATCAAAGAATGAGCAGGAGTAAAAAGAGGAAGGGAAGAGACCGGACCCGTACCCTCTTTTGGGTGAGTGTTACTCCCAGTCTTTTCAGTTGCTGGTTCTGGTTCCTACCTTGTCTCCTCCTGCTACTGAAATGGCTAGATTGTTGGGTACCCTTCTTGCTGCACCTCCATATTCTCCACTGAGTCATCCTGAGGCCTATCTATGTCCATTTGATCGTCTCCCACTCCTTTATTCAAGTTTCCTTCCTTGGTCTCCTCCTCTTCTGCTACCCCTCCCTTTGTCTTCCTCTGCTTTCTTCTTCGCCTAAACCCTAATGGACATTCTTTTGTCATGTATCCATAATTGTGATACCTGTGACATCTAAACGACAGGTGTTCATAGTCTAAAATTTTGGCATACTTGAAATCCTTGTATTGTAAGTTAATTTCCTCTGCCAAGCTTGAACGAGGGTTTAAAATTACCAATATACGGGCCATCCCTTGATCTCTTATTTGTAGAAACGACATGTCTGCTTCCATGAATTTACCCAGGTGGTTTCCAATGGCCTTGAATACTGATTCGACTAAAAGAAATGGTGGTAGTCCGGGCATGCAGACCCAAATAGGTAATTCGTCCACCCTTTCCCTCTGTGTGTCAAACATAGGGTTCCATTTCTTGAATAAGATCAGGTGTCTCTCGAAACACCAATTCCTCACCATGACCCATTCCACTGATTCTCTCTTCCTGAACTTAACCATGAACCATCCTTTTGCCAATGTCGTGACCAGAAAAGTTGTGTCCAGCACTTCATGCCAATTTTTTGAGGTCCATTCTTGAATAAAGTTGGCGAAGTATTTCTTACCTCTAGCCCTTCCTACCAGTGTTAGTTCTGTAACTTCCATGGCCTCGTCAATTTGAACATCCATTCCCAGGACCAAATTAGCTACAATTTTGCTTTTCTTGATTATTTTGTGTTTTTTCCTCTTCTCCCCCGCCTGCCACTATCGAAACCCTTCCTCCTTGTTCTGTGAGTTTTCTTCCAAATTGGTTGTTACTTCTGAGAGCATTCCAGCACTCCCCTCTTTCCTAAATTTGTTGAGCCCTTCGATAATCCTTCCTCCTACTTGATTTGGGTCTTCCGCTCTAGTTATTGGTGCCTTGTTCGTTGCTTGTCCTTCCTTTCCAGTTACACTCCCTTTCCTAGCCTCTGTTAACTTAATTCCTCTTTTCTTCTTCAGACTATCCCTAGCTACCTTCCAGCCCTCTGTTATTTCTAGCAAGCTAGCAATCCCTGCCCCTATAACTGGGTTTTTTTGGAGGGCTTTGTTCCATACGGTTGTGTAAGGGCTACTGTTTGCATGTGCATGAGACAGACTCTGCATGATCTCCTCTTTCCCGAACTATAACCACGCCGCTCAGCAGGTGCTCTAGCCTTCATTTATTTTAAACTCACAACTAATTATGATGTCCTCTAATCCTCCTGAATAGAAATGACTGAGAGGACAAGATGGGTCATTACTTACTTGGAAACCTTCGTTATCCGCTGCTCCATGCTCCGATAAGGAAGGTCTCTCTTGCAGCTGCTTCCCTTCCCAATTTTCCAGACACGACAGCCCTAGAATTTATTCTAGGAGCCCTAGGGTTTTACTTTGCTTCCAACCTGCTTCCGAACCTCCTTTCTTCCTCCCTGATGGTCCATCTGGACAAATATACTACTCTATATTCTGTTCTATTACCTCCAGAACCTATACCGACAGTATGTCCCTAGGCTCGGAGTCCAGGTCAATAGAATCGCCTGGTTTGACCATATTTTGCCTTTCTGTTCCTTGTTAACTACTTAGCGGGAAAAACGGCCCTCCCTGTTCTAGCTTCAAGCGCATGCTGAGGGTAGGAGATGACATCGCATCTCAGCTTCAACCTGAACTTCATTCCATCGCCGATTTCCATTCTCTATTTACATACATGTGCTTATGGAACTTCCTACCCCAAATGTCATTCACTCATGTCGTCTTCCACCTGTCCGCCTCTGTCCTCCCATGCCTAACAACCTTGGGTTTATCGATGCCAACTGGTCACCTCTCGTACTACCTCCCTGTCGATTTCTCGGCCCTGCAGGCCTCTCGCATGCAGTCAGTACCCAACTCCTAAACCCTAGTTCCATCCATAAGCCTAACTCTAGATCCGTCCCTCATAGCTCTTCTTGTTTTGCATTGATGATCGAATGAGAAACATTTAACATGTCTCATATATATATATATAACAAATTAAAAAAATAATAAGTAAAATAAATTGTATTAAAATATAAATAAAAAATAATATAATATAATATTTATATTTTTTATAAAATATATATATATATATATATATATATATATATATATATATATATATATATATATTTCAATTTTTTTCCAGGTTTATGTGTTATTTTTGGTTGTTTTTTTTTGGTTTTTTAATATATGTGTGTGTCTTTTTTTTTGGTCAATTTTAATTTTTAACTTATCAATTTTCAATGTTTTACTTTTATTTTGTTTTATTTTTTACTTGTTATTATTTGTTGTGATTACTTTTGTTTTTTGTTTTTTATTTTTTATTAATTTTATTTATTTTTTGCTGTAGGGGTTGTGTTGATGTTACACTAGCAACCTAACCCCAATATGTGTCAATTCGATAGTTGCTTTTTCAATTTTCATTTCAATGAATTAAGTTCACCTCCACTATGTGTTAATTTGATGGTCAACAACTGATAAAATTATAAGAGCTGGTTTCTATTGGCCTAGAAAGTATGCCGCTTTAATGAAGCTTATTATGAAATATTTTACAAATGAAGGTAGATTCTCCATATTATAGAGGTATCATGTTAGGTTACTTATGCACTTCACCTCTACAAGGACACCTAACTTGTGCAAATTTCTGTTTAGAAGTGTGTTGAATATGACCGAAAAAATTCACTCCAAGGGAAAACCTCATATCACCAATTTATTTCACCATAGACTGATCAATATTGTGGGTATGCATCAACTTTCAATCAAGAAAATCACTTGGGAAACCTTCCTAGATAAACTAAAAAATGTTTCTCGTATTAGCCCCACTATTTCTCCTAGCAAAACAACACCATCAGGGTCGAGGTCCACATGCCAAATGGAGCATTGTTTGACAAGAAAACTGGTGGAGGTTTAAGAGGAACATAGACATAAGGTAGCCATGACATATCAAATAGGGAACAAGCTTGTGTTTTCTCCATAGATTCTGGAAGGGGCCAAGCCCTCTACAACATCACAACAGGGATCACATTTGTAGGATGAGGAGATCATCCATCATGTCATACACATAATGGATTTTGAGTCCCGAGATGATCATCAAATCCTACAACAAGTTATCAAAGAGAAGGATTGTCACATGATGGACCTCCTCCACAATTTGGCAAGGGCCAAATTCATCATTTCCTTCCTTGAGCAAGAAAATGAGCAGCTGAAGGCAAATCAGCTGCTTTTTGAGAAGGACTTGTTTAAAGCTAGTATGCAACAAGTCATGGGTAAAGCAGTGCTAGAGCACGATAAGCATCATGAACAATAAAAGGAGGTTGGAAGGAAGAGGCCTAGGAAAATGAGTCTCAAAAGGGCATTGCAGAAGGAAAGAGACCAAAACCTACTAAATGAGGATTTGAGTATTGAAGACAGAATTGCTATGGAAATCAATGAAGTCAAGGAATATTTTCGAGGCAAATTCAATGGCCATCTAGAGATTATTCTGGGCAAGGCTAATAGGGACAATTTGATGTTAACGAACATGGCCCACCACTATCAAACAAGGAATCAAATTACACAAATCAAAATTGAGAATTTGAAAACAAGACTGAAAGGAGTTCAAGACAAGAAAAGGGAGTTAAGAAAAGTGGGTAAAAGAGTGAAATTGTTGGATAAAACATCATTGGATGTTTATCCTATCATCCATAGAAGCCAAGGAGAAAATTTTGAAAATTTTGTAGCAATTTGAATTTTTTCTAAATTTTTGTAGGAAATGACACACAGAAGCACTACGTAGAGGCACGACCCTTTTTCCATGGACATCCAAATGAAATATTTCCTACATGGATGAGTGCATAATGATGAGTACATGCCAAATATTAGCTTATTTTTGCATGAAATTTTCCTACTTTGATCAAAATCTCAAGAAACCTAACCTTTTTCGTGCCTCTTCCATTAAATTTGGATTAGTGTGGCACTTCTATCTAAGGTTGGAAAAATAGATTTTTGGAGGCTTGACCATGGGTATTGTTTGGGCTTGATGAACCATTGGAGAAGCAGACACATGGGGATACTTCACCCAACTTTTATTATGCATATTGGACTCCAAAAAGTCTTCCAAAAGAAGCTCTCAACAGGTGTGACCCTTCTGAAAAATTCTTGTTTTCGTGCATGTTGGTGCTAACTTTTTGTTGGCTGGTGTGATCCTTCTGGTCCTGGCACGACCCATCTGTTGTACTAACCTTTTTAGCACTGAAAGGTGGAAAATTTGAGATATTTTGATCTAATAATTTTACTTTAGTTTCTTATTTGGTCTTTACTTCACTTTATGAGGAAATTTTTAATTAATGAGGAGATATGCTCTCCTAAAATTTAGCTTAAATTGTGGAAATTGTCTCAAATATCCTAGTTTTTAGGTTAGGACTCATCAAAGCCATTTATGATGAACCTTGAATAGAATTTTTGACATGACGAGATGTTAGATGTTGTATTTTCCTATATGAGATGGGGAAGAATCATTTTCTAGATGTTGGACATCTGAGGAGAGAACTATTGTAGCCTGTATTTGACATTTATGGAAATCAAAGGAAACAATTTTCAGCTATTGTTTAGGACTTCATGTGCAGTAAGCTTTTGATGTTTTTTTCCTCTGTTATTACTTTATATGAATGATATTTATCTTCTCTTTCCGTTTATCATCTCTTGAATTATTTTCCCTGTAGTTTATAAACAGAATTCGTTTCACTAAGCTCTGTTGTGATGGAAAAGTATTATATGTTATTTTCACTCTTGCTGAATGAATTCATGTTTCATGGTCATTAAGACTTCTATGTTTCTTCTTAACACCATATTACACCAAAAAAACCTTAAATCCATCACAAACATCCTGCTACCTTGCTCCTTCATATATTTGTCACTGTAATCATTTAACGCTCTGACCTAGCTACTTGGTTTTTCTCCCTTATTGAGCAACAAAACCCACCTGAGCCTAGCTATCTGGCCTAAAATCCTTTACAATATAGCCATGTCTTGGTTGTGACTTCATAGAGATAACGCTCTTTGTTTTGGTAGGGCTAGCTACCAAAATGAAATATTGGTCTGTGGTTGCCTTCATTGATTTCTCTCAACCTGGGACATTGTAGAGGATAGAATTTTGGCGCCCTCATCGGGGAAACGACTCTTATATCATTCCTGGGAATTAGTTCTATTAGCGCTTTCAAGACTGGTTCTGCCGGTGACAGATTCTAGTACACAAGGAAGGTTGATTTAAGAAATCACATCAAGTTCAAGTTGTAAAAAACTTTGGATCCTAAAAGATACACCAGGTCAAATCGTGACCCAAATCCATCTACTATTATTGATGATCCAGATGATTTTCTTAAGAAAATTGAAACCTATTCCTGAAAGTGAACCTAGAAAATTGGTAAAAACTACATCTCTACCTGATCAATTATTGATTTTTGAAGATATTTATTTTGATATTCAGTTTGATCAATCTTTGCTTCGATATAAATTTGTGTCTTCCCTTTTGGAAGTGGTTTTTGACCCTATTAGGTTTGATTTCTATGCCACTTCTACTAAATCTCTCTTTTCCAAAACTGATCATGAGTTGTCATTAAATTTTGATAAACTTCAAAGCCTAGTAGAGCAACTTCAAATCAATACTAAGAAAGCTTACATTAATTATCAGCTCGAAAATTTGGCTATTACTTCATCCTCTACTTCATCTCCAAACACATCAACAACATCATCTACCATTGTTAGTTTAACACTATCTTCGCTAGTGTCATCATCTCCATCAAAAAATCCTAGTGTAATGCGTACACAACCCATTATAGTACATCTACTACATCCTCTAGTAGTCATGGCATGGTTTTCTCCTTTACTATTACCTAGTCAACTTGCTTCCCTACCTTAGAACTATAGTCAAAGACTCCATCTTTTTGATGTAACATTAGAGATTACAACATAGCAACATGTTTACAAACTGATAGATTTTGTTGAACTTGAAAAGGTTGATGAGGAGGACGTAAAGATGAGAAGCATAGCCCAGATGTTTTCTGGAGATGCAAAGAAATGGTTTTGTAGTTTCGTAACCAATTCCATCAATATTTCCCAACAGTTGATAGAGTTATTCTTAGATCACTGGCAGGAGAATAAAAATCCATTACATGTTTTTGTTGAGTACAGTTCTATGAATAGAAACACAAGTGAGACAATTCAGGATTTTACAACAAGGTTCAATCTGTTTTACAATTCCATTCCTCATGATATCAAACTTCCCCCTCATTTAGCCCTCCTCCACTATCTTGATGCCATTGATCAAGACATGGAATATCAGCTTAGGGAGAGAGATCCTGCAAATTTGGAAGAAATGCAGTGAAATGCTATAAGTGTGGAAGCTAATTTTCTTATCAAAAAGTCGAAAATCATATCAAAA